>OY759262.1:5829299-6311799 GCA_963662155.1 Lamellibrachia columna
GGGAGATGATTGCAAAATCTCAACTGGTAAAACTCTATCTTATTTTTTGTGATCTAAGTAGACCCTTAACAGATCAAACAATATCTTTTTTGCGATTATATCAACATATTTTTTATAGATACTGCAACTGGATATTCTTAATGAAGAGATTCTGGCAAATAATCTAGAATATCAAATTGGTTTCAAAAGAATGTGATATTTAGAAGGTTTTGAAGGATGACGCTGTAATTCTGCCAGAACGTACATGTCATTGAAGTGTCTGAATTAGTGCTTGTGACTGTCCCCAGCGGTGACAGATAAACAGGCCCTGGAGGAGAGTCTGTACTTTGAGATCAAGATGGATTCACAGACAAAAGAATACCACATTGGCACACCAATAGCAGTTGACTCGTTCTTGCAACACCATCGACAAAACTCAGGCAGCTCGATGAAGCACAGTCTGTCTCCACCTGCACACGAAGACATAGGTATGTCTCATCGTCGTTTACCTATCTATTTTAACATCTTGCCCACCCAAATGTGTTTAATGATCTGCAATATTTTTTATATTTTAACCGTTATCTGTTAACGAATGTCAACCTTGCCATTTGGCATGCAATGTAAACATGATATTCAAGGTGAGACATTCACAGTAAAATTATAACATTCTGGTTCATAAAACAATAAAACATTTGTGCGGTCAACACGTTAGAACAGTTATAGATTATATATAAGGTGATTTCACGATAAAAAATCTTACTATTAACCTTTAAGGATAATTTTTACAATTAATAGATTCTGAAGCAGCAGACTACATGTGTATAGCTATTGCACGAGTGGAATGGGAGGATCTGCTCTGCTTAAAAAAATTGCCATCATCTGTTTAGAGGAGAGCCCACAGTTTGGGGAGGTGAACCGGGAGCAGATATTGGGAGAACTGAGGGAGACATTCACACCTCAGCTGGCCCACGCAGCTTACATTCCATTCTGCAGGTTGGCTGGCGAGTAAGTGTTGTGTTCACTCAACACAATCTTCTTATTATCTCATGCATACATATTATTTGAAGCTATGCAGTCGTGTCTCATACATCTGTCCTATAATCTGGTTTTTCAGTAATCCGCATGGTTTAATGCAAGAACGATATCGATACATTGTAAATTGCTTTGTTAATCCACTTTTATTTTCTTCATGTTTGTGCACACTGTTTTGGGGAACCAACTGGCAGGATTAAACGGTTTGTATTTAGATCATTAAAAATTCAAACATCAAATGCACCAATTAACGGTCTTGGTGATTACTTTTTACGTCACAGCTACATAGTTTGTTCTTTGTTCAAGACATTTTGTAACTGGAATCAGAACTATTGACAATACTATATAGCTGACTGGTTTTATCCATGCAACATTTCAGCATACACATGGAACAGAACCTCATCAATGATGACTTGATTCGTCGACTGTGTGCGAGTCATGACCAGGCCCTGTCTCAACAGCAGTTTGTCCACACTGAGCTCCTTACTCCAGGTACTTGTTGTGTACGTACTGGTTGTAGCACCAATCGATATACTTAATATAATATGCCATCTTCACAAAAGTCTGAAGAAACTGTTGTGCATGAGATCCATATTCTAAATCTCTTACAGTTATTTCATTGATGCAGTGTGAACAAATTGTTAGAAAAGTTGTTTTTCTTGAAAAACGGTTATCGCATAATGAATACACATTTCAAGAAGACACCACTCATGAAAAAAATTGGGATGCATGTATTATGCAGTTATTACAGTTCAGCAGTTATTACAGTTTGCCCATCAAGGCAAACTTAAACAACGATCGTTGATTGGATACTCAAGGGTCACGAATGGTAAAGAGTAATGATTGTTGCCTACACCGCTACACAATTCATATTTAGAAATACAATTGTTGCAATTTTGCTCGTTGCCATGAGTGTTTAAATCAGATATGTAAAGTTGCATCAAAACATGCTGTGATCATGTCTTGGGATAATGTAGCACTTTATGAATAAAATTTCAACTAGACACTGTTTACTATGATGTTAAAATATGCAAATTTTCCCCAAAATGTCTGTAAACATCTTGCAATATGTTGTTGATGCAGATATGCCACCATATACAAATGTTGACGAGTCGTGTGGTGAGTACAACGGTTTCTTACGAGGTTGGCAGTCTTCCCAAATAATTTTTCAGTAGACTGAAGAAAGTGGAGAAAACTACCTTTGTAACTATACAGGTGGTAAATAAAGAAATCTACAATCTTCTAGTAGTTCTAGTATTTTGTAGTCTGTTATGTTCTTTTTAGCGACACCTGTGTAAATGTTTGAAAATACAATAATTATTCTGAAACGAATGATAAGGAAAACATGAAATAGTGGGTTTGTTTACATGGGATTTGTTTGTTTATTGTAAATAAGTGGAGTTATAATAGGGAAGCTGCTCAAAGAAACTCCATATCATATGCCACGTGTGTCTAGTGTCTATATGTAAAGCACTGCTCAGTTATTGAAGTGAGTTTTTCAGGTGGTCATTTTCAGAAATATTGCTAGTATATAAAATGTACCTCAAGTCAATTGACCTACAGGGCATACACAAGTTTGTTTTTCATGTGGTGGTTTCATCTGGAATTGTTATTGAAGTTAGGGGCACAAACAGATTTTTTCAGGTGGTGTATTGCAGACAAATATGCAACGAATACGAAGCATTACCGGTGATTGTCTTCATTTTATGAGAGTCATAAGTTTGCAGTGCTTCATAAGGTAAACAAACCCATTTGTGAGCAACCGTTGAAACTGGCACGAGAGCTGAGAAAGCTTGATTGGTCAATAGTTAATTCGGTCATCCAATGTCACTTGACAATAAGAAAGAAACTCATTTTTATTGGCTGACTGATGACCGAGCAACCAATCAGTGGCCGGGATATATTCTGAGTGGCTAGCCAAGCATATGGCGATTTTCTAAATGCGCTATTGATTGATTTGTTTTATTGGGGAAAAAACGGATCAAGTGATTGAAATGCTTTCTGATTATATTGCAAAATGTGACGTGCCAGGCAGCCAGGGATAACACTACAGAGATAACAATAACACTATGGATGGTTGTTTAGCATTGGTTGAGCATGCTACAAATGGGAAGATTATCGGGAAAAAACACCCGGGCAAGAAAGTTGAGTTACGACGATCAAATTATGCCTTGGCTTGGGATCAGCATTTAAAATTCGTACAGCTACTCAGTCCTCTGTCAGAGTCAAACACTGTTTGTGAAGTTCTGTGAAGTTCTGACAATAACTTTTTGTAACTCGAAGGTATCGTTTTCTCAGTTTTATTCTTGGATGTTTTGTGGTTGATAATTATTATAGGCATTCATAGTAATTAGTTATGGATTTCACTTGTAATACAGTCGCAAGAATTTGAGATGGCTCTTGTCATACATCCAGCTGCATTTTTTTTATCCAAGGCTTTCCTCTTTCTGGTGGTCTTGGATGCTTCTTTTGTACCATGGTCAGCATACCGGAGCCTCATGGCATCAAGACTAGAGGCAATCTACAAAACTGCTGCATCGGGTGTTACGCCTAGGCTGTCTACCGCATCGACCAGTGCAGAAGTCTCCTTGTACTACACGATAGCCAGAATGTAGAATGAATGCATCGGCCCATGAGGTCAGCACTGGCCAAGCGTTGAAACATTGGGAGTTGCACATGCTTCACAGCAGCAAGCTTTAGCCTTGGGTTGACACCTTTCTTGGCCTGCTTCCAGAAGCACCAGCTGTCCACACAGAAAGTGTGGTATGGGTTGAGACGCTGTGGAAGAAGATAGCCCACACGACATGGGCAGCCTCCATATTGGCGTGTTCTCCGCCTGGGCCTCCCTGTAGTAGGAGGACCATTTCTTCATGTGGTTGTTGGTCATACGACCCTTGTCCCCTATTGAGGTCATACGACCCTCGTCCCCTATTGAGGTCATACGACCCTCGTCCCCTATTGAGGTCATACGACCCTCGTCCCCTATTGAGGTCATACGACCCTCGTCCCCTATTGAGGTCATACGACCCTCGTCCCCTATTGAGGTCATACGACCCTCGTCCCCTATTGAGGTCATACGACCCTCGTCCCCTATTGAGGTCATACGACCCTCGTCCCCTATTGAGGTCATACGACCCTTGTCCCCTATTGAGGTGGTCAGAAGGCTCAAGGCTTGGTGTGTGCTACCTCAACTACCTCTCCCCCCTCCCGTGAAACCAATTTCGTTTTTCTGTGAAGCACAGGTTTTGTACATAAAGAACTGCTTGAAAGATCCTTAGCCTAATAACTGAAAATACGCAAAAATAGCTCAAGCTACTTAAACAAACTTAATACATACAATACATCTGTACTACATGTATAAACTTAACCCAAAGTAGCGGTCAAATGCGATTATATAAATACGAATCATAGTATAGAAATGTCGAGGCGACTTAAAATTCCTGGCCACATACCGTGCCGGCCTACAGTGTTACTGTGTCACACTACTGTGTAGAAAACTCCCAACTACTGCCATGCAGTAGTGCGATGGAAGGATCTGTAGATCCTCCATCCCCACTCCACCACGCATACCGAAAGGATTTTAAAGAACGACTGTGGTAGATTTAATGATCTACCTAAGTTGGCAGACTGGGCTGCCATTGCGCCACGCCAGTTGAAGACGAGGGCACCGAATAATACGACGCAGGACACGTCAAGGGAAGGCCGGTTCGACCGGGACCAGTCACGAACGGCCTGTGTATTGTACTTATGACATTTGTCATTATATGCGTCTTGCATATTCGCATTATCCGCCACAATAGTGGCGTCAATGACCCAGCAGATGTAATCTTTGTAAATTACCCCGTCGGGTTTTTGCGGGGAAGCGTCCGTAACAGGAATGGTTGGCGCTCGTACCACAAGCCATCCGCGGATCTCCATTTGTTGGAGAAACTTCTCCATGATCGTGTCATGCCGCATTATTCGGTGTCCCCATGTTCTTGGGCATACTTGGAGTATGTGACCTATGGATTCGGTACGCCAACAGGCGTCACATCTCCTGTTGGCGTCCGGGCGACCACGAGCTGCTCTCAACTTCGTGGCCACTGTACCAGCCCAGATCTGAATAGCGTGGATGTAGCTTGCGCCCGTCAGTAATGCTGTACCATCAGTTACCCAGCTATGTACTGACGGTACTGTCCGGGAGGCACTGAGTCCCCGACAGTCGACTGACCCGTGCAGTGTCGCCGCCAGCGCTTTTTTTGCGGCGTTAGAATCTTTTACAATGTAGTTCCCGACCTTTATTGGGGGGTTGAAACATTTCAACCTCTCCCTGGCAAAGCAGGCCGACGACTGGACAAGAGCCATTATGGCCTCGTCTTGCGATTTAGACAATCTTTCAAGCCGGTTAGATTTCATTATCGGAATTGACATTCGGAACGAGGGGACTCCTAGTCCTCCTTCACGAACTTCTGTATGGAAAAATGAATTAACTGCATCGTGGGGCAGTCTAAGCCAGGTTCTCAGGCCTCGATGGACAAGCTTGTCTAGTCGCTTCAACACGGAGCAATTGCTCCGCGAGAGGACTAGACGGTGGTATAGCTTAGGTAACAAGTGTTGCTTGAGTATATATACTCGCTGTTGAGGTTTCAGTGGAGCACAGGTCAAATGGTTCAACCCTCGGTTGAGGAGCTCCTCGGAGGAGGAATCAGACTCCCTCGCACTCACCGAAATCCCCAGGTATTTATAACCTTGGGAGATTGAAATCGTTGGCAACTTTCTCCCTGCTAGTGACACGAGCGGGGTGGGATCGCACACCCACTTCTTTGCTTTCCCGTCCACCGCAATCCTCAATGTCATTGATTTCTCCGTATTTAGCGTCAGACCACAGCGCCTCAAAGCACCTCTGAACTGGTCGCACAGATGCTGGATGCCAACCTTGGATTCGGCCACCAGGACCACGTCGTCCGCGAACGCCAAGTGATTGAGGCGAGGGCCATCTTTGGTAACCCTTACGCCCATCTCATTGTCGAGAGATGCCACTGCCCAGTCGATGTCACAATTAAATAGCAGCGGAGAGAGAGGATCTCCCTGTCGCACTCCCCTGTTCTGCTGAAGGGGGTCGCTCGATCGGTCACCCACCTGTAGGGTAGTCGATGCCTCAACAAAGGGCCCAGGCACCCCCATTCTCTTTACGGCCAGTAAGAGGGACTCGTGAGACACCGAGTCAAACGCCTTGGATACGTCAAGGAACGCCAAGGAGAGTGGTTTTACTGCCTCACACTTGTCCCTGAGCAGGCACCTCAGGAGAAAGACGTTGTCCGCGATTCCGTCTCCCTTTACAAATGCTCTCTGACGAGAGGTAAAACTCAGAAGGCTGGACAGCCGGTCGGCCAACAGCCTGTGAAATGCACGGCTAATAAAAGATGAAATTGAAATTGGCCTATACTGGCCCGGTCCCTCAGGGTTGGCTGACTTAGGGATGAGGACCGTTCT
The DNA here is from genome assembly GCA_963662155.1 of Lamellibrachia columna. NCBI lineage: Eukaryota > Metazoa > Annelida > Polychaeta > Sabellida > Siboglinidae > Lamellibrachia > Lamellibrachia columna. The sequence continues at coordinate 5,835,783 of OY759262.1, forward strand.
AATGCGACGGAAGTCGGCAGGCTGGTACCCGACATACAACCAGAGTTGAAGTGGGCGAGGAGTGCGCGAGGATCGATGTTCTTAAGGTCCCGCATCGAAACCTTGTCAGGGCCCATGGCCCCTTCCTTCGTCTTTCGAAGGGTGGCAAATAGTTCGGGTAGGGCAATCGTACGGATCAGATCCGAGAGGATTGGTCCCTGTACGATTGGGTCACGCTCGTCTGGTTGGGACATTTCTCCGAATATCCGGCTCCAAAAGACCACCTGGTCTTCGAGAGGGATGCTCGGGGTCACCTCGTGAACCCAATCGCCCGACAATACCTGTTTGGCACACGCCGAACGGTTCTTACGGAACAACTTTTGGACCCTCGCATACTGGGTCCTCCTGCGCGCTCGCCTTCCTCCGGCGGCAGCCGGGCCAGTCGCCTTCTCCCGCCGAGCTTCCCGGCGCCTCGATCGCCTATTCGTTCCTTTCCTATGGGGGGAAGCAATGACTTCACCCTCCATCCAGTTCCGGTACTCTTCATCGATAAGAGATTTCTGATTTTGAGATAGTTGGCCAACCTCACAGTCCGTTATCTGAGTGGTATCTATATCATAAAAATATCCTTGAGTGAGCACAAGCTCCTGTAATAGAGACTCCCGCCACGAGTCGAATCGATTTCGCTCGTGGGGGTTAAAAAGTAAATTGGTATCACCATCGTCTGGGGCAGCCCGACTCGCGTCAGACTGATCCAGATTACAAGACGGACGGGTAGGTGATGCAGAACTTAAAACTCTGCTTACATCAAGTCCTTCGCCACTTTCAGGTGTCCTGATGTCATCCCAGCTTCTTGATATCTCATTCGAGATCTTGGGAGGGGTAGACCCCCCCCTTCCGTCAAATCCACAATGTTCTCAGGTACGATAGAACCAGTTACAATATCATTCGGAGAGGAGGCAAGGGTAGACCCCATGCTCTCCTCATCACAACCTACTACCAAGCTAGGAGACGGCCCTGGGAGGGCTGCGGATGGTGCTTGGAACGATGATAACAGGCTTTTGTACTTGGCATTCCGCCTCATGCGTTTGACCCCTTCCAATGTACGTTGTGGGAAAATTTTCGCTAATTCGATGTTGAGTTTTCGACAGTCATTAGCAACCAACCGCAACTCCTCGCGAGCCATGCTCGCTAGCTCCTCATCTGCCCATCGCACCTTGGGACCTCTCCTTCGATCTGCTTGGCTGTAAAGTCATGCCAGTATTGTGTCTTCCTGAAGTCTGCGAGTGGACTCGTTCTTGTTGTGGATGGGGATTTACCATATTGCTGATAGTCTCCATGTAACAGTCTCATTAACCAGAATTCGTCAGGTTAGTTGGTCATCTGCTCTCTTGCAGTGACCAACAAACTGCAGTTGTTTCCTTCTTAAGGAGGGCCACTGGTCGAAAACAGCTATATGTCATATCTCGGTTAATAATGAACCTATCATAACCAAATTTGGGGAACTTATTACATATATGAACATTGTATGACTTGTGAAATTTGGGCTCATTTGCTTTTGTTTTGCTTCAACATCTGGCGAGTTCTTTATTATAGCATTGCGATAATATTGAGACCTCTTCTTCATGCGATGAGCTGTAAGTCTGCCCTTTCCACCGAGACTGGTGGTTGCAGGAGTCTTGGTGCTGCTCTTGGCCTTGCTGCGAGCATCCTTCGTTTGCATCGAAGATTCCTTGATCGCCTTTTCAAGGCCCTTGTACATACGCTTGCTCACGTGGTTGATGCATTCGTGCTTCTCGATAACCACATGAGCACCGTACGGCCGGAGGGTGTTGAGGGCTGACATGACAGCAGCGTCACCATCGCCCAGGATGGAGGTATAGTGGGCGTCCATCAACTCCACTGACCTTGCCCACATTATCTTGGCAGCAGCAGTCTCCATTGAACCACTGGAGCCGGTGTGATTCACATCACAGTGGTCCTGGTGCAGCTGCTGCCACTGAGTCTTCGCCTCTCCGCTCAGCTTCTTCCCCACAAGCTCGCACTCCATGCAGTACTTGCACCGGGCCTCGTAATCAATGACCAGTCCAGTCAGCACATCGATTATGAACCCCATGCCGAATGGAGAATGGAATCCCCTCTTCTTCCATGTGCCATCATAACTAACTGACAGCTGCAGCGGCCCATCGTGCTGTCCATAGACGTCCTCATGCACTCTGCGAACAGTGTTGTGCGCCTCTACGAGGGTGTTGTAGGCTGTCCCGTACACAAGCTTCTGTTTGATTGTGTCGGTAATTGTGCTGAACGTCTTGTGATGGATGCCGCCCTTGACATTCATCAACGTGGTCAGCTTCACAAGTCCCATCTGATTGATTCCACCCTCACGGGCAGCCAGCACAGCAAGATGGTTGATGGCATAGGGCTGTCGTGTTGGGTTATCACTTGTTGGCAGTTGTGGTGAGGAATAGTCGCTCGACAGAGTGGCACTGCAGTTGTCACACACTAGCAGAAGGTGAACCGTGTACCCCTTCGTATCTGTTGAGGTAACACGCAGCCCTGTCTTGTTACACTGTGGGCAAACAAGAGGCTTCAGCAAGTCATGCAGCTTGTCCAGGTGTAGCAGAACAAACTGACTGTCTGGAGCATTAGTAGAGGTAGAAGCAGTCTCTGTATCCTCACAACGTGGAGACAGCAGCATAATCTTGCGGCGACTTGCTGAGACTGACTGTAGTTCAGTCAAAGACACTGATGCTTCAGATGAAGTCTCTTTAACATCAGCTGAAACAGCCAAAATGAACAATCAATCAAACATCATGTATAAATACCCATTATTATACACAAGCATTGGCTACTAGTGTATATAATAATTACAATAAGTAAACCCCAAAACGTAAAACAATATAACATTTCCATAATATTCGACATGAAAATAATAAAAAGCACAATACGCCCACAATAATACTTCACTAGAATAATATAACTCTCCCTCTGTAATATCACATAACTCACGGGAAACGTACATCGTTCGGCCCGGGCGCCGTTAGCCGTTTGGTGAAGGCCAAAGCTACCGTGCCCGTCGACTCGGCTGATTACGTCGTCCATTTACGCCAATATTTTTACAAAATACTGAAACTTTCTCTGATAACATTGTGCACCAACGTATTTACAAACCTCTTTTAGGTGGTCTCCCTGCTCCAGGTCTGTTCTTTCGTCTCTTTTTCCTACCAAATGCACAGTCCGTTGTTTTCTTCTTGTCGATTCCATTTTGTTTACACATCTGCGCGTCCCCGGAAGCCGCGCTGATTGGCGCGTCATGCGGTCATCACGTCAGCGCGTGCGTTCATTGGATGAAAATTCTACGCATTATTATAATGAGCCAAAGATTGCGTAGGCTATCCTTATATGGTCATCAACGCATAAATTAAACTCTAGATAGAGGCTTATAATGACCCGCTACATGAACTTTGGACCTACATCCGGGACATAGGTGAATTTCTGGACAAGACGGTGTAAAATATGGCGGGTTTAGCGGTTGGCATGTGTTTGGAATCGAACGAACTTTTTAGCGATTATTGGACATTTAAAAATGGCTGCCAAGCTTATTTCATTACTTGAGACAATAGGGGTATGTCATATTTTATTATATTAGTAGTATTTACATTTCGAATATGGAATAAAGGTGATGCATGAAGGTGTATAAGATGTCAATCTAGCGGAAAATGACAAAATCGCAAAATGGCATTTTTGGTCGATTTCGAACCGCGGGACCCCTTAACCATACAGCTCTGCAAACTGTTATGGTTATAGCGTTATATAAAATAAATATTATTATTAACACAGTCAACAATGGTGGTAGGTTGCCATACAGTTGAGCATTGGTTACATGGTCCTGCCAACTAATATCCAGCACATGCCGGATATGCTTGTAGCACCCATCGACCCACTGACATGACTAAGAGCTGATTTCCAGACTTTTTACGAAACTTACATCACAACAAAACATGTAGCAATAACACATTTTAATTATGCCTATTACCATGCATTGAGTACAGCGTAACATAAATGTACTAATTAAGGTGAGTTACTAATGCATGCATACACACATGCATGCACGCTCGCACATACATATCCTCTTCGGCTAGGTCTGTGCTGTTCTCCTCAGTTGACAAGCAGGGGATGTTCTATACATCAACTGCCTTCTGCCTGAAAAAGTGCTTTCTCGAGTTAAGGCAGTTTTGCTCTTTGTATATCTTGAAGGAGTGGCTCTGAGTGGCTCTGAGTGGCATCATGGTGAGCCAGTTGGAACATCTGCTCCTGTGGGCAGCATAGATAGATGTCGTGCAAGTAATTGGGTCTCCTGACTTTGTTCTGCCTTTGGTTGCTTGGTGTGTGATGTTCCTCTGGGCCTCCCCACTTTGTTCTGCCTTTGGTTGCTTGGTGTGTGATGTTCCTCTGGGCCTCCCCACTTTGTTCTGCCTTTGGTTGCTTGGTGTGTGATGTTCCTCTGGGCCTCCCCACTTTGTTCTGCCTTTGGTTGCTTGGTGTGTGATGTTCCTCTGGGCCTCCCCACTTTGTTCTGCCTTTGGTTGCTTGGTGTGTGATGTTCCTCTGGGCCTCCCCACCTTGTTCTGCCTTTGATTGCTTGGTGTGTGATGTTCCTCTGGGCCTCCCCACTTTGTTCTGCCTTTGGTTGCTTGGTGTGTGCTGTTCCTCTGGGCCTCCCCACCTTGTTCTGCCTTTGGTTGCTTGGTGTGTGCTGTTCCTCTGGGCCTCCCACTGTCTTGACACTGGAGGCAGACATCGGTCTTGCTGTTAGAATTGTCATTGCTTTCTTTGTGTGTTCTGCTGCTTGGCTGTAAAGTAACGCCAGGACTAAAGGTATTGTGACTTCCTGTAGTCTGGGAACAGACTCATTCTTTGTTAACGGGAATTTAGCCATATTGTTGATGGTCTCCACGTAACAGTGTCGTATTCTTGTCAGGTAAGTTGGTCGTCTGCTCTCGTGCAGTGACCAACAAATTGCTGTCGTTTCCTTAACAGTGCAGCTCTGCAAACGTTTATGGCTGTAGCGTTATATAATATAAATATTATTATTATTAACACAGTCGACAATGGTAGTAGGTTGCCATACAGTTGAGCGTTGGTTACATGGTCCTGCCATCTAATATTGCAAGATGTCTCCAACCTGTCTTTATGATGTATCGCAATAACAAATAATAATAATAAGATATTTATATAATACCAAAATCACATGGTGTTCTATGGCACTTTACAAAAGTCAGTAATATACAGCTGAAACTATGCATACATATGATATATATATACATATTATAATATATAAAACAGAAAACAGCAATGAACAATGGCCTGAGACAGATGGTTGGAGACAGCAGAGTTTGAACCCTGTGGCTGACACGAATGAGAGAATCCATTTCATCTGTTTGAATGTTTTTTTATTATTTATTTATTATTGTTTAATATAATATGTATATATATATCATAATATGTATATATATATATATATATATATATATATATATATATATATATATATATATATATATATATATATATATATATATATATATATATATACATATGATATATATATACATATTATATTAAACAATAATAAATAAATAATAAAAAAACATTCAAACAGATTAAATGGATTCTCTCATTCGTGTCAGCCACAGGGTTCAAACTGTGCTGTCTCCAACCATCTGTCTCAGGCCATTGTTCATTGCTGTTTTCTGTTCTCCAGGCTCCAGTCCACATCTTCTTTTAGACAGTCAATAAATGTTGAGGCTGGTCTGCCTTAGCTTGTTATTCCATGTGCTGGTTGCCACACGATGATCTTTGATGCCATTTTATCATTTCACCTGCTGCAGTTCCCAGCAAATTTCTGCCTCCATTTCCGTATCTTCCTGCTGAGATTTGATGTCACCAATCAGTCCAATTGTCAAGTCTTAGAAGAATGACATGAAATTTGAGTGTTGCTGGACAACGTCCTCACAATGTGTCCTTTGCAACAATGTAACTGTTGTGGACAGTGTCCGTGAGTAGTACTAGTACCCTATCATGTGGTCCATCACATCCACACCTTCCATGTTGCTGCCTTGGGCATCTGATTGTTGACACTAGAGGTGGACATCATTCTTGCTGTTAGCGTCATCGTTATCTTCGTCACAAGGTCTCCTGTGAAGTGCTGCCTGCATTAGGTATTGTAACTTGCTGCTGTCTTATTAAAACTGTTAACTTGTTCTATATAAACTATAGATTCATGTAAATTATTCAAAACACACATCACTCCCCAGCTAAGAAAAATTGGATGACTGTGCCACCTGCTATGTCAGTGACAGTGCGCATACCTCGAATGATGGAAGTGTGTGCACCCAGTTACAAACACACTTTTCTTTTTGTTTCACACACCTCACTTTTTCTGACAGCCAGTCACTGTTGAATGTCCTGCTTTTTTGGCTTTATAACCAGTGGTGATGTCAGGATGTCACATTTTTTTTCTCCAACAATTGGAACTTTTTCAAGAAAGAAGTGGGGTGGACTGGTATCCCCTGAATGCAGTCACTTTACAATTGTCTGTCCAGGAACAAGTGTCTCTGTTACACATTTCCTCCCGCTTGAATACAAAGCTTGGACTGGCAGCTTGGGACCTGGCCCTGCTCTTGATGTTCTTCTGGTAGTCAGCCAGTGACGCAGGCACATGAACTTGCATTGCTGCGTCACGTTCGCAATTTCATCGTGTCACAACACTCATTGTGGTCGTATCATGGAAGTTGGATAGAACACAAACTGACTTTGTGTCAGCTCATCCTTCTGTGCCACACGAAACTCATGCTTTGCAAGCTTGACACTCTTTGGCAACAGTGCAGTCAGCAAGTTGCATCGATTCGAACGGATAGTGCCGCATACATTCACCTGTTGAGTATGCAGGAACGACAGCAAGTCCGTGCTGGTATAAGAGTTGTTGAAGTAGACTCTGGCATACTGTCCATACAGGTGGTCCACCAGCTGCGTGACAACACGATGTGTTACCTGACAAGTAACCTGTGTCGCTCTCTGCCAGCACCCACACCTTTGCTCCCCACTTGATGGGCTTGGATGGCAGGTACTGATGGAACACCTTTATTTCATCAACATTAACATTCATTTCAAGTAAAACAAAGCAACCAACGGGAGGATTTGTTACCTGCAGACATCTACATGATGGTTGCCATTTTGCATATATTTTGTAGGAACTTTATAATGAATATTTATGGGTCGAGCAAAATACAAATAAAGTGGCATATCATGTTGTATTGATAATTTTTTAATGCACAAATAATTACACATATATACTGGTGGATCCAGAGGAGTGCATTTGCGACCATGTCTTCTTTCCATGCAACTATGGAGGCATCTTCAAGACGCTGAAACATTGTCATGTAACTGACACAGCCAAACCTTTGTAGGAAGGAGTATCCCTCCTTCTGCAGGTGGTTGTGGTGCATCAACAATGCACCTTTCATTTCTAGCATACATCAGCGCAGAAGGAGCAGCCACAAGTTGATGCTGACCCCTTTCAGGTTTCGGCCTCCTCTGTCTTGAAGATGCGACCTGTGTGATCTGCCACAACATTGGTGCAATGCGTTGCATCCTACCCTTTATGTTATGCAGGGACTAATCACACCGTTTCCTGACGTGCAGGCTGCCACTACACTTTGAGGACGTGGCAAGTGTCTTTCCTTCGTGCCAAACAATGTCGCACACAGCACGGATGGCAGCAGTATCAAAAGCTGCATTTCTGTGGCTGAGTAACTGGCTTACTGCCTTCTGCACTGCTCCATTGCACAGGGAGACTACCACAGGCTGTAGCTGGGCAGCCAGACTGTCACTCCGGTACTTGCACAACCTGACACGGCGACTGGAAGTTGGTTGTGCACGATATGTCAGATGTGTGGCCTAGCGACAGTCAATGAGGTTATCATCTAGTGACAGAGAATCACAATGGAGACCACTCCTTGCTGGTTTAGCACCTACACCCCTGTCACTGGCCCTAGGAATGGCCGGCTTGTAGCCAACAACATGGTCAGAGACAGCCACAGTGTCTGCACAGTTTGGCTCAGCAGTTGTACGTTCAACGTCACTGCCACTGGCGTCAGCGAGGTTGCATGGTTTTGCTGTTGCATTTGGAGCAGTGCCAGTAGCAGTTGCCAATGGCGATGGTACATAGTGATGCCTCTTCGCCCGTCTTCCACTCTGAGTCGTACTACTACTGGCCAGTGGCAGTGCCAGTGGTGATTTCGTTTGCCGTTTCACAACGCAAACTGTGGCAAATTTCTGTGCATCATTGTAAAGTTTATGTTTCAAGTGTTCCAACGATTTAATTATTGCATCGTATCTGTTGAACAGCTTTCTATATATATTTTGCACAAGTGTGTGCCATAATTGGTCTCACATATAGCAAATTTTATGCCATAAACGCTCTCAATAACCTGACAAGCCACGCCCCGTTTACCGTTGCAATCTATAATTACGTATCTGTTGCCAGGCTTAGATTGACACATACAACGCACAAATCGGCTCTTTCTAGAGTGACTCCACGTCTGCTTACCTTTATTGGCGTCTCCATTTGACAACTATCTTGTCTAAAAAAAAAACACTGCGAACTATCCAGAAAAAAGCTCAGCTAATAAGATACGATCAGAACTGGTCACTAGTCTCGAGGCTAAACTGATCACAAGATCACGAAAATGCGGCAATACGACAGATTACTTCAAAGATTGATGATGCCATAATTTTTGCTTATACAAGTGGTAACAGTCAAAACATACTTCTGTTGCCAGACGATATTCTCGGCGGATTCACGAAGCCAAGAGAGAGTCGGATAAGCGAGACTACGGGAAAGCTCACTGGGCAGTTATACCTGCTGCAACGAGGCACGCAGGCATAATCAGAATGAAATGGGTTAAATATTATTAATTAATTTAGAACGATGACCTGATGTATAAATCTTGTGCAATCACTGCTAAGTCTCTTGGGGCAATTCATTTCGATTGCTCTGCACAGACCTCGGACTGCTTCACACATTTCTCTTCTGTTCGTTAGTCTTGCTCCATGTCAAGGTAGTTGTCAACTGTTCTTTTCTTTTGTGCTCACATCTTTGATGATGAAGAAGGAGACAAGCATTCGGGGCTTTCTTCTGCATCGATGTTATGCGATCTCACTGACTGTGTTTCTTCTAATTTCTGTGTAAGGTCGAGGTCAAAATATTTCTTGTATTGATGCTCTTAGACCGTTATGCAGGACATCAGGACAACTTTGACCATATCGGAGAAGTTTTCCACATTGGCAGGTGGTAGAAGAAGTTCTCGCATCATGCTGTCATTCTCGTCATCATGCTGTCATTCTCGTCATCATGCTGTCATTCTCGTCATCATGCTGTCATTCTCGTCATCCAACTTTCCTCCAAGAAAATTGCAGGAAGATGACAACACACTGGCCGGATTCTGAAGTTGCAGCTTCCATGCAGTGATCACTTAGTTCACCACTCCTGTGCCTTCCACATGACTGACTTGTGATTCGGCAGAAGTGTAGAATGTCGTCATCCACATCCCAGTCATCAGCTTACAAACAATCCCAGTATATTGCCGCCTCACTCTGAAAGTCATTTGCTAATGCCTCTCTCAAGCCACCACATGCAACTGTTCCAGTTTGTAGAAACTTGAAGAATGCTTGGTAGTGTTGGTGGTACTTTCCACAATTGTAGAAGAGAATGTGAATACAATTGCCTCTGTAGCATGGAATAAGTCCCTTTGGTAGTCCCTCAGAATCCAAGAATTCCTTGAAACCTCTTGGGTCTCCCTTGTAAGGAGATTGTTGCCAACAAAGCAGTCACTGCCAAACACTCATCCCTTTGATGTTTCAAGCTGATGGAGTGCTGACCTCACTGAACTGGCAATCGGGTCAAGTGGGTGGAGGTGACAATTCAGTTTTGTCAGGGATTTATCCCACCCATCATTCACAAGCTGTATTGCAGCATGATTTGCAACATCTTCTGTCTTCTGCCAGCCCTCAGCTATGGCTTCCTCACAATCACGTTGCACATTTTGTCCACGTCCCCGACCACGTCCACATTCTGGAGCTTGCCTGGTGTCATTGGGGTAGTCGGTGTCATTGGGGTAGTCGGTGTCATTGGGGTAGTCAGTGTCATTGGGGTAGGCGGTGGCATCATTGTCACTGCTGCCATCTGTGTTTACTGCAGCAGTACTCCGGTATCGACTTTCAGGAGACGGGCCATCATCACTCGTCTCTTGAAATTACAAGAGGCAGGAATATCACTGTCTATTGTTCACAATACATGGAATATTCTCTCAAGTCAATAAAACTACAAATATAATTGCGATATGCGAAAAGAGTAGTGACTTTCACTAGGAAGTCAAGTATGTTTGAGAAGGAAGAGAAATTAGCTCTTTACAAAGCTGGGCTAGCATTAGCCAGAGGCTTCGCTTGGCCTTTGACTTTGTTGACAAGCTACAATGGAACAACAAAAATGACTAAAATTCTTACTTTTTCTTACAAACAAAGATTGACCTGATACTTCATGTGACACCACGTCACCAGGGCCAAGGCTTCAACTTCGTTTGGCTTTGATGAAGCCTAGCTCATTTCGGGAAGGACTTCGCTAATAGTAGTAATACTATTACTGGCATGCAAATTTGAAATGCATAAACATCAGTGATTCTTACTTCTATTTCTATGTCAGATTGCGCATCAAATTCATCCAACATGTCAACAACTTATTCGGCAGTATAGTGCCGCTACTGCTGTGAAGACGCCATGTTTTGAAAGGCTCAAAAATGTAAACAAAGCGCAGCTAAAAATCGCAAATACTCAAAAAAATTCAGTACAAATGGATACTTCTTTTACCCACAATTCATAGCTATGACATCAATGGTTATAGTGGTGAAATCTCATAACTATCCAGCAGATAGCGCCACAAGCACACACAAATATGTCCACTGGGCTTTGTCGGATGGAGTGAGGAGTAAACGATTGGGCGGTCACGGGTCACTGGAATGTTTGTAACTGATTCATTATGCAGTCATAACTGCCTAGCGCAAATCTGCGGAGAACATCTTCCCAGGCTTGTTTTGTTTCCCAGCAGACACTAAACTTTCCGCTTTCTCTTCAAGCAACATTTTCTCGTTTTCCAAATCTTGGAAAATGTCAACTTGGGCCCTCAACTTTTTTTCATGGTTCATTTAAATATTTGGCCATGACCTGGTCAAAGTCCATCTCCCTCTTAGCCAATCACAAAGGGATGGTTATAAGCAGTAGTGTTGCTGCCTCGCATAACATTTAGTATGCAATTTAATTACATACATCCTTTTGTTGGCATGCTTCTTTACTAAAAATGCCAACAGGACCCTTTTTAAGGTAGTTAGGGAGGTTATTATATGCTTGTCATGAATTGAGTAGTTTCAGTAGAAGTTTTTAAGATAAAGTAACCATTTCTTCACAGATTGTTGTTGAAATATTACATAAATTCCAGATGAATAAAATGTTCATTTATTTGGTTATGTTGCAAGATTTAAAAAAACATTTTTGTTCATGTGAAAAAATAGCCACAAAATGCCAAATTATATTGCTTTGAGAAAATCCCCAAAGAAATAAATGACAAACATATAAGTATGACAGTGTCACTAATAACTTTGAGGAAAATTTTGGTTAACATAAACGAATTACGTCTGCTAGACCACTATGAACAAATTAAGCAAAAGTTGAATGACAGCCAAAGTGGCAGTGTATTTTTGACACAAACTCTTCACCAATTGTATTAGGTAACGTTTCCTGGTTGTTAGTAATAACAGAAATAGATACATGTATCTTGCTTGAAATGTGACATTTTTTACTGGCATTTTACGTATTGTTGACAAAACAAAATGGCCATTTCTAATGTTGACATGTCCACTTAATTTTGCCACCACAAAATCCCTTGAACCTGCATTTGTAACATTTGTTGTCTATCAAGATTGGATTACGCTAGCCCAGCGTCATGGCACAGAGATGCAAACCATTAAGATTTGGGCGTAGTCATTACGATATTTGGCCCTCCATTATGCTATTATGGCGTGTTAGTCAATAACCTTCATTGGCATTGACCGGTTGTTGATCAGTGCCAATCAAGTAATTTTTTATATAGACGTTAGTGTTGGACAAACCATCAATGGACTCATCTCTGCGATATTTTATGGCAGTCAGTTGAATTAGAACTGCCCTGCCCTGCCCTGCCCTGCCCTGCCCTCATTAAGATAAGTGTGAAAATTCACATAATATATTAGGTCACAAACAAAATCTTGCAACATGGTCTTCACAGGTATAACTACATGTTTATACAGCAATTTTGTTCAGTGAGAGCTTGTCACAAAATATCTTTTTGTAGTTTAATAATTAATAGTAACTGTTTTACAAATATTTTAACCCAAACTAATTTTTTTAACAATTAATTTGCACTCAATCAATAAAATAATTTGTTATTGTGATTTAGAATATAAATCTCTTGTGCAAACCTTTTAAGATTTTTTTCAAAATCATTGAAAAATTGCACTATTTAAAAAATTTCTAGTATTATTCTAGGCTCCAGCCAAGGCCCAAACAACATAACCAGTAATAATAATATAATATAAAACAGATGGTATTGGTAGTAGTAGTAGTAAAAGCTATATTTCACGATGGTGACCATGTCATGTTTATTGCATGATTTTTCAATGGGCCATCAATCATATCCACTCTTATGTACACAGTTATATAATAAAAAAGAATATATAAACAAAATAAAACAAAAAAATGCGTAAAATGTGTCATAAAAAATGTCCTGTTGCTTTTGTCGCTGACATCTTTCGCAGTTGGTTAAGAACAAATTCATCGTCATATTAGGCAATTTCCGGTTTGCTACGTGAGATTCCACAATTTCAAATAATTCGGCACAGTGGTCGTTGTAGTATTAAACTTCAATGCAACGTTCGCAAAATGTTCATTGAATTTATCGACCATCACGTTTGCGTGTGGATGCAGCTGACTGTTAGTTTGTCTCGGTTGAACCGTGCTCGTTGTAGCCAGTGAAGATTTTATGTGATTCCATATCATGCGTAGATTTGGTTTATGTTGTTCAAGTGACTTGATGTAGAAGTCACGTTTCGCCTTTTGAATTTCATAATTAACATGGTTCTTGGCAGTCTTATACATTGCCGATGCGCGAGGATCGTTTGAGTGTTTTGTGCAGTCGAACAGGCGATCTCTGGCCATTATTAATCTAGCCAGATCTGTGTTAAACCAAGGAGGTTGCTTGATAGTTTTGACACGCCTTCCAACAATCAGGGCATGTTCATTCAGCACAGAAATGTACAACTGCTCGAATAGGTCCAGCTTTACGTCAATGTCATCCGTCATGTTGGTCAAAGACCACGGGGCGTTGGTTAGCTGCTCTGTAAACGTCGTCCGTCATGTTGATCAATGACCACGGGGCATTGGTTAGCTGCTCTGTAAACGTCGTCCGTCATGTTGATCAATGACCACGGGGCATTGGTTAGCTGCTCTGTAAACAAGCGTTCATCAAAGTTTTTAAAAACACAAAAATGTATGGTTTTGTGCATGTTCGTCTTGGCCAAAGAACTATTATGTTGTCTAAGAATGGTCACTGGGCAGTTGTCTGATAGGCCGTTGGACGCCACAGTAGATGTCAGCACGTTTGAAGGGTTGTTTATGTACATGTGATCGAGAAAAAAATTTGATTCCGGGCTTGTAGTGCAATCAATTCAGAGAAATGTAAATAAGTCATGGTTCCATTCTGGAAGCTCTCAGCGCCACAGATCCGTAAAACTTCCCAATGTTGCATGTGACTAAAACCACAATTCACATTCGAGCGGAATAACGATATTTCCCCCCACATACTAACTTCGACCTATAGAACATGTTTATAACATTAACATAATCTGAGGAATTTACTAATTTATACTACTTACATTAGAAACACCTATGCCCGTCTAATCAACATTTTTCAGCTTTGTTTTGTTCCAATTTTGATAAAAAAGACGACTAAGAAAGTTAAGTTAACGCTTTCAAAGGTGCCATCAGAGCTGGCAAAGCTGAACGAAAACGGCTGACAAAACACGAGGTGAAACAAAACATAAATGAGATTCCAGTAATCACTGTGGCACTAATCATGAGCAGAGTTTTGTGCACGTGGAACGACCGAGGCAGCTTATTTTGTTGAAGTGCCTACTACAACCAATACCTAATCACCATATAGCCTCTCATTGATTTCGTCTGAATTCTGAAAAATGTCGATGTTCTGTTATGCACCGTGAGAGTACCGTAGGGGTCAGGCTAAGTTCTTCCATTTTGCTCCCTGTTTTGCCAGGAAGATTGAAGGGAAATGGGAATGAATCAGGACTGAATCCTTGGATATGCTGAAACATGAATCCCAGGCATTGACGACACTTAATAATTCTTTAGGCGCAGGAAATAATGATAAACTATTGAACTATGACTCTATTTTCAGGGTCACCCAATGTACCAAAAGATGAGCAGACAGGTGCTGCCTCTGATGACTTCGTCGAGAACTACACTGTGGCTGGTAACAAGTTAATTGTGTGTGACAGTGTGGCAGGTGTGGACCAGACAAGTGTTAGTGTACAACGGATTCGCTGTCGATCTGGGGAGCCCCCAGTCGACTACAACACTCTCAGAAGGTAAGTGATTAGTGCGTACGCATGAGAAAGTTGATTCAGTTAACTTTTCATAACTTTAGTCTTGAGATTTTTTCAGTTTATTGAAAATTAAAGCGTGATTTCATTATAGATCTATATTGGCAACAGACATAATAAACAAATCTGAAAGCATAAATAATAGTGTTGATAGTCTTTAAAGTATATACTTTTACATGTATTCATCAGAAATGGCAAAACAAGATCATAGCACCATGATTATAATGAGACAATGTTGATGTTTCCATCTTGTGTAATTCGTAACCCATTATAACTAAGCATATCAGAATATGAACTTTCATCACCAGAATAAGTTTCCATTTGTGTCTGTGCCCACATGCTTGCAAAAGTGTGTGTGCGTGCAAACTTGTTGACTCTGCACCTGTAAAGGTGATTGCAGTCAACTGGAGTCACAGTAGTTGTCCTTGCTTCAGTCCGGAGATGGACATCAACAAGCAGCGCCACCTGAAGGGCAACTGGCTGGCCTACTGGGAGCACGAGGTCGGACTCAGCGACAGGCAGGACATGTTTGACTTCAAGCAGATCAAGCTCCAGACGTTCACAGGTAGGCACAGGGTTGACCAGTTGTATCATTCTCTCGGCTCTCCAGCTCTGTTGGCTTTCTGCATATTGTGGGGCACAGTGGCATAGTGGCACAGTTGCATAGTGGCACAGTGGTGATAATGTTTGACTCTAACTTGAGAGACGACCAGGGTTTAAATTCTCTTGCTGCCATTTCAAAGCATTGGTAATTTTTATCACTCCACGTTGCCTCAGTTCTCTCAGCTGTATAAATGAGTATAATTGCATAAAAACCCATATGCAACCTTGGCTGTGCCAACGTCGCATATTCCCATTTATGCAATCAACAACACAACACAGATATAGAGATATGAAATGGCCAAATGAATGACGTTTATTGTGGGGGTTAAGTGTAAGCCCACTTTCAAAGAAATGTAAAACAAAGAAATGTGGGCTCCACAACCCAACGCCAGGCTGACTACGCCCAATGCGAGCCTCCTGGACATCGGGTTCAATAGAGCCCACATTTCGACACAATATACATAAAGACTGACTAGCTAGTGAAATATACAGAGAGCTGGTAACCGTCAACAACTACATCTTGTCAGTGGATAATTGTCATTTTGTTACGTTTACCAGTAGTCTGTCCTGGGCATTCTGGCATCACACGTAATGACGGTGGCTATGTGGTTACCTGTGACAGGTCACACGAGCAGTGTGAGGGCGATCCAAGTACTGGACAACGAGAACTCCTTCATGAGTGCCAGCAAAGACAAGACGGTCAAACTGTGGTCACTCCGTAGCTTTGGCGATGGATCAGAACGGTGAGCATGATGATATCATTGAAATATCTCCACTTAGTCTTTGCATAGTCTTCTCTTAGTATTTGCTTAGTCTTCACTTTAAGTGAAGACTTCCTCACCAGATGGATGGGTGAGAGTGAAGTCACAGTTAGTTGACAGATGTGTAACTTAGAATCTAGTGCCACCTGAGGGAATTTCTGACACTGCCTGTGTGTGTGTACAATGGACATCTGTATTATTTGTCTATCTTGTGCACTGTTTACTTTGGCTGATATTATGGTTATTGTAGTAATAGTTTAGCTTAATTAATGCCATTTGACAAAGAACGTGTTGTGTAACTGATGTACCAAGTTTCATTCATCTGGAAAAAAATTTATACATTGAAATAATACATAGAAACTTTGAATGTGAGTTTCACAAAATTATGTTTTTCATTCGCCTGTTGTATTCTTTATGATATTCCTCAATAGAATGGCTTGAAACCTCTACCATCGCCGTGTTGTGTTATTCGTTCTAAATAGAATAGCAACCCCATACAGAGTTTTTGTGAAGCTCAACGATGCCTCGGCATAAACGTTGATTTTATGGTAATCATGGAGCTAGGCGAAGGAGATTTTTTTTTCTCCGTTAATTGGAAGTAAGAGTAATGTTTGACCATGTGACATGTGTATATGTAGTTTAGATATGTATGAAGTTTGGCAGCTCTATGTGGTTGTTTTTATGGTTAGGTCAGAAAGTAAAAAGATCGAAGACTACTGCCATTGTTAAACAGCTCCGAATGAGCGGAATTTGAAGATGATTCTGTGGTATCAGTTGCTGCTAGCGGTTCGAAATCGTAACATTTTATTTGGTATTCTGGAAAATTACCATTGTCACCACTCACCGTAGTAACACGACTGAAACTACTGAAACAGTGCATAGAAATCACTGACTGAATGTAGACGAATGTCCCCTGTGACATCACAGAATCATGTGATTGCCAATCTTCGAATTTTATGTGCACTTTGCGAGTTAGACGCATTAAACATTTAACTTACCTATACATACACTTTTCTGTTAAATTTTTGTGTTGGCACATAGCACATACAGTACTAAACTTTGTGTACACACCAAAAAAGCATTTTAACTATTGCCTGGTGTTATACCCTTTAAAAAAATAACAGAAATATTGTTTTTTATAAAATCTCCCCTTAAATATATGTGATGTGTGTGGAATTATAATGTTATAGATTACATACTACTTTATTTCCAAGTACATTTACTTAAACTTTTGTAGTAAATAAACAAACATTTGTTTCAGAGTTGGATGTCAGTGGACTTACAGCAAGCACAGGAAGCCAGTCTTCTCTGTGTCTTTCATCGAGTCAATGAGATTAGCTGTGTCTAATGACAGCTCAGTTCATGTAAGTGTAAAAGCAAATAAACTATTGCTTCCTTCATTCAACCTCATCTCTGGTCTTCTGGTGTGTGACAGTGTCATTAGCAAGGTTACTTGATGGCCCAGGCTTTAGCTTCTCCAGCAGATTAGCATGAAAAGAGGCATATAGGTTGACACATCTTCTGCTTTACTTGCTAGAATTCTTGGTTCAAGCCATGGACTAATTACAGTAAGTTTGGCGTAAAAACCTCGAATGATCATGTCGGTCAGTCCTGTCTCCGTAATTGGAGATATAAATGGTAGAGAAACCAGTGAGGACAAAATTCATCCTGACAGTGACCCCATGATATGATATTCTGTGGAAAACTGGCTAGACAAATGAGCCCTCATAGGAAAACCATAATAAAAATTATATGTTAAAAAACTTTGCAGAGTGCCAGTTTGTGGCTACGAATGTGTTGGTGGAATTGGGGTTGGGTACAATTCCACAGACTATTGAAGCATTGGCCAAACAGATCAACAGCTGGTGCACCCGTTGTGACCTTTCATTAAAGTTTAAGTTGGGATTGGCATGAGTCAATATGCCGCACTTGCCGTGTCTAGACATGTCACTTGCCTAAATACAGGCATAACTTAGGTGCAGATTGCCATGCGACACAGTGTCACTCGACCAATTGGGGCATAAATACCTCATGTAAACCGGCCTTAACTAGAACTGAATACCTGGCTCATAGAATATTATATTTAGAAGAAACACCTTGCTTGTTGTGTCACCTGTGTATCTTCCTACAGGTGTGGGATCCATTCGTTGGTATGTGTCTGCGCCAGTACGAGGCATCCAAGAGCAACCCGGTGACAGCGATGACACCCGTGGCAAATCCCAGTAGCTGTGTCATCACAGCCACAGCAGATGCTGTCCTCAGGTAGACTGATGGCAGCAGACAATGTGTTGCCAATTCAGGCAACAAAATGTTATTTGTAGAAAAATCTGTTGTCCGATCCATCCAGGGGCGTGTTCAGAGCAGCGTTTTGCACAAGGATCTGTGAAAGCTTGGCACGTCACAATTCCAGCCAGAAGTTGAATGCTTGTACCTCCCATGACATCCAAAATAGCGGCATCTAAGGCATTTGTTAAAGGTTATAAAGAATAATTATTTTAATATGAATAAATACCAACACATTCTCGTGATTGTAATCTTCAATGACTGCATTTAAAAATAACCCGATTAAAAAAAGAATGTCATTATGGTGACGTTCTAACGCTATCCACCGAGGCTGCACAGGCGAGGCACACAGCATGCCGGCTCAATTGAATGACAAAGTCAACCTCTGTGTTGTGACAAATAGCGACGGTGCTATTTGCAACCATGAACTTGTCCCAGGTTTCAATATCGAGGCGATGAGTATTTTGACTATGAGATTTGTTTATTCCAGTCCATGTTGACTGGTTCTTGAATGACGGGTCTGGTTCCTGTATCATTGATTCTAGTGTTTGTTTGTATTAATGTAGTGATATTTTTGCTGATAGATGAGATACCATACTTTATTTGCTTGAAGAATAATGGACTAATGGAAACATACAACCTTTGTAAAAAAAACCAAGAAATTCAAAATGAAAGAGAGACAGATATCTGTAACGATCTGTGTTCTATATTTTCTTATTAAAAGATGGTTGTCGTTATCTTGCAGGTTTCTGGATGTGAGAATGGACAGGTTCACATGCGAGTTCAAATGCACCACCACGCCTGCCGGTAAAAACGTTACCTGCCGTGCTCCTCCCTTTCTGTTGTTGCTGGTTTATTGTGGACAAATAAAAAATAAGAGACCCCAGTTGTACCCCAACTCATGGATAACCAACTGTAACTGGTTATGTAATTTCTATTTTCACTATATGAAAAAAACCTTTTTTGTATTATTTCCAAGTAAAACTGGTAGACAAAACTTATTAAGATGTAGAATGATATGTTAGAATATTTGCTGACTGGATATAATTGCCAGGTTTGATACGGTGCATTGCGTCGAGTCCAGATGGCAACTGGCTTGCTGTGGGATATTCGTCCGGAGTGATCTCAGTCCTAGATGCCAGGACGGGTCTCGTTGCTGCCTCCTGGAAGGGACACGAGGGGGAGATACTGCAGGTAGGGAATAGTCCCTAAGGCAGGGAATAGCTGTTACTGTTGTCTTTGCATCTGATGTTTTTATGAATTTTTTAATTAGTTCAGTTCAGTTCAGCTAATTTGGCACACTACATCAGAACACTTCAGTATAAATTAAATAGTACATTAAGCAGTATAAAATTAAAAGTAAATGTTAAGGTGGCAGGAGCGGCTAGTGTGTCAGTTGATTTTTAAATTTTTTTCTTCATAACATGCTAGGATATACTGAACTAAATGTCAACACCACAAAAAATCACCCGGCACTAACGTCATATTTCCGCAATCCATCATTTAAAAATGCAGTCCTTTTGGAAATCCCCTTGAGTTCCCGGAAAAGCTACTATGTTTCCATAGTAACGTCTGCGTGCTGTACGATGTTAGAACCAGCTATATTCATTTGCCATGAAAGCGGAACACATCTCCTGGTTACTGTAATGCTAGTACACATCAGTATTATATCTACCTAGCTAAATCATGTACTTAAACCAGCAAATGACAGCGTTCAGTGAGCGTTAACATAGTTTATCGTGCCTTTGACATGAACGGAAATGCCGACGCGTATGTGACCTGGTGACCCCGCAGAATAACAGGCCAATCAAAATGACCGTTCACGCACCCTGCCACGTGTTTGTTAGATGGCTGGCGTAATCTGATACCATAGATGACAGCACGTTACAAGTACAGATTCAAGGGCTATTGTGGCGGCAAATTAAGGGGACATCTCAATATTACAAATGGCCATTATGTTTTTTAACAATACGTAAAACGCCAGTAAAAATTCGTAAATTGTGTCCTAATAGATACTGACGTCTCATAATTGCAGATGAAGGCATTCGATAACAAGAGCTTTCTGACGTCATCATTTGACCAGTCAATGACGCAGTGGCATGCAGAGGACGGCAAGGCGGTCAGTGTCTTTAGAGGTAAGTACGGTCAGTGGACCACTGGGCACTCACAACTAAGGCTCCCTTTTGTATATGATTAAAATTGTATAACAATTGTATAACAGATTCCTTTACGGATGATTTCAAAATATTAAGATATGTTTTATGGGGCAAGGAGTAACTGTTTTATCTAGCTTCAGACATCGGTGCATTTCCCCCCAAACATTGTTTATTTTCTGATCCTAGTTCGTAAGGGTGCTGATTTCGAGCGCTTTGTACAATCATGTCAGTATGTGTATGTCTGTGTAGTGTTGGATGTTTACAGCAGGAAGGACGAGAAAATTTTCACGGGAATCCACAAGTTGATGTAATACAAAGTTTCATTAGCAGGGGTCTGATGTTAAGGTAGCTGGGGTGGTCATTCTATGCTTAGTTTGAATAGAGGAGTTTCAGTAAAAGTTTTTAGATATACCAACCATTTCTTCACAAATTGTAGATGAAATACTAAATAATACACCAGATTAATAAAGCTTAGAATATTTTATTTATTTGGTGATGTTTCATGATTTTAAAAACATTTTTATAAATATAAAAAAAATATCCACAAAATGCCATTTTATATAATTTTGAGAAAACCCCCAGAAAATAAATGACACACATAAGTATGAAATCACTGATGATCCTACAAGCTATTTTGGTTAACACGAAAGAATTACAGTGGCTACAGGTTCAGGAAGATTTTAGCAGAATTTTTAATGGCAGCCAAAAGTTACACAACAATTTTGAGACAACCCCTTTACCATTTGTTCCAGAACCCTGTGTGATTTTGCTTACAGTTCATCACAAGTGCTACATTTCAGTGTCGGAAGTGTTGTAGTTTTATAAAACATTGAATTAGGTAACTTTTCTTGGTTGTTAGTGATACTGATACGCGTATCGTGCTTGAAATGTGACTTACATATTGTTGACAAAATATAATGGCCATTTCTGTCCCCTTACTTTTGCTGCCACAAAGGCCCTTGAACCTGCATTTGTAATGTGTTGTCTATCAAGTTTGGATTACGCCAGCCCAATGTCGAGGCACATGGTCAGTCATTTACATGTGCACAAGATCATTTCATTGACCCATTATTCGGCGGGTTTTGGATGGGGTCAGTTACGGCATCAACGGCAGAATAAACTAACTTAACCGCAGATTAATTTGTTTAGGAATCATACTGCAATGTACTGTAGTCACAGTAACCAGACGATATGTTCCACATCCATGGTGAATGAATTTATGCTGGTTCTAAGTGCGTACTGACTCAAAGCACACGCAGGCAGTCATTACTATGGAAATATTGTCAATATTCCCAAGAAGTTGGGGATTTCCCAAAGGACTGTTTTTTTAAAGGATGGATTGGCGAAATACGACGTTAGTGCCGGGTGATTAAATTGTGGTGTCGACATTTGGTTCGGTTTTTCCTAGCACGTTATTAAGAAGAAGAAAAAAATCAACCGACACATTAGCTGCCTTAAATGCACCCTTAAATGACATCAGTGTAGTGTCGTACATCAGTGTTTTGAGATCATCCCTTACTGAGTAGATTATTGATTGTAGGCATCTAATGTGATAAAATCACTGTTCTAAGAACTGGATACTATCCTTTTTAAGTATATATCTTTATTACAGTGTAAAATTGAATCAACCCCTGGTGTGAGTTGTAGGGCTGACAGAGCCAGTCCACTGCATCAGTTTCTACAAAGGCATGATGTTGACAGCGACAACTGCCAAAAGGGTTGGGGTGTATCCGTCACTTGATTCCAAGGTGGGTGTTTCACTGCTTTCAGAACAGTGTAGTCTTAATAAAAGGTGAAGATTTCACATCTGGCACGATGCAGTAGGTTGTATTCACTGACATCACGATTGTTGTGTTCACCTTACGAATTTCCGACTTGATTTACATCCTATGCACTATGACCGTACCTAATAGACAAATATTTTCTGAGCGATGAACCCCCTTCAGAATGTAGACTAACTTATCTTTGTTTATGCACAGTTTGAAGTGGCAAGAAGTCACAACAAATCTGATATGGCTGGGCATTTACTCTATGCTTGTTTGGAATTAAGTAGATTCAGTTCTTAGGAAAATTAACCATTTTTGTTAAGCACCTAATATTTCAGACAAACACAGTGTAGACTTTCTGACTTCTTTGAAGATGTTTCATGTTGGTAAAAAATATTTTAATGACAAAAAAGTTATTTTATTTGGAGAAATTCTTGAAGAATAAAATGTTTTTTCATAAAAAAAACTAGAATTAAGTTAATGTCCTGGTAGTGAGTCATAGTGTCTATAAAGAAACTCCATTAATTGCACATTTGGGACAATTCTCCAAAAAACTAACCCCCTAAATATGCTTGCAAATGATTCCCCTAAATATGTTTGTAATCAAAGTACTCCTCCGTCAATTTGCTTCTGTAGAATCTGGGAAGAGAAGAAAAATAATGTCAGGATCTGGGACATATTTATGTAAAATATATCTGTTATTTCATAATATTGTGCTTGGAAGCTGGTATTTGTGTCTTATTGGTTCCAGGTGAACTTCACCAGTACAAAGTTGCGGTCTGACACCTTCCCTGGTGTACTCACTACCATGGCCGTCCTACCAGCCAACCGACTTCTTCTACTTGGGGCAGATAATGGGGCAATACGACTACTGGCGTGACCAGCCAATAGATAAAGGGGCAATGGGACTACTGGTGTGACATGCCAAATAGATAATGGGGCAATAGGACTGCTGGTATGACTTGCCAACAGACAGTGGTGCAATATGACTTCTATTGCGGTGTCCAGTCAACAACAATGCGACTACTGGTGTGACCAGCCAATAGACAATAGGGCAGTACAACTAGTCATGACCAGCAAACAGATAATGGGGCAATATAACTTTTCGCATGACCAGCCAATAGACAATGAGGCAATATGACTGTTGGCATGACCAGCCAATAGACAATGAGGCAATATAACTGTTGGCATGACCAGCCAATAGACAGATACTATCCTGGTGATATTTTTGGTGACTTTCGCTGTAGCGTGCTAGAATTTGTACTTCCCCAACGATCATGACACACATTGGGCATGTGGTTTAGTGTTGTCTTGATGTTAGTGATACAGATGTGGTCTTTGTGGTACATACAGTTGCGCCCCGTTATAACGCGCCCCGTTATAACGCGGATTCGGATATAACGCGGTTGGTCGTGGACCCCGATTTTCTGCCGCCAGGGGAAAGTGCCAAATGGGCCTGCTTAAACCTACTTAGAATTGCTTTGACAATTGTGCTGCCTAGTTCAACAACCCCCTATGTCCATATTTGTAATAAGGGAGAAAAACGCATTCAAAGTTTGAACAGTATATTCCTCGGTTAACGTGCTTCGTATATAAAAAAAAACAAAAAAACATTAACATTTTGCAGGTTATAGCTACCCAGTACCCACAAGTCTGTAAACATGGTTCTCCTTTCATCTTCAGAAACATTTCCATAGTTGCATGTCGTGGTGGGTCGGTTAAGGCTCACCCAATGTATTTTGCCATTCAGGGCACCCAGTAAAACGAGGATAACAGGACTTAGGTGCATGAAATCATGAATATTAATATTTGGCAGCACAGATAGATAGCAGCAACACCTGTTGATCAAATAAAACTAAATTTCAAAAAAATGGACTTAGGCGGTTGTTGAACTAGGCAGCACAATTCAAGGCGAACAATGTTAAAAGAATGAGTATCAACGTGTTGTTTGTTTTGCGTTGCCGCCGACATCAATCGCTGTTGTTGGCTTCGCTTCGATATTTTGTAAATTGCAATCGAGATTCACAAATACACCTCGACGTGTACGAATCAGATCAACAGTTTTAAATGCATTTAGTATGCAATACCGATATATCACTTGGGTGAAATTACATGCTTCCATTACATCGTAAATTTAATCGTTTTCGCAACGCGAAACCAACATGCCAAATTCCTAACGCAAGGCTCTACCTGTGCGCAAAAATACGAATTTGTCATCCACATATGAAACAACGAATCGATGTTAAGTGGTGCGTAATAAATTTATGCTTCGGTCGAGATCGGTTGAAAAACGAAGTGAAACAATTATTAATTCTACCTGTTGTCGTTTTCTGCTTTTTATCAGCTTACATGCTACATTTGTCAAATCATATACGTTTTCGGCTGCTCAGATCCAGGTTATTATTTTTGATTCGAAGGCCTATAGGTCCAGTACATCATCATCGTAGTAGATCTATTCCATAACGGTATATGTACGTGTTTTATTCAGTTCAAGAATCAACAAGGTGTGACATTTAAAAATAATACGCGTTGATGCTAGTATACGTTTAATAAGTTCCATAAACTGTATATTGGCGTATAAGACAGTGCTGCACGCACACAGGGCTTCGACAGCATTCATGGATTTGGTTGCAGCAGGCGGCGATCGCTGTTGTTTAGTAGCTCCCTGGTGGCAGATATGGGAACACCTAACGCGCCTCACGTACAGCGCGGTCTGAAGTCGTGGACCCCGACCACCGCGTTATAACGAGGCGCGACTGTAGTTAGATGTTACCCATGTCCTGATTCCAGATGCAGGAATTTTTTTGTAGTGTATTCCATGTACTGACAGTTTCAACGCTAACTTCTCTTGGAAGTGTACAGTGATGCTGTACAAATGTAGTCATGTGTGTAGCCAGCCATTTCTTGTACCACCTCAGTGAATTGGGGCAGTTGCCCGGACATCTGATGCATGTAATGATACAATGTACTTTCCAACAGTATGTTCTTCCTGTGTTTAGCATCCTTGGTGTAACATTTGTGATTGCCCTTCAGCTTATAATTAGTTTCAGTAACACGAGTCTCAAATGTGTGAAATGGAAACTGAAAATGTCGTGGGTAAATGCTTTTGAACTTAGAGAACAATTTGATGATTGCCAAACAATGTTGGATGTTGTCGCTGTTGTGCAGCTGTCATAAAATCACACCTTCTATTTATGTATTTTGTTAATTGTTGGCTTCAGATATACACTAAATAAAATTGTACCAAAGATTCAGGTAACGCAACAATAATGATTGCAATTTTAGGGCATTGAATAATGTAGTTTTTGGTGGCTTATCTCCATTATCGATTGTTTTTGGATAACAAATGCTGTTCTTTTTAACATTCCATCCCTGTGAAGGTCAAACGTTATAATTATGTCTGTGTATACTAGTAAATAACAGACTTGTTGACTTCAGTCATATGGGTGGACTCGAGCCAGGCTCAAGTCACCTATTTTCATAACTTGCGACTTACTTGGACTTCAGAGTGATGATTTGATTTGGACGTCATCGACTTGAAACTTGACTTGGACATCATTGACTTGAGACTTGACTTGCCAACAACTCTGGTGGCTCCAAATGTATGCAAAATTAGATCATGTTGGTGTGACAGGCTGCATCGAATACAATAATTAGTAAGTACTTATTATGATTGGCTAATGTGATGGGGGCAGCATCCGCCTAAATTTCACGATAATTTTAAATCATGGCGATTGGTGAACGCTGGTGACTTGTGACTTGACTTGGAATTCACTGAGATGACTTGACTTGACGGTCATTATCTTGAGACTGGACTTGCCAGTTTGTGACTTGCAAACAAGTAAATAATTTTTCAAATGGTATATAACTGTTCAAATGTGTTGGTGTTTTGAGCTACCATGATTCATTGATCAAAATTATCTTCTAACAAATAAACTGTGTAATGACAACACTTTCAGAAATATAAATAATGCAACTGTATAACAGTTGCTGTGTATAGAATAATAAATTCTGGCAATTCCGGATTTTAATGAACCTTCTTTTGGTACATTTTAGCACATACGTTGGAAGCATGTTGTTATTTGATAAGAAATATTTACACTGGGCAAGATAAAACACAACAGTTGTGAAAATGTAACAAATTAGTCAATTATAAAAATGGAACTCGGTAGACTTCTATTAAATAATGAGTGTGGCGAGATAAACAATGACAGTATTTATTTTATGTATTTAATGTACCAGGTAGCAGCATTTCCCCGCATATGGTTCATACTATGTTCATACTTGAGTTACAAATTGTTCTTAATGTTCATATATTGAAAATTATTTTATTGTATGTTGTTGGTGTTGTATGTAAATCGCACAAAATTATAATTTATAGGTGTAGATGTTTGTTGTATGCATGAGAAATAATAAAATACAGTATATTGTGCCTATTGTTTCTTCAATTAAAATGTTCATAAAAGAAATTCATATTTTATCCTTCTAAGTTAGACAGTTGAGTACCTGTATATTTCTCAGGGACTCGTAAGTGGGGATGCAGTTAGGGAGATTGGTTTACTGGTATTTGCCCATTATGGGGTAACAACTACACACCTAATGTTTCTACTCTTGGCATTCTCATATGTACATGATTAGTTAATATACTTAAATACTGTGGTTGAAATATTACACACATTGCATTACTCGGGCAAGTTCCAAAAGTATCACACCTAATCCAGTGTTGATATGATATGCTGTTAAAATTATGTTCATCCTAACAATCTGACAAATTGGGGAAATGTTTTTTTATACCCAACTAGGTGTTCTCAGCAAAATGGTCTCGCATACATGGGTGAAACTTTTCATGTAACTAAAACAAAACAGTCAAATCAAAATATCTTCAATGTTTCATGTATCCAAAAGTATGCAGTTAAATAAAATTAATTTATTGTGTAGTCATTGTGTTGATTTGTGAATATTTGCCATTCAGGATTAAGAAATTATTGAGTTTGTAATTACCCGGTACAGTACATAAAAAACTGCATTACCTGTAGCTGGAAGGTTCATTTGAAAAGGTTTGCGTAGTTTCAGTGAACATGAATACCACCAGAGGACACCACCATATTTTCTAGATAAACAAGATACGTGATTGTTTCGGCACATATTCTGTACTATATATGTGTATGCAATGCCACAATAAAAAATCGATCATATTGTCATAATAGTATAGCTGTTATCAATGAAAGCAAACGGACCAAAATTAAACCTAAGATGCCTTAATTGAATTAAGATACTGACCATCTGACTGGTCATTCTTATTGTAAACATGTTATGTAGCATAATCAACTATACCTATTTGATCTAACATATTGACTGCCCACAATTTTTCATATAATTTACTTTAACTGTTGAAATTGAATGTTTTGACTCGAATGTTATGTTGACATTGTGTGCTAAATGAAATATATTCATTATAAACCAACAAAAATGTATCAACATAAAAATATATCAATCATATATAAATAACATGCAGCTATTTATTGAAATATAGTTAATGTTTCTGGGTGTGTTCATAGTTACTATAAGTTTGAACATGGATTTTGCAATTCACGGACAGATTCCAAAAAAAACAACAGTTTAAGCGAGATTTAGAAATTAAACTGTCCTATACATATTATGGTCTCTCAGCTGCTTTCGATATGATTGATCATTTAATCCTTTTACCCCTTCATATACATTTTGGCATTTCTTGCATAGCTCTTTGGTGGTTCAAATCATATTTTTCAGACAGACACCAAAGCATTAACATATCTGGCACACTATCTTGCCCACAATACCTTCCATTCGGAGTACTGCAAGGATCCGTCCTTGGCCCTGTTCTGTTTAGCTTATATACTATGTCGCTCAGCCAAGTCATTAGTAATCATAATCTCAGTCATCACCTGTATGCTGATGACACGTGGTTACATATCACTTTCACAATTAAATGCACAAGAATCTGTTTCGACTTTAAGTGATTGCCTTACTGACATCTTGTTTTGGATGGAATCAAGTAAGCTATTTATTTAAGCTTAATCCAGATAAAACAGACCTTATTATTCTTGGCACTAAGCAACAACGAAATAGGTTCATCAAGCCATTTTCCAGTTAAACTGCTTGGCAGTAATACATTCCCATCAGATACTGTTCGTAACCTAGGTGTTTAATAGTGATTTCAACTTTCGCCAGCATATTTCTCAAGCATATAAATCCTGTTTCTATCTTATGTGATCTCCGTTGAATTCGGTGTCACATAGCTATACTTACTGCTAAAACGATATCAGCGGCATTAATCAGTAGCTTATTACTACTAAATATTGCTAAAAGAGACTTGGCTAAACTGCAATGAGTACAAAATTGTCTGGCACAGGGTGCCTCAGTTTTCACCATCACTACCACTACTTAAACAGTTACACTGGCTTCATGTTACTTATCAAATTAATTTTAAGCTTTCCTCTCTTACATATCGTGCTCTAGTTGCACAACAACCACCCTACTTGGCTAGTCTCCTGCATCTTTCAAATATCCCTAGGCAGCTCAGATCATCAATTTCACAATAACTTATTGTGCCTAAAACTTAACAAATGTGCTTTCTCTGCCATTATGCCCAAGCTAGGGTCTGGAATGAACTCCCTATCACTTTGAAAACTTCTGAAACTATATATATATATATAGCTATCTTCCCAAAAAATCTCAAGACATATTTATTCCAAATTGCATTTCCATCATAAATGTTCGGTTGTTGAATGCATTGTTTACAGAGCTTTCAAAGTGGGCAGGTACCACAAGACTGACTTGATGCAAATGTCATTCAAATTTAGAAGAAAGGACATGATTTCAAGCCAGGAAACTACCAGCCAATTAGTTTAACCTCACAAGTGGTGATGGAGTTCCTTATTCTAGAATCCATATCTGAACATCTCAAACAACACAAGCTGATTCTAGACTCACAACATGGTTTTAGACGAAAAAGAAGCTGTCCTGGTAATCTAATGTGTTTCTAGAAGTGACTTCTTATATTGACAAAGGATTTCCAGTCGAAGTGATCTACTTGGATTTCAGTAAAACATTTGATACGGTCCCTCATAGCAGACTCATCTTAAAACTAACCGCTCATGGCATTACGGGCAAGACCAACAGATGGATTGAAAGTTGGCTAACAGACAATGAGAGTGCATAAGTGGTGTGGAGTCAGATTGGCCAAAAGTGATCAGTGGTGTACCACAGGGATCAATACTCGGCCAATGTTATTTGTTATCTTTGTAAACGACACTGGACTCATCTGTAGTGAGCTCCCTGTTAAAGTTTGCTGATGACAATGTTGAGGCATGTTCCTGAGGTTGAATATGCTTTCACTCTCCAGAAAGACCTCCATTCTATGTATAAATGGAGTCAGGATTGGCAGCTATTGCTCAACTTCACTAAATGCAAATGCCTGCACATTGGATACAACCCAAACTATGACTATTTTATGGGAGGTGAAAATATAAAATTGACAGACATGGAGAAAGACCTAGTAGTACACATACATAAATTACTGAAAGTAAAGGAGCAAGTAAACTACGTAATCAAGAAAGCAAATAGAATGCTAGGGACCATTCGTAGGACCTACACATACAAAAACATCAAAAACTTATACATCACCTTGGTCCAACCCATCATCGAACCCATATCTTCAGAAAGATTATAGACAAATTAGAAAATGTGCAGAGAAGGGTCACTAATTAAGATTATCACTAGAATCTCTAAGCTCCCATATTATCTAAGATTGCGAAAGTGTGGCCTCCTGTCTCTACAAGATAGGAGGAAAAGGGCTCATATGCTCGAAGTTTTCAAGATTATTAATGAATTTACTGACATAGACACCAAGAGAATATTCGAGCTAAACCTAACCCCCGTCCAAGAAGACACAAGTCAATCGTACGACACCACAGCCGACAAGATGCACGCCACAATTTTCACAGCGAGTAATCAAGCCATGGAACACCATACCAAGCGACTGTGTCAATGCACTAACAGTAAACAATTTCAAAACAAAATATAAAAATTACTGTCTTAACCACTGATGTGATGAGGGAGGGGGCGGGCTATATATGAACCAATAGGCTCCCTGCCCCAAACCCGTTCAATGTATGAGTCCCTCGTTCTGCCTCTGGTTATGCTTAATGTCAATAATGATTCTGTTTTGTTGCGCCTCAGGCTCAGGTAACAGGTTCCTGATATAGCCATAATGATAGGCGTCATAGTCGTAGAAGTTAATTATTATTAGTCATAACATTATATTGGTCAACCGTGTTCGTGAACAGACTTTATAATATCAATACGCGCGCGGAACATGTCATTCTGTTTCTGACATTATGTTCAGGTGCAATTTCACGAGCACTAGCCACTACACCGCTCTAAACCTCTATAACCCAAATCTTACCAAATAAGGCAATAACGTAGATCACGTGGTCGTTTCGGCATGTGGGTTCACTCAGCACCCCTCACGTGCGCATTGTTCATAGTATATAGTACCAAATTGAATGATGTTGTTCTAATATATGCTTGTGAAATGCACTTATATTCACTCATTGTAAGGCAATGGAGGTGATGAAATAATTATAATACGTGCCAATGTGTGAACATTTGCGCAAAATTGGATTGTCGGGAGGTGACGTCAACTGAACTCCTATTGGCTACTTCACGGAGGTTTACTCACATACTGACCAATAATAGTATGTGTTACGTAATTTCGCGTTTCGCGCATGAATATTAAGGGGAGTTTCCTGGTGCACGAAAGTAGTCGAGCCGGCTTTCCTTATTCGAAAGTGCTTTGGTTGAGGTGCTAGTGTCAGATATCATTAATAATCAGTCAACATGGTAAGTCCGTTTTTATGTTAACCAACATTTACTGTTTTAATCATTACAGTAATAGTATATAGTCGCATTACTCGATAGAGACGGGCGAACAAACCCTGAATATTGCTGTTCCGGATGAGTCATGTATGTCAGGCCGCGGAGCCTTGAGGCTGCACGGCGAGGCCTCTTATCCCCTTCAAATAAACGGCATTTTAATGAAGCGTGTGTTTTAAGCAGTGGCCGAAAAGTGGGTCAGCAAGCTTCAGTCTTAACGGGGTGCTAACTGAAGATTCACAAGTACCTTACTTTAAAAGGTACTAGTACCATGCACGAGTTTCGGTAACTTTTTAGTTTTGAGGATGAGGTTATTCTAAAAATGGCTTCCGGTTTTGTCCACATATATGGGTTGTGGAAAAAAACAAATCATACCGGGTGTCAGCAATACAACGTAAAGTACACCATGATCTGCTAAAAAAAATGGGTAAGCAAAATCTCATTTGGCTAAAGAAAATTTGAACCTTTAGCCAAATTGGCTAAACAGATTTTAGGCCCAGCGCTAGCCTAGCCATTGCAGCAAACCATTTGTTAGCATGTTTAAAAACACCATGTCAATGGCGACATGTCAGCCTAGGCTATGCTGGGACTGGGTTGTACCGCACGTAAATGAATGGGTTCACATGACCGGATACAGTGATACAGGTCAGAACGGCGACAGATCCAAAACAGCGACATACATTAGTTAAAACGGCGACAGACCAAAGCGGCGACAAGCAAAGCAAAAAAGGCGAATGTTGTATAAGTAATACTAAGATAAACAATGAAATTTTACTATTGTCAGTGAACGCCACCTGCTTAGCTAGGTCTTTGAACCGCATTTTTCATCAGATGGAAGCCTGGGGTAATCCGAAGGTTGTGAATGTGAAGCACTGTCTGTTATTCACAGCATGTGCAAAGATTATGGACCTGTTTGGTGAATAGACGCAACAGAAATAGCGATGTTTGGGTGGGGTGACATGTTCTGATTGCAGCTACGTTAAAGGGAATGTATGGTGATTTTCATTGGTCAACTTATATATTCTAAAATATGTAATGTAGCTATGAAAAAACTGTTTTAAGACCGGATGGACATTGCGACATTGATATGTATTAATAGTTCCTAACATTGCAATAATGTATACGCAAAACATGTTACTACTGTGATCTTGCATCTTACATATTAAAAAATATGCAATTTAGCTATAAAAAAAAAACATGTTTTACAACAGGACCTGACGTTGCGACACTGATGTGTATTAATAGTTTCTTACATTGCAATAATATATATATACAAAACATGTTACTACAATGATTTTACATCTTCTTGTATATTAAAAAATACACAATATAGCTATGAAAAAAATAACCCATTTTTACAAAATATACAGTATAAAAATCATTGTACTGCACATTTTGTCATGTCATTAAATAAGCATAAAGTCTAACGGTTTGATAGGATGCAAAATAAAAATGGTATAGCCTCGTACAATGTATATTTTCAAGCAGTGATTAGCGTTATGCGGCTTTAAATGAAATAAAATATATTATAAATTGAGACATAGTTTTAATGCGAAATGCAAGCTGAATAATAATCGCAAAACATTTCTGACGTTTGTGGAAAACGTAATTCCCTGAAGTTTTGTAAACTTCATTGTAGTGCTTGTTGTTTTTGTGTGTGTTGTGATAATAAATATCCAGTATGCAGGAATTGTAATGTTTGTGTTTTGAATTATATTTTTGACTAATGAGCAACAGAACAAAAAACGGCAATCAAAACGGAGACACATGCCATATCTATACCCAATTATTATTTATTTGTGTCACTTATAACATAATTTAATTTAACCAAGTGTACGTCACATTGGGGGTTATCCACATCGGGTATATGCACCATCATTATTGATTTATTTTTGAATGAGTACATGACGCTTATACACAATGATTATTTGTGTCGCCGTTTTGGTTTGTTGCCGTTCTGACCATTACCCTGCCATACATAAGTGTGTCGCCGTTTTGACCAGTACCCATCTTACATGACCATGGGTTGGGGGGGTGTGTCCATGCAATTATAAAAAATGTATCATTTGGGTCTATAAAATTGGGCAGGTGTTTGGTAGATTTTATCGATGCATAGTCATCGGCGTCAAATTCAACCAGACAGTAAATATTGATAATATGGTCACATAACACTAGTGGTTACAAATCACAACATTTTTATTATAAGTATTCATATAGTTTTTGATAGATGACCAATAGTGGTGATACAATTAAGCAAAGAGCTATGCATAAAAATATAAACATGTTGGCCAAATAACACAAACAACATGTTTTTGTTTCAACGATAAATGGTTTGGATTAGTGTTAAGTTACTTTGATTATATGATGATTTATATCGTGCACTGTGATGATCATTATGTGGCTAACTAGCCCATGAATGTTATAGCATCAGTCAGCTGTATAACGTAATACCTGACATTGCACAAGTCTGCCAAGGTATAATAATTAATATGCATAGATGGATGTTAAGTGTGTATAGTCCATACATCCATGTCATTGAGAAACATATTGAGTACAGCATTGTTTGCAAATATTCATTTCCTTTTTATTTTTGGACATTTCATATAGTTGGTTTGATTTACACTTCATTCACTTGTAGTAATATAGAACACAACTAAATAATAAAAAAGACACGTTGCACGTACCCGGGAAACAGTGACTGATTAGAAAGTGTGCGTTGGTTCACTTCTGGAAGGAATTCATTTTCAGTAGCAATACTAGTATAGATATATTGACTCATTTTACTGTCCTGAGATGGTGTTCATATTGGGTATTTTATTATTATCAATATATGTTCATTCAGCACAGCTTACTGAAAGATCAATGGGAGGGCAAACTTTCTAAACCACAACAGAAAATGTAAGGTGTAATTTATTGCCTCTCTCTTGTTAATGTAGTTGGTGAGCACAAAGGCGTGATATGTGTCATGAAAAATGCAGTCTATATCCTGTTAAACTTCCTTGTGAAGTCGCTGGTGTGCTAGTTTACACCAGTGGCAGTAAGTGCTGTGGACTAGTTGGACACCACAGCGGTAGTGATGAGTGGCAGTGATGAATTAGGGCATCAATGCCAGTAACTAATAGTTTTGTTCACCTGTCATCCATTGGGTTCTTGTTAAAATGTATTGTTTGGTGGATTGTCACAGTTTGTTACTGTGAAAGGTGCTACATGACCAAACCTTTTCATCCAGACTTGGGGTCAGTTACATTATATCAATAATAAGTACCAATTCCATCTAAAAAATACCAATGCTACATTATGGCAAACAAATATGATAGACAGTGTTATGCAATATGCAATTATGAATAATTTGAGTTAAAAGTTACATAATGTTATTGAAAAGGTAATTAAATATATTTATATGTATTGGTACTGGGAATTGCAGTGTAATTGACAACAATTCTGTTTTCATCCACACAGTTTTGAACATATTTTAAAACATGCCAATTTAAACATAGTGTATTTTTATGAACCTATTATTCTGAACCATTGTCTTAACACTACGTTAAGTGGATGACATAAGTCAGTCAGTTATTAATGGAAGTGCTTGAATTTGCTGTTCGGATGTGTTGAATACAAAAGTCTGTCAGTGATTCACTTCCTTTGGAGTAGGTTTGCTGTAGTAATATCCCCATAGAGTGCTCTGGTTAAAGCTGTCTGGTTGTTCCACTGCCCACACGTGTACCTTACTGGTGGCAATAAATATGACTGAGCACTAGCAACACCAGCAGTGTTGTGCAGAATAGTACTGTAGTCACTGCCTAGTGTGAATCACTTCTATACCTGCCATCTGAATCATTGCATTGATGGACACACCTTGTATGTTCTTCTGGCTACTGACAGGCCTTATTGGGTGACAGTTGAAACGGTCACTAGGATACATGATGTCCATATAAGGCTATTTCCTCATGTACTGATTGACTCATACTGGTGGTAATCACCAGCTAGTGTGTTGCAGGCATTGGTCATCGTGTTATAGCTGATGACCTAATATGTTCCCACAAGAACTTTAATGTTGCCATCAGCTTATAATATATATTATGGTAACTTCAGTTATGTACTAGGATATGGTTTGCCAGACCAGTGGATACTCATAATGACATCTTAGTAGCAGGGATTTGATTATGATCCTGATAAATTATTAGTGGACCAGCTCATCTTTCAGGTGATTCTGCCTTAGTGTAGTGTGTGCTCTGCAGTGTTTGGCTGCCTGCATTGCATTGGTGGCAGAGGCCGCGGGTATAAATAGGCAGGTGTGACTGCCCTACTTCCACATACCATTGACTGAACATAGACACTCAGACACTCTCTGGCAGTCTTCCTCTTACCAACATGGTGCCTGGTATTGTAGCAGTAGCAGTAGCAGTAGTAGTAATACTAGTTGTGCCTTTTATACGTGGAGTTTGAACAGTGCATTTTATGCTTTTAATTATTTGTGTTCGTAGTTTGCATTGAACTTTGTTGGCTTAATTTGTGGTGTAGATGCTTGTTTTTCTCACTCAAGAGTAGAACTAGAGGACGTGAGGTAAAATTATTAAAGAATCAGTGTAGATTGGATATGAGGAAGTACTTGTTCTCACAGGGGACAATAAATGAATGGAACAAATTGTCTACGGATTGTGTAACTGCTAGCAGCGTGAATATATTTAAAAACAGGGTTGACACATATCTCAGGAGGGCAGGTTACATGTAGATGAAAATCTCTCGGTAAGCCAATGGCTTCCTTGTCCACTTGTCATCTGGGCCTTTGGCTTGCAAGGCTTCACGTTTTAAAACAACAGGCGAGCGATAAATCCCTCACCTAAATATGCCAAATTAATTTAGGCGAGCGATTTGTTAATTGTTTTTTACCATTCAGATTGTGACGTTGTCGCCATGAAATTTTAATTGGTACTTGTTGGCGCTATGACTTTTGTACAATGAAATAAATGTTTGCTTTAGCAAACCCCCATTCATTGCCATTGGTGAAACGATTTTGAATTGCAACATGTCATCGATCACCGTAGGCCTAGGCAAGGCCAGTGCCATGGCAACGGCGCAATTCGTGTGCGACTTCGTTTAGGTGGTTTGAAAATTGCAATTTAGATTCACAGATATGCCATGTATAAGAATTAGATGCATAGTCATAAATGCAGCTTAGTAGGCAACACCAATATAAACTGGGGTGAAATGGCATACTTCCATTGCATCATAATGCCAGACGCAAAACTATAACTCGGTGCGCAAAAATATGGATTCGTCATCCACACATGAAATAGTGAATCAATTTTAAGAAGTACCAGAGATGTGCGTCGTAAATTTATGTGTTCAGAGTGGTTGAAAGACGAAGTGGAACAATTATTAAAATTGTCATTTTCAATGTTTAATCAACTTTTACACTCCATGTCAACTCATACGCGTGTTCGGTAGCTCAGATCCAGGTTGTTATTTTCGATTCCCATTACAGCGTAGTTGGTCGCCTCAAACGTGATGCCTAGGCTTATATGGCAAATCTAGTTAAATTGTTCATATGGCTGCATAAGCATTTACTGTTAGCAT
Organism: Lamellibrachia columna; assembly: GCA_963662155.1. Classification (NCBI taxonomy): domain Eukaryota; kingdom Metazoa; phylum Annelida; class Polychaeta; order Sabellida; family Siboglinidae; genus Lamellibrachia; species Lamellibrachia columna. The sequence goes on from OY759262.1 coordinate 5,872,589, forward strand.
AGCCTATAGATATGTATGCGTGACTGTTATCATGGTCAGAATGTTAGCCAGCCATCCAAAACACGTTTGGTTGACTGAGAGTTGGATACAATCTTGGGATGGATACCGTAATTTCAAAACGAATCGTTGCATTAACGAAATCATTCAGCGTATCATGGAGAGGATCGCTGGTTTCCGTCGTAGTGTTTTACCACAATCGGTGACGTCGTGAGTTCTTTGCACTGCACAGTTTCTTCTCGGCTTGGTTATTGCACATGAGGAACTTTCCACGTACTTAATTGGTAAGTTCGAAGTTGCACTTCGTTCATCTACGTTCATAGTTTACTTGCATTTCTTCCTGCGTTTGTTTCCCTCATTAAGCTCACGTCTTTGGCATTGCCTTGCGCCGATCAGTTGTGTTTCGCCCACTAACCTCGATGACTTCATGTGTGACCTCATATACGAACTAGTAACAGGCTTAGTATAGCTCTGTCCAATGTCTAGCAATTCTTTTCTGTATTAAAATGTTTGAATGGCTTTGTGCTGATAGCATTTATATAGATGTCTTTGTTGTGGTGCACAGCCTTTTGATAGCATACTGGACTTGGGTGACCAGATATAGCAAACAATTGTAGTAATCTGGAAAATACCTTGTCTGCAGCTAAATAACAATGTACTGTCAACGTATGATGTTTATGTAACATAAATTTCAATTGGATATGTGCCAACAATGCCAGTTTAAACCATGGAAACTTTTGTAATGCAGTAGAGCTGTTAGATTCAAAGAACACTACCTGCTTCAATCCAAGTACCAAACTATGTCCTGATATGGTAAAGTTAGGTGACTAGGAACAGTACATTACTACACAATAAACCTGGTCTTTTGTAGTTATAAAAGGCACTTGTACTGCTGCAGTCTGAGTGGTTTGCTTTGAAGGCAAGTTTCACTTGCCTAGGAAGATCAAGTGTACCAAAGATGTATTTGTGGTGTGACAAATCATGACATTAACTTGCCCATGGCTTGCTGCTGTTCTACTTGACCACACATATGCTTAGGTTTGTGAGATCCACATCTACACAAATGCAGCCTATCTGCTATTTGGACTATGCTTTTTTGTGGTTTGCAGTAAGAGTTGTCAGGGTGGTTTGCAGTAAGGGTTGTCAAGGGTGTGTGCAAAGTCTGTAAATGTCTTAAAATGGATTTTTAAAGAACGTTCTTAAATTTGATTTCACCAAACTGGTCCTAGACCCTAGGTTAGTATTTGCCAAAGTTGGAATGGAATAGGCTTCTTGAATCAATTGATACAAGCTCCTAGAGGGTGTTTAAACAAAATTACTTTGTTATTTTACTATTTCGTATTGACTTTCTCGTGGAAAAGGGTTTTTACATAATGTTGTCAATCCGATGAGCCCAAGGCTACACACACCACTACGTACATATGGCTGACTTATAGTAGCTGCCATTGATGTAGTGTGTTTGGCTCAGTCAGTTAATGACAAAAAGCTGTTTAAACTGGTGTGGTAACTTGGACTAACTCATACAGTTGCGTCCCAGTGAAATCTGCATCCATTTTGTCATCTGTTGCCACTGTATGTGTTGGAATGTGTTGCTGTAGAGATAGTTAAATTGTCAGCATTACTCGTGTGTTGAAACCCTGTCCATTGACACATTGTCTAACTTTGGGGTGTCCTTGCTCTCTCCCTCCCCCAGAAACCTACACTGATGGGTACATTGCATTAATGGTTCAGTCCAATCCATGCAGCTTTTCTTGTAAACCCTCCATACACTTAACCTGTTGAATCTCATGGCACAAATGTAAGTTTGTTCCATTAAAAAATACAATATTGTACACCCTAAAATGATGTCGATGCAAACGTGGTTGTTTTGTATAAGCTTATCTTCTAGTAGTTGGTTTGGGTTAAATGTAAATGTTGTTCCTCAAGTTCTGTATAAAGGTCAATGCATACCTTACTAGTCTGTAGTGATATTGAGTCGTGAAAATACTTAGCTACTAACCTGTAGTAGCTGTTGGTATTTTGTGTGCACATTGCCTGCTATCTCTGTCTGTGCTCACAAAGTGCACTCCCACTTCCCACATTATGTGCAATTGCCTCCATGCAGTAGATCATGGACAGGTTTCTTTACCAGGCAACCTTTTGGTGAAACTAAGTGAGTCTTTCATGTTTAGGTAAATAGCTGATATAATAAATGCAAGAGTTATTACAAACATAACCTGCATTGACAACTTTGTTATATGTGCATTTGTCCATTTATGATCTTTGTTGATTTGTTTTGCCAATGCATCAACAGTTTCATGGACAATATGTAATTAGTTCTGTATTTGCATACTGCATTAAAATAATAGTTGCAATGTGCAGGTGATTTTCTTCTCATAGGATGACATGTTTATTTAACTTGTCACACACACAAAGACTGCTGAGCTAGTGTTAGAATAATGCCTCTACTGGTGAACCAACTTTGATAGAATGACACACACTACCAGTGTGTGTAAGATAAGTTATAATTCTGCATTGACATTGAGTGTACAAGTTAAAATTGTGTACACAAGTCCTGATTTTGCAAGGAAACTGATAGTATACATACCCATGTTGGCAGAGAATCATAGCTGTGTGGTTGTTTGATTGCAGGCCTCTGGAGTAAGTGTGCATGATGATTGCAAGAAGATGTTCACAGATATCAAACTGGGTCGCAAGTACCGCTATGTTGTGTATCGCCTCACGGATGACCTGAGCAAAGTCGTTGTCGAGTCAACGGCTGGCGTTGGTAAGTTCTGTAACAAAAATGCTTGTGTAATTTTCCAGAAAATTATCGGATGCATGTAATGCTATTTTGGGCAGTAGCCATAGAAAGGTCAATAGTATTAGTCAAGAGATAACATTGACAATGACATTTTGTAATTGATGAAAGTGAACAGTGCAGGTTGGTCATGTGAAGTTGAGACTAAAGCTAGCTTTCCAGTTTTACATAAGGCGATATTGAATTTTTTTTGATGTTGTGTGCGATATGAATCGGCCTTTAAGTTTTCTAATGATGTAGCCATCACATCATGTAGACTCTTTTTTATTTTTCTAGTTTATTTAAAATTTTAAGTTTTCTAAATTACCAGGCTGTTGGACTAAACCATTCATATATTTCTTCAACTTACAGAAAATTCATGTTCAATTCTTGTCAAGATAATGTACTATGCAGTTTCTGACCGTACCATTTCTAACTGGAGATTTAACCATACTGTTTGTCTGGAGTGCTGACTGATATGTTTACTATTTATTGTGTGTATGGAGTGCTGACACCAATCGTGACTGGTTTGTTTTCTGTTGATTATTGTTGTTCTGCAGTGCTGACTGTATTGCTGAGTATTGGTGGTCTGGAGTGCTGACTGATGCTGTCTGATATGTTTACTGTTGAGTGTTCACGTTTTTTTTTTAAGAGCCGGGACCTAGGTAATTTTCCCGGTCTAGTCTAGTGGAAGACCAATTTTTATTATCCCTTGCGTCGGCTAATGACCGACCCGCTTTTGTGTTAATCATTGCAGCGTTGACGTCCCACAGACAGGTCAGCAGGGCTTCATATTTGAAAACAACAGGCGAACGATAAATCGCACGCCAAAATATGCCAAATTAATTTAGGCGAGCGAATTTTTTTTTTTTTACCTTGTGGCGCCACCATTTCCCATTCGGATTCTGTTGTTGTCGCCATGAAATTTTAATTGGTGCTTGTTGGCGCTGACTTTGGTACAAAGAAATAAATGTTTACTTTAGTAAACCCCATACATTGTGATTGCAGTTGGTGAAACAGTTTTGAATTGCAACATGTCACGGATTACTGTAGGCCGTAGCCTAGGCAAAGGCAGTGGCAGTGTACTATGTCCGGGCTGTGCCGTGGCCACGACGCGGTACTTGGTTTCGTGTGCGACTTCGCTTAGGCGGTTTGAAAATTGCAATTGAAATTCACAAATGCACCAGGTATAAGAATTAGATGTATAGTCATAACTCATAAACGCAGCTTAGTAGGCAACACCAATATAAACTGGGGTGAAATGGCATGCTTCCATTGCATCATAATGCCAAACGAACAACTCAAACTCAGTACACAAAAAATATGAACAATAATATTCAATAATGAACAATAAATGAATGGAACAAATTGTCTACGGATTGTGTAACTGCTAGCAGCGTGAATATGTTTAAAAACAGGGTTGACACATATCTCAGGAGGGCAGGTTACATGTAGATGAAAATCTCTCGGTAAGCCAATGGCTTCCTTGTTCACTTGTCATCTGGGCCTTTGGCTTGCAGGGCTTCACGTTTTAAAACAACAGGCGAGCGATAAATCCCTCACCTAAGTATGCCAAATTAATTTAGGCGAGCGATTTGTTAATTGTTTTTTACCATGTGGTGGCACCACCATTTCCCATTCAGATTGTGACGTTGTCGCCATGAAATTTTAATTGGTACTTGTTGGCGCTATGACTTTTGTACAATGAAAACCAAAGTCATAGCGCCAACAAGTTTGTCAACCGCACATGAAACAGTGAATCAATGTTAAATGGTGTCGGAAATGTGCGTCGTGAATTTATGTGTTCAGAGCGATTGAAAGACGAAGTGGAACAATAACTAAAATTATCGTTTTCAATGTCTAATCAACTTTTACACTCCGTGTCAACTCATATACATTTTCGGTAGTTCAGATCCAGGTTATTATTTTCGATTCCCACTGGCACTACAGCGTAGTTGGTCAATCGGATCGTAGCAAAATGTTGTTGATCCCTTAACTATTCCACAACTGTACATGTATACATGTATTTTATTCAGTTCGACATACAACATTATGTTACATTTACACATAATACAAATCGACGTTAGTCCACTCATTTGATCATTTTATAAACCGCGCGGCCAGCATAGCTTCAATGGCGTTCTTGCAATCGTGGTGCAGCGGGCTGCGATCGCCATCGCCGGTGATGGATGATATGTGGACTCCGAATATTGGAGCCCGAACACTGCGTTATAAAGAGAGTAGACTTTCCTAGTGAATCTAATACTCAAGAAAGTACTTGTCAAGACGAACACTTGCAGGCAGCGAGTGATTTTAACAATTGACGCGAGCAGTAAATCGCTCCCTAGAATATTGATTTGCGTGAGCGATAGGGAGCGAGAGCGATCGCTCACCTCAAACGTGATGCCCTAAGTCAGTGATCGTTGATGATCACGACATGTGGCAGCAAAACAGCGCCGGTCAACAAATGTCATTTTGTGTTAATAAATGGCAGTTTTAAATTATTCGCATAGACATTTTACGCGTTGCATATTTACTTCCCACGATTCGTAGCATTACTTGTGGCGAAGTGACCAGCGGACAGATCGGCAACCACGTCACGCATAGCGGACAGATCGGCAACCATGCCGTAGCGGCGCTAGTTCAGGGAAATAAGATGTCTAAGAGACAGTCGTCCATAGGGCATTTTTTTAAAGCAAACTTATAAGAAAAGGTAACGTTTCTTAAAACATATCCCAAAATGTTAAAATCAGTGTACTTGGCCAACATTATCCTTAAATAGCGTCTGAATATTCCATTATTGCCAGAGTTTTACGGAACTGGTTAAGCATACGCTGCTGGTGCATGGCTAACCCCTATTAATGACCTAGTCTGGCACTATACTGCCATAAAATGGCAAAAGTGACGATGAGGTGTTCTTGAGATATCGGACAAAACAGTATTGCTTTGCTGAGCTATCTTGTGCATATTACGGCACAGTAATTATCCACAATTCTACAGATATTTGACTGTGTATTTGTAAAAATGACTTGTATACTGGTTACTGCATCATTCCCTATAGCGTAGCGTAGGCCCTAGGTTATAGACTAGTACATAATATAATTTGTGTCGTTCGATTATCGTAATTTTTTCATTGAAAACAACTTTTCTAACATTTTGTTTGCACCGCAACAATGACGTAATTGTTAGTGATTTTGAATATGAATGTCTTAGACAAAAGTTTCTTTTGATTTCTGTGAAAACGGCATATTATATTACGTATAGCGACTGGCTCGGTGCAACAATTATGATGTTGATTATTTGGTGACTTAGTGTCACTTGCTTCCTTTTGAAAAAATGTGTGACAAAGAAGGAAGTGCTATCAAATCAACTTTGAATAACCCCCCTTAACAAACACCAAAGCAGAACAATTATGTGACCAGTTGTGGCAAACGATGTACATTTTAATAATTATGTAATGCATTAAGTTTTTTTTTTCAATTTGGAAATGCACGAAATTTGGACACACAACCATTTCCAGTGTTCGTGTCAACAAGGTACTATTAGTAACCTTTGCTATTTGTTGCTGTGCGATACTTTGTAATATTTTCATTAATTTGTTACTGTCATGAACATGGGCATTATTGGCCTATTTAGGAGAAAAAGGCGATTAGGCAAAACTCGGCCACAGGCTGAGCATAATAAGTGGTCCCTGCTTTAGGGTTCATGGTCACTGCTATAGCCACTCTTAACAAAAACCCTGGTATTGGTGGTCAGGAGCACTGACTGATGTTGTCTGATATGTTTACTGTTGAGTAATGGTGGTCTGGAGCACTGACTGATGCTGTCTGATATGTTTACTGTTGAGTATTGGTGGTCTGTGGACATTTTCACTAAGACCAAGAGCTCATAAGGAAAATCCATCATAGATTTTTAAGAGCGTTTTAAAAATGCATTTCACTAAGATGCTCATAAAATCCATCATAAGCTAATAATTTAAATTTCCATCATAAGCTCCACAGTGTGCACAATTGGGCAAAATAAATAGAAAAGTTGTCCAAAAGTGGCTGATAATATGATCCATCGAATACTTTTCAATTACTATTGACTGATTTGCTTACTGGGTGAAGAGAAAAAATGTATTTTTAAAAAAGAAGATGCCATGTCACACCATTTCTGTGACACACCGGCAACAGGTTGTTTTGACAGTTTTCAATAACAAAGCTCACGGAGAGCGCTAACAATCTCCACCAAAATTGTGTCATCAAGTTTACCTATATGAATGTTAAGGGTGTACCTATTTTGATTAGACACAGCTAAAATTTGCTCAAAATTGAATAGCAAACATTTCGCGAACAACCTTGAGCTTTGTGATGCCATAAAACACAGCACACAACAATTTGTTAACATCAGTGCTGTAAAATAGACGCTACAGACAAAAGACATAATTTCATCACTCACATTTTGAAAGCTTATTTGACTGAAAAACTGGATCTCTACATAAAAGTATAGTTAACATAATATGCAGTTAAGTAAATTTGACTGTCAATAATAGATATGTTTTGTTTTATGAGTGGTCTAACCTCTTCGTATGTTAGGAGCGTTTTTATGATTTATTCTTAGTGAAATACAATTTTCAGTTTCGATCATAGCTAAGGAGTGAAATCGATTTTTAAGAGCGAAATCATACTTCAGAGCTCATAAGAATGTTAGTGAAATGGTACTCCAGAGTGCTGACAGATACGGTTACTGTTGAGTATTGGTGGTCTGGAGTTGACTGACCATGTTTACTGTTGTTTTGTTGGTCTGGAGTACGGACAGATATCTGTGTTTACAGAAGCCAACTACGATGACTTCGTGGAACAGTTCAAGGTCGCCGAGTCAGATGGCCAGTGTCGATATGGCGTATTTGATGCCGAGTACCAGACCAAAGATGGCAATACAAAAAATAAATTAGTCTTTTTCATGTGGTAAGTTTTATTTTTTATTTTTTGCTCAGTGTATTTTAAGTAGTTATTTAATGTTCCCTAATTAAATGTCTATCCTTACAAAGCTTACTTACAGCTTTGGTTTGTCGTTATTTTCATACTTTGCTTAATAACTCAGGTATGGAGATATTATTATGTAGTCACTGCGTAATCTACTGACTTTTTTGGCAGTGTTTTGTCCATCTGATCTTGAGTGCGATATTATTGATGAAACCTAATGCAACTTGTGTTGTTAGATGTTGTTGTGTACCTACTATTGTTGTTGTCTGTCCCAGGAGTCCTGATGGTGCCAAGATCAAACAGAAGATGGTGTACAGTAGCAGCAAAGATGCCCTGAAGAGGGCACTCGGAGAGGGCATTGGCAAGGAGGTACAAGCAAACGACCATGGTGATCTCGACTGGAATAACGTGAAGGAGATCATATCGCGGATGGACAGGAACTAACACACCCATTGGGAACTGTCAGTAATATAATTAGTACTAGTTCCATTTCATAGCGCTACACGTGCCACCAGTCAGATGGCCTGCGCCTATCATCGTTTTCTTCTTTTTGTATAACATAAATCTACACTCGTAAGGCGGCTGCAGACTGGCAGCCATGTGCGCTGGTGGACTTATCTAATCATGATTCAGCAGGATTCACTTTCGGTCGGAGCGTCGCCAACTCTGCACCCGTCTGGTACTATTATGGGCGATAGTGGGTGGCACACTGAGACTTGTTGCACAGAAACCACCTGCTAATGGTTCACATCACGAACTTGTTCCAAAACATGAAATGTCATTGATGTATATCTACTCAGAAGTTATGAGTCTGTTTCTTTCTGTACCGATGTAGAATCTTTACTGATGCTTTCGGAGAATGTGACTAGATTGTTGAAGGCTCAGAGCACATTTTCAATGTCTGGGTTGATAGGTTACCACGGTACCACCACGTTCAATAGGAGGTTAAATCTGTTCAGAATGTACTAGCATTTGTAAGGTGTTAAGAACAACCACCTGTGTGCGAGAGATAACAGGAGCAGCGCCAGCGGCAGTTACTGTTGCTGTGTTCGTGAATATATATTATATGTATATGCATACAGCAGTAACCTGTGCTGCGACATATATATTATATGTATATGCATACAGCAGTAACCTGTGCTGCGACATATATATTATATGTATATGCATACAGCAGTAACCTGTGCTGCGACATATATATTATATGTATATGCATACAGCAGTAACCTGTGCTGCGACATATATATTTTCCGAGCACTAAAAGTCTAATCTAACATATTTTAATTGGTGCTTCTTTTTGTTTAAGATTTCTCTGTAAAACCTTGTTTCTCAGGGTTATTTTTACGTTTGTAAATTATTCATTGTGTTTCTTGTGTGTAGCGAAGGTAGATTATGCTGGTGTAATAATAATAATTTGTATCCTGTTTCAAAATTGGAGGAGTACGGATTGTACGTGGGTTACTGCTGTGTGTGGTCGGGTTTTGACTGTCGCATTCTTCTTCTGGGTGATTTCTCAACACTCACAGCGCCTCCGCCACCCCCGCGTGTCATCTCACCCAGGGCCTGTGTAGGCAGGGTGCAGAGGGCACGGCTGCGTGCTCAAATATGAAAATGAAACCGAATTTCGAGTGGCTTAATACTAATGGTGATTTTGTCTCTGCTATGTGGACGGTGCTGTGATGTGCTGCCGAAAATAAAATGCATTTCACATATGCCTAGTTGTTGATCAGTATTGTCTTAATGTGGTTAGCCGTGTTGGCCCATATTCTCGAAAGACCTACAAATTTGTAAATCAGATTTTCCATAAATATGGTGGCAACTCTATCCCCGGGGTGGGGGGGTCACTCATGGAATATCTAGATGTGCTAATTACTGAATAGGCCTACTGAAGTATTATATGATTGCTTTTATATATATAGTATGTGAGAAATTAATCCTGAGAGTTAGATATGTGTTGGGTGCTCCTGATTGAAGTTTGCTAGCTGCTGCATGCATTGCTGCTACATGAAGCCATGTTAAGTTTTCTTTTATTAACTGCATGCTTTGCTAGCTGTACATTGTTGATGTGGAATGGATTTTTGATGAAACATCCATGTGTACTGAAAGATTTCAAAATGTGTGTTTGTCTGCAGGGGTAATGTCCATATGGAAGAATATAAGCTAATTTTATTGTTTAGAGTGCATCTCATTTCAAGTTTTCAACATCAATCACCATTTCTCTTTCTAGTTTAATTATGCTGTCTGCAGAAATACACAATGAACCTGGCAGTAAAAATAGTTTTATTGTTTCAAAGAAATATCTGCTGGCAAAGTTTGCACCACTAGCAGCTTTTAATATTTGTGGAGCATATCCAGGTCCCTTTCACAAAGGTTTATATTTGTGGAGCATATCCAGGACCCCCTTTCTGTCCCTTTCACAAAGGTTTATATTTTATGTGACTAAGTTGATGGGTTATGGCTAAACAATGTAAAATAAGAACAACTTAAAAGCAGACAGTATGGTATTGCAAGGTTATGTCTTCTATGGCACGGACTGGCATGGCACCAACTGATTGAAAGGATCTAGGACACTTTAAAACAGTTATTATTTTAAGCACTTCCAGTGTGGGGATTCATAGTGCAATGTAAAATGGTATATGAGAACAACCCATCCAAGGTACAAGGTCTGATAATTTTTGGTGTAAAATCATGTAATACAGAACCTGTTTATGAATGTCAACTTTGCCGTTCAGCATGTAAACGCATAGCCACCAAATTTATTAAAACATGGTTCGTTATTAATAGAACACATGGGCAGGCTGGTTGTTGGGATAGATGTTGTTTATAATGTATAACATGATTTTATGATAAAAGCAATGAGACGACGTGCTGTACGCCATGCTAGGGTTAGCTACGACTGAGTGGGTGTAGTAAGCATGTGTTCTCTCTCTTGCTGGAATGTGATTTGTAACGGCTGGTAGTGACATCTTGCACTGCACAGAATTCTTTGCATCGCTTCAAACAGAACACTTTCCTACATCATGCAGTAGGTATCTGAATAAGGTTGTTCGATGGCACCATAAATTTAGCCACAGTCTACAAAACAATGGACTCAATGCTATATAGAACTAGTTGGAATTTGGCCAAACTGTTCTATACATCGATGTTCCTTATACACATGCATATATAATGGTGCAGGGATTTCAATGTTCCTTTTTGGATGTTGTTCAGTCCAATTTGCGAGAAACAACTGTAATACTTTTAAAATTCTTATAACAATAAGTTGCATAGTCAGTTTGATATTTTCTGTAATCTTGTCATATATAATTAATATTTATAACATAAAAATTAGCTGTGTATTAGTAATATTTATATCTATGATTTTTATATGAGCTGTAATAAAATTAATTTGTTTATCAGTTAACACATATTTTAAGGTGTTTATTGAAACATCACTAATTAACTGAATTTGATTTCTGCCCTTCAAATTTGGAGGTGATTGTGCATTACCTTCTGGGAGTGAATTCCACCAGTTTGTTGAATAGCAGACCAAAGACAGTGCACTGAGGTGCACTGGCTAAAAAACAACTATGACGAATCATGCGCCGCCTGCAGCATTCATCGGGGTCACGTCTGTAGTTATAAAACTGGTAAAAATTAACAATAAAACGATGATCCTCTCCAGTAGACTGACTGGTCTTAGCAATGTGCACACAACACTGCATTGGAGTGAAGGGGCAAGGTAATGCGCGGTACAGGTTGATTGGTATTCCCGCCATTGGAAGTGTGTATTGCCTCAACAGGCACCGGGCCAGACAACTACATATCACGTCCTATTGACATGACCACTTCATACACAAACATGTACAGTACGATGTTGAGAAATGCTACCCATTACAGATTATTGATAGTGAGGCAGCTTTAACATGTTAAATAAAATAACACATGTAAAGGTGTTTCAAATAGACATGACAAGGGTAAGGTTTCACACTAAGTTGATGCTGGTATGGAAAAGACTAGCTATTAGTTTATTGCAATCTACTAGTTATTTGCTCATTTACAGGGGCAGCTGTGGGAGCCAAAAGGGGTTCTAGAAATAAAATAAAAAATAATTCTGCATCTGAGAACATGTTTCAGTTAATTTACACCAGCTTAGATAACGTAACACTAAATGTTTTCCGGAATGATAGGTGTCCACAGACTGTTTCTAACCCAATCACAGTTAGTGTGTTGCCCCAGTAACATGCAATAGTATCACTCAGTTTTAACACAAGGACGGGTTCACATCACAAACAACCACTCCTTGAAAAATTTTCATATTGAATAGGGCTAATGTAATTATGCAGTGAAAAATATTCTTAGCTCTCATTGGCTCTTAATGAAATGATTACCATATTGACTGCTAAAACATGACCTACAAGAGGGTTGGTGGGACATCCAGGGTTTGTTTCTCCATCCAAGAGACCATTGAAACAGCATTAACATCTGAAAAATATTAGCTCTATTATTGTTTTGAAATAGCCCCTTAGTTTTAGTGCAGTAGTCGAGTATAATGGTGTCAGTTTACTAAGATATTTCATCATTAATCTTTATCAGGTTTCTGTAATTGTTTCTATAGTAGTTTCCATTGTTCACTTGATGTTTCCTCATGATAACATTGCTGACCAAAACATGGCCACCAAATTAGACACCAGAAAAAATCCCCCCAAATTGGGTGACCAAAATGGCATCCCCATATATCTTATAGCCTTTGGTTGTGGCCCTTCCATAAACATCATTTGGTTGAAATGAAACATTAAAACCTAAAATATACCTAACTATATATACATGTAACTGAGTGCAAGTTGGGTTGTTTCAGTGGCAAAAATTCAAACTACAGAAATATCCCGCTGGGCTGGTTGTTGACTGTTGCCATGGTTGCTGACTGTTGCCATGGTGTTTCAGGCGTCTGGTGTATCTGTGCAACCATCATGTATCCAGGCATTCAATGATATTAAGCTTGGACACAAGTATCGTTACATCATCTACTCCCTGACAGATGACCTGCGAGAGATCCAAGTCCTGAAGGCAGCAGCACCATGTGAGTATACTCCTTACTGGTCCATCCGTAACTGGAGGCAGCAGCACCATGTGAGTACACTCCTTACTGGTCCATCCGTAACTGGAGGCAGCAGCACCATGTGAGTACACTCCTTACTGGTCCATCCGTAACTGGAGGCAGCAGCGCCATGTGAGTACACTCCTTACTGGTCCATCCGTAACTGTAGGCAGCAGCACCATGTGAGTACACTCCTTACTGGTCCATCCGTAACTGGAGGCAGCAGCGCCATGTGAGTACACTCCTTACTGGTCCATCCGTAACTGTAGGCAGCAGCGCCATGTGAGTACACTCCTTACTGGTCCATCCGTAACTGTAGGCAGCAGCGCCATGTGAGTACACTCCTTACTGGTCCATCCGTAACTGTAGGCAGCAGCACCATGTGAATACACTCCTTACTGGTCCATCCGTAACTGGAGGCAGCAGCACCATGTGAGTACACTCCTTACTGGTCCATCCGTAACTGTAGGCAGCAGCACCATGTGAGTACACTCCTTACTGGTCCATCCGTAACTGGAGGCAGCAGCGCCATGTGAGTACACTCCTTACTGGTCCATCCGTAACTGTAGGCAGCAGCACCATGTGAGTACACTCCTTACTGGTCCATCCGTAACTGTAGGCAGCAGCGCCATGTGAGTACACTCCTTACTGGTCCATCCGTAACTGTAGGCAGCAGCGCCATGTGAGTACACTCCTTACTGGTCCATCCGTAACTGGAGGCAGCAGCACCATGTGAGTACACTCCTTACTGGTCCATCCGTAACTGGAGGCAGCAGCACCATGTGAGTACACTCCTTACTGGTCCATCCGTAACTGTAGGCAGCAGCGCCATGTGAGTACACTCCTTACTGGTCCATCCGTAACTGTAGGCAGCAGCGCCATGTGAGTACACTCCTTACTGGTCCATCCGTAACTGGAGGCAGCAGCGCCATGTGAGTACACTCCTTACTGGTCCATCCGTAACTGTAGGCAGCAGCGCCATGTGAGTACACTCCTTACTGGTCCATCCGTAACTGTAGGCAGCAGCGCCATGTGAGTACACTCCTTACTGGTCCATCCGTAACTGTAGGCAGCAGCGCCATGTGAGTACACTCCTTACTGGTCCATCCGTAACTGTAGGCAGCAGCGCCATGTGAGTACACTCCTTACTGGTCCATCCGTAACTGTAGGCAGCAGCACCATGTGAGTACACTCCTTACTGGTCCATCAGTAACTGGAGGCAGCAGCGCCATGTGAGTACACTCCTTACTGGTCCATCCGTAACTGGAGGCAGCAGCGCCATGTGAGTACACTCCTTACTGGTCCATCCGTAACTGTAGGCAGCAGCGCCATGTGAGTACACTCCTTACTGGTCCATCCGTAACTGTAGGCAGCAGCACCATGTGAGTACACTCCTTACTGGTCCATCCGTAACTGTAGGCAGCAGCGCCATGTGAGTACACTCCTTACTGGTCCATCCGTAACTGTAGGCAGCAGCGCCATGTGAGTACACTCCTTACTGGTCCATCAGTAACTGGAGGCAGCAGCGCCATGTGAGTACACTCCTTACTGGTCCATCCGTAACTGGAGGCAGCAGCGCCATGTGAGTACACTCCTTACTGGTCCATCCGTAACTGTAGGCAGCAGCGCCATGTGAGTACACTCCTTACTCGTCCATCCGTAACTGGAGGCAGCAGCGCCATGTGAGTACACTCCTTACTGGTCCATCCGTAAATGGAGGCAGCAGCGCCATGTGAGTACATTCCTTACTGGTCCATCCGTAACTGGAGGCAGCAGCCCCATGTGAGTACACTCCTTACTGGTCCATCCGTAACTGAAGGCAGCAGCACCATGTGAGTACACTCCTTACTGATCCATCCGTAACTGAAGGCAGCAGCCCCATGTGAATACACTCCTTACTGGTCCATCCGTAACTGAAGGCAGCAGCACCATGTGAGTACACTCCTTACTCGTCCATCCGTAACTACAGGGGCTGCGAAAAATCTTGTAAAACATTCTAAAATTGTCACATTTATGAAACATGAATACTGCTGGTTTTCTTAAGGGAGAACCATGTGGAAATATTAACAGTAAATGTATATATATCTAGTGTGAATCTTCATTAGTTGGTTGTTTTTTTTTAATCCAAAAACAATAATTTTATACCTTTATTACTGAGGATGGTAACTTTGAAACACCGTGGTAACATAGAAAACAAGGCTTTCTCTGTGTTGTATTTGTAATAATAGCTGTTTACTGCTGAGTAAAGGTAGCCCCCCCTCAGTTCAGTAGATCCTGGTTGAGTGAAATCTGAACCCTGTCTGATTTCACTCAACCAGGATCTACTGAACCCTGTCTGATGGTTGCTGGTGCTGGGTGAATGTCACAAGATACTGTTTCACACAGGATTGGCCTCTGCAGACTGTAAACAAGGAGCTTATTCCCTGAGTAATCTGTGATATAAACTAAACTGTAATTTCTCACTAGATGTTATGCAGAGTTTTATGTTCTAAAGTGCTTAGCAGGGCTGGGAAAATACTTGGTCAATTAAAGAACTCAAGTATAAATAAAAAATTAAACGAGACAATATGGTTATTGTACAAAGCATATTGTGTAATTGTGTAACTGCTAGCAGCGTGAATATGTTTAAAAACAAGGTTGACACATATATCAGGAGGGCGGGTTACACATAGATGAACATTGACTCTTGATAAGCCAATGGCTTCCTTGTCCACTTGCCATCTGGGCCTTTTGCTTGGATGCCAAATCTTGTTAAACATCAAAGCATTTTATAGAGACAGGAACATGCACAACCTTGAATGTTTTAAAGCGGTAATTTTAATTCAGTCTAAGCTGAACCATTTTTGCATTTGTTATTATTGTACAGTGGAACTGTGACCATTCTTTATAAAAATAGTTAATTTGTTCAACAATGTTGCATGATTGCCACTTGCAGACAGCACATATGACGACTTCGTGGATGACCTTAAGGAAGCTGAACAGAAGAAAGAGTGCCGCTATGGACTGTACGACGCCGAGTATGAACTGAAGGATGGACAGCGTAGGAACAAGCTCGTATTCTTTCTCTGGTAAACTCACATATTGCAAGCATTAATTAAACATAATTAATTAGCTGTTTTTAATAGCATATTTAATATATTTACTGGATAACCTACTTTTGTGTATACAATAGTTTTGTAATGTATACATTATCATGTAGATACCAAGAAAGGCAGACATGCATAATACAGATTTTCTGTTCTTCCTCATATCTCCCTTTATAAAGGGGTGAGACTACTTCATGCACTGCCCGGCTGTTATCCCTTTCCACTCCTCCCTCCACTTCTCCCCCTCCCAGATCTGCCTTTCTTAATTACACCCCTCTCTGGTAAAAACAATTGTACTGTGTTTATCATAATATATATTTCATATTTCATTTTAGTTTGAATATGAATTAAATTAGCCATTTAGTATTTAATAAGTCTCTGCATTCAGCACTGCACTTGTTTGATAACAACAGTTGGCAGTTACAAGATGTTAGGTTATGTATTTCAAAATTTAATAATATATTTGCATCCATTTTCTTGTTCCCAAAATCTGGACTGACACTGACAGGCAAGATGGGCTTTCCCCAATAGAGTTATTTTTAGTTACCACTGGGAGGCTGGCCTCACTTGTTTCCCAATCCCAGCTGGCTAGACTGGGGAGGAAGCCTAGCCAGGGAGAATCACAGCAACAGCTGCAGCTGTTGGCGTAGCTAGGGATGACATCACACTCCCACTCACTGATAAACGACCCAGCCTCTTGCTGCAGAGAGATCTTTATAAGCTTGTATGGTGCTGCAGAGGGGTCTCTCTATCAGCCTGTGTGGTGCTGCAGAGAGATCTCTATAAGATTGTATGGTGCTGCAGAGGGGTCTCTCTATCAGCCTGTGTGGTGCTGCAGAGATATCTCTATAAGCTTGTATGGTGCTGCAGAGGGGTCTCTCTATCAGCCTGTGTGGTGCTGCAGAGAGATCTCTATAAGTTTGTATGGTGCTGCAGAGGGATCTCTCTATAAGCCTTTGTAGTGCTGCAGAGAGGTCTCTATAAGCTTAAGTGGTGCAGCAGACGGATCTCTATAAGCTGAAGTGGTGCAGCAGAGGGATCTCTATAAGCCTGTATGGTGCTGCAGAGGGATCTCTATAAGCCTGTAAGGTGCTGCAGAGATATCTCTATAAGCTTGTGTGGTGCAGCAGATGGATCTCTATAAGCCTGTGTGGTGCAACAGAGGGATCTCTATAAGCTTGTGTGGTGCAGCAGAGGGATCTCTATAAGACGTGTGGTGCAGCAGAGATATCTCTATAAGCTTGTGTGGTGCAGTAGAGGGATCTCTATAAGCCTGTGTGGTGCTGCAGAGATATCTCTGTAAGCTTATGTGGTGCAGCAGGGGGATCTCTATAAGCCTGTATAGTGCAACAGAGGGATCTCTATAAGACATGTGGTGCTGCAGAGGAATCTCTATAAGCTTGTGTGGTGCAGCAAAGGGATCTCTATAAGCCTGTATGGTGCAACAGAGGGATCTCTATAAGACATGTGGTGCAGCAGAGGGATCTCTATAAGACATGTGGTGCTGCAGAGGAATCTCTATAAGCCTGTGTGGTGCTGCAGAGATATCTCTGTAAGCTTGTGTGGTGCAGCAGAGGGATCTCTATAAGCTTGTGTGGTGCAGCAGAGGGATCTCTATAAGCCTGTGTGGTGCAGCAGAGGGATCTCTATAAGCCTGTGTGGTGCAGCAGAGGGATCTCTATAAGCTTGTGTGGTGCTGCAGAGGGATCTCTATAAGCCTGTGTGGTGCAGCAGAGGGATCTCTATAAGCTTGTGTGGTGCAGCAGAGATATCTCTATAAGCTTGTGTGGTGCAGTAGAGGGATCTCTATAAGCCGGTGTGCTGCAGAGATATCTCTGTAAGCTTGTGTGGTGCAGCAGAGGGATCTCTATAAGACATGTGGTGCTGCAGAGGAATCTCTATAAGCCTGTGTGGTGCTGCAGAGGGATCTCTATACATCCATGACATACTTGGGGCAGTTGTTTTTGCATATGTTGACCCCACCTTTAGATACCACTAAGACTGCACAAGGTCGTCTCTCTGACATCTGGTCTAGGCAGACTGCTCACTGCTCCATGACTGTCCATCACAGCTGGTTTCAGTTGCATTCTGTGGCATATCCAGAGATGTGATGTGTAGGAATGAATGTGGGATGATCGATCCCCTTATGTTTATATTGTACGTAGCTGATAGTCTGGTACAACAGTGACGAGGGCACACATACACTCCACTGACTAGAGGATCATAGCATAATGATATCAGTATGATACAGTCACCTAAAATATCTTCTTGGATATTGTTTAATACCAGGCATTTATTCAGTTTGCTCTGCACAAACACTACGCAGATTCACAGTGTAAGTTGCATGATGGTTTGTTGCAGGAGTCCAGAGTGCGCCAAGATCAAACAGAAGATGGTGTACACTAGTAGCAAGGATGCACTGAAGAGGGCGATGGTGGGCATCGGACGGGACATGCAGGCATGTGATCATGGCGACCTCGCGTGGACCAATGTTCTTGAAGCGTTGATGCGATCGGAAGTGGCACACTGATGTATAATAACATTCTCTAGCACTGCTTAATCAGCTAATCTCACATCACATTTAACCAATCAGTCAAACTTTACATTGTATTTCAACTGCTGACACAGGCTTGCACAACTAATTCTATCGTTTTGGTTATTGTTTAGTTGAATTAACCTTAAAAATTTTTAGCAAATGTGACTTTTGACCAACTAATTATTGATTGAGATTGAGGTTTGTTGAGTAAACCTTATAAGAATTTACCGATTGTGAACTTTGGTAGTTACCAAAACTGTTTTGCTTGAATAGGTATTTACTAGGGCTGATGTTACTTTTGTAAAGTCCATGTGTTGTGTTTTTTGGTACTTGCAATTTTACCTTTGTTTGCCGACCTGGAACTCTAGTCATATAGGCAATGTTTGATAGATGTTCCTGTTTTTACATATTGACAGCTGTGTTAGTTGAGGGAGAATTATCTATGCAGTGTATGACCCGTGCAGTGCATGACCCGTGCAGTGCATGACCCGTGCAGTGCGTGACCCGTGCAGTGCGTGACCCGTGCAGTGCATGACCCGTGCAGTGCGTGACCCGTGCAGTGCGTGACCCGTGCAGTGCGTGACCCGTGCAGTGCATGACCCATGCAGTGCATGATTCGTGCAGTGCATGACCCGTGCAGTGTATGACCCGTGCAGTGCGTGACCCGTGCAGTGCGTGATCCGTGCAGTGCGTGACCCGTGCAGTGCGTGACCCGTGCAGTGCGTGACTCACCTTTAAAGGTTCCTCCTCAATTATATTTTGCCCGCTTCGTTTCAGGTAAAAATTTGCCAAAAAATTTAACCTGGCTTGTTTGTACAAACTTTTTGTTTTGGTGAAATCTTCGGACAAACTATTAAATTATTTTTGATGAGTCAAAAAATGGCAAAAGTGGTGCAGCTATGACATAAAGCTATTCACTCTTTCGTGATTAGTAAATTGCTTCAATGATTTTGACAAAAGTACGACTGTGCATAATACTTAATTATTCATGCTACATATTAGAACACCAAGAAACCTGGTTTGTGATGGGTAAATGGCTTGAGACTGGAGCTTTAAGTGTTATTTATTTAGTGTTTGTTTTTAATTCTATCGTTTTGGTTATTGTTTAGTTGAATTAACCTTAAAAAAATTTAGCAAATGTGACTTTTGACCAACTAATTATTGATCGAGATTGAGGTTTGTTGAGTAAACCTTATAAGAATTTACCGATTGTGAACTTTGGTAGTTACCAAAACTGTTTTGCTTGAATAGGTATTTACTAGGGCTGATGTTACTTTTGTAAAGTCCATGTGTTGTGTTTTTTGGTACTTGCAATTTTACCTTTGTTTGCCGACCTGGAACTCTAGTCATATAGGCAATGTTTGATAATATTCCTGTTTTTACATATTGACAGCTGTTAGTTGAGGGAGAATTATCTATGCAGTGCGTGACCCGTGCAGTGCGTGACCCGTGCAGTGCGTGACTCACCTTTAAAGGTTCCTCCTCAATTATATTTTGCCCGCTTCGTTTCAGGTAAAAATTTGCCAAAAAATTTAACCTGGCTTGTTTGTGCAAACTTTTTGTTTTGGTGAAATCTTCGGACAAACTATTAAATTATTATTGATGAGTCAAAAAATGGCAAAAGTGGTGCAGCTCTATATACTATGACATAAAGCTATTCACTCTTTCGTGATTAGCAAATTGCTTCAATGATTTTGACAAAAGTACGACTGTGCAAAATACTTAATTATTCATGCTACATATTAGAGCACCAAGAAACCTGGTTTGTGATGGGTAAATGGCTTGAGACTGGAGCTTTAAGTGTTATTTATTTAGTGTTTGTTTTTAGATTCATTCCCCAGGGTTCTGTTCCATTCTAATAAGCTGCTGATTCTGTTCAGCGAAGTCCACTGTAGCAACATATCAGAGCAATGATTGTAGCAGTTGTTTTTACCAATGTTAACATGATTTCAGTCCTCAAGTCTTATGACTAGTCTGGAACTATGGACAGGTTTATTGACTAATCAGCTAGATAATTTATATCAACTAATTACAGATGACTGCAGGACATACGTTTTCTGAAAAACTTGTGCATTCACATATACCATATTTTGTTATCACAGTTAAACAGCATTTGGGTCAAGGTGTTGCTGAACAGATGAACTGTGAACTTACCCAGTTACACAGATCATGACTACTCAGTGTATTTTTGGTTATGTATACTTTGTATCAATCTGGAATAATTTTTTTAACAACCAGGGCAAAATTCTATCAACCATTGCTACACCCATTCATGGTTTCCAGTGTATCTAGTTGAATAGTGGCTTGTTTGAAACAGTACAATAGATTGTGTAACATTTTAAGTGGCAAATACACAAACCCCAAAATAGAATAACAAGTTTTGATGTTGGTTTTTGTTTATTATTTTGTACTTTTACAAAACAAAGGTTCAACTTATCACATGAGAACACATCAGTTGAAACTCCCAGAAAATGAGTCCTTTTTTGCACACGGACACTAGTACTGGATGTAGGAGGGACGGGTGAACTGCCACCATCATCACAGGCAGCTGGCATTTCTATTGCTGTATACAATGAGGAATAAAATATATAAAACAACCGAATTCATTTTTTCCATATATATCCATGTCACATTTTGAGCCAAGACAGTGCGTGTAAGTGGTCACTTCATCAGGGGTTTCATTGTTTTCAACACAAGTGCCACTAAGTTTTCCAGCTGGAAACATCCGGTAACATGGTATTTGATGGAAAAACAAGGATTGTAGAAGATAAGAACTAAAATTAAGAGGGACGTGTTGAGAGACAAGGGCAGGGACGAATTGTTACATCTGACAGTGGAAAAGAATGACAAGGTCGCGATAGATGGAGACGACTCGTTGAGAGGGCAGAACAAGGGGGAGAAGATACCTAGCACACTGGGTATCTGCCACTCCTGGATTCCTGGCACCAGGGTATCTGCCACTCCTGGATATCTGCCACCCATGAAACCTGGCACCTGGGTATCTGCCACCCATGGATACATTGCACCTTGGGTATCTAGTACTATCTACCACCCCTGGATACATTGCACCCTGGGTATCTGCCACCCCTGGGTATCCACTATTGGTCTAAATTCCAACCCTTTGACAATGTGCCACTGTCTCATCACAACATGCCCTTTGGACAAGAAAAATTTACACATTATTTTGTAATAATGAATAATAATTTATTGCTTTCAACTATGCACACGCCACTCAGGGTACAAGCGCACAAACACACTCGTACATGTCAACAAACAGTCCTACACTTGGAAGCACGTGATTTTGACATCAGGTACATCAGTGTCTTGCTACAATGTATACACTGCTGCAGGTAAACATACACAGGAAACAAATGAATATGTTACTGTACATCATGGTAAAGGTCGACACAATAAACTGGTATGAGTAATATTTCATGCAGTTTTTAACTACATTGTAAAATTAACAGGAAAATTACTAAAATATTAAACAAGAAAATCTAACCAAGTAAAACTGAATAAACAACACACGTATTCTGTTAATATATTTAACACAATATATTAACTATTAACCCCAAAATCGGCATCAGGCTAATATTACAGTCTAATAAGAACTTGAGCTAGCCTGGAGAACTGCAGTATAAACTCACAATCTATTAAACATACAAGCAAAAAAAATGCAAAACGGGAAACAATAAATTTGTGAACACTTAATAAATAAAATATGATGATTCTTGCTCCTCCATTTGCTATCCTTATTAAAACCGCAACATTGGAGACGATTCATCAATGAAGACCAGCAGACCACCACAGCAGACCACCACAGCCTCACTGAAGAATATTTCCTCCAGGGAAACAAATACATAACATTGCAACCATCAATATGACACACAATATGACACACAATATGACACACAATTAACAACAAAGAATACAAAGTTTCTGCATCCAAATTCCATGCATTGGTGATATTATTTCCAGGCATGCCACATTTTATTGGGATTTATTGTATATATTTTTGGTACATATTTTTGTGTGTGTTTATCACATAAGTATAAAATAGAAAGACAAACTTACGGCAGTTGAAGCGCAAATACTTTTGCTGCAAGACAGATTTCCGACAAAACCTAGCAGATTTTTTATGTAGGTGTATTTCGCAGCCCAATAGATAGGGACACTCAATTGGAATAAGAATGCTCTACACATGCTGTCAAAAATACGGATGTCAACCAACAAATGTGGCAAGTCGGCACTTGAGGGATCATCCAAACCACGCTACATAGACACATTATACTCATCAATATCCTGATACACTGCAGGATTCCATTATTTGGTAATCTTGAGAAATAAGAAATTCTGCAGTTTGAGTAAACTACCAATTAGTGACGTGAGTCTGGACAGTGTCTACTGGACAGGGAAGCTCTGGGATGTCAGGGGAAGGAAATTCAGGTTCCCAGCTCCTCCTCGTAGTGTTTCCGGAAGCAGTCTCCCACAGGGAAGAAGTCCCAACACCTTTCTTGATACAGCTCCCACACGTATGTTTCCTGCAGAGATGTTCTTTGTTAAAGATCGATCACATGCAAATGTTGGATACATTATCTTGTTTTTCACTCATTCTGGGTGAAACTGACCCTTAGTCATATTCAATTATGAAAATAAAAGTTCCATTCATTTAGTCATGAAGCGGGAAAAATACTGTACTGCATACTAGTCTTTCTGAAAATAGTTTGTGAAAGCAGTTCACACATTTTTGCTGGTAGATGTAAGACTGTGCGGCTTCATTGTGGCCATACAACGTGCCTATGGTTCAGTACACTCATGAATTCTGAGCAAGTTTTAGATGACATGAAATGTCTAGTGACAGGAAGGATCAGGGGTGGTGGGAAAGGAGATGGGCTTAAGTGCCAAGGAACGGTGAATTTTTGTTTTTTGTTAATTTCCTTCAATGCCTAAAAATAGACAGTTTGTTACGTGGATATATCATGACATGTAGAAAACACATGTAATATTTTCTTGAAAAAACAAACAATAAACTTCAATGGCTTGTTTTATGTTCTCAGCTCCAGGTTAATATTTATTTTCTGGAGGTTCTGGGTAAAACTGGGATACTGGGGTAATATCGCAATGAGAATCGTGGAAGTCTACACATACCTGGCCAGTGTATTCTGTGTCTGGTTTATTGATCAGATGCATTAGGAAGAACCTAAAACACAGCACAAAGTTATTAGTATTTTTCAAGTATATGGCATTTACATTTCTTACAAACATTCTTAATGTATCTGTTCCTATTTAATAAATAAAATTAAATGCAAAGTCATTTTAACATGGTCCGCATAGAACATTAACTTTCCTGAATAAAATCCACTTTTCCCAATCAACATTTAATATAGTAAAGGCTGATTTATTCTTAGTGATGTACCAACATCCTATCTTAACATTTCCATGAAAGAATCAAACAAATTAAAACTACAAGTTTCCACCAAAACATCGCTGAGATGAATTCAACACTCACATGTAGTTGGCAAAGTTGTGTTCTTTCTGTATGTGAGTCTCAAAGCCATGCGGAACTTTGTCGAAGTAGTCTTTGCCAATACCACATATGAAGCAGGACGACTGGGCAAAAAGAAATGGTGTCAATACAATATACACGCCACAACAACTTTTACAATATGATTCACATAATTAGACAATATATTTGTCAACCCAACCCTTACACAGTTTTACTAAAATCACCAGTTCACATCTGCTTATTTTTCAGTTTCCTTTGAATGAATGCTTAATTATAATTATCATTCAAAGGAAACTAAAAAGTAAGCAGATGTGAACTAGTGATTTTATTCACACTGTGTAAGGGTTGGGTTGACAAATATATTGTCTAATTATGTGAATCTTATTGTAAAAGTAGTATAAAATATATATATATATATATTACAACCTCCCAACAGTCCACTTGGCCTCTAAAAACTGCCTTCATTCTGCCAACACTTCTGTAATCTCCTAATGCCCCTACATGCATGAGAAAGCCTAGACATGATATAGACTTTGAGAACTCTTCAGATACAATGTGTGTGTGTGTGTGTGTGTGTGTGTGTGTGTGTGTGTGTGTGTGTGTGTGTGTGTGTGTGTGCATGCGTGTGCGTGCACGCACATGCATGTGTTTGTGCGTGCATATGACTCACCTCCAGATCCTCCTGTACTTGGGCCAACTGATCTCTCAACTCGCCAAAGGCATCAATGATCAAACCTGAAACGACAGCACTGATGCGTCACAAGGTCACCGACTCAGTCGTTTGATACATGTGGAGTCTGACCACACAAAATGATTAAGGGCATCACACAATGACTCTACAAACTACTGGGTGGTATGATGATGATAAGAGAGCAGGATGATAACTTACCTTGGATGATGGAGAGTAGGATAGATACCCTGGATGATGGTGAATAGGATAACTTACCCTGGATGATGGTGACTATAATTTACCCTGGGCAATGGTGAGTAGGATGATGATAACTTACCCTGGATGATGGCGAATAGGATGACAGCTTACCCTGGATGATGGTAAGTATGATAACTTACCCTGGATGATGGTGAATATAACTTACCCTGGACAATGGTGAGTAGGATGATGATAACTTACCCTGGATGATGGCAAATAGGATAACTTACCCTGGATGCTGGTGAATAGGATGATAACTTACCCTGGATGATGGCGAATAGGATAACTTACCCTAGATGATGGTAAATAGGATGATAACTTATCCTGGATGATGGCGAGTAGGATGGTGATGACTTACCTTGGATGATGGCGAGTAGGATGATGATAACGAAGAAGAAGAAGGTGATGTCAAAGATGATACGGTACACCTCGTACAGGTCTCCGTCAGGTGAATCTATCTCGTCACCTGCAAACAAGGAATACATTATTTATTAGGTATCAATTGGTTAAACATGTCATAAAGATCCATTGATTCCCTGATTAAAAATCCTTGACTGATTAGTAAAAGTTCTCTTCGTTGGTGATCATTGACCCCCCCAGTAAAGGTATCAGACTTTGAAAATACAGTTTGAAACTACTTATGACATGAACAATTGAAAAGACAGTTTAAAGCTAGCTCTGATATGAGACACCAGGAAGACAGTTTGAAGTTAGCTCTGACATGAGACATTGAGAAAACAGTCTAAAGCTAGCTCTGACATGAGATATTGAGAAGACAGTCTGAAGCTAGCTCTGATATGAGACATTGAGAAAACAGTCTGAAGCTAGCTCTGATATGAGACACTGAGAAGACAATTTGATGCTAGCTCTAACATGAGACACCAAGAAGACATCAGACATTGAGAAGACAGTTTGAAGCTAGCTCTGATATGAGACACCAAGAAGAGAGTTTGAAGCTAGCTCTGATATGATACATTTAGAAGACAGTTGGAAGCTAGCTCTGATATAAGACACTGATAAGACAGTTTGAAGCTAGCTCTGATATGAGACACTGAGAAGACGGTCTGTAGCTAGCTCTGATATGAGAGATTGAGGAGACAGTTTGAAGCTAGCTCTGATATAATACATTGAGAAGACAGTATAAAGCTAGCTCTGGTATGAGACATCAAGAAGACAGTCTGAAGCTAGTTCTGATGAGACATTGAGAAGACAGTTTGAAGCTAGCTCTGATATGAGACATTGAGAAGACAGTCTGAAGCTAGCTCTGGTATGAGATATTGAAAAGACAGTCTGTAGCTAGCTCTGATATGAGAGATTGAGGAGACAGTTTGAAGCTAGCTCTGATATAATACATTGAGAAGACAGTATAAAGCTAGCTCTGGTATAAGACATCAAGAAGACAGTCTGAAGCTAGCTCTGATGAGACATTGAGAAGACAGTTTGAAGCTAGCTCTGATGAGACATTGAGAAGACAGTTTGAAGCTAGCTCTGATATGAGACATTGAGAAGACAGTCTGAAGCTAGCTCTGATATGAGACAGCCTGAAGCTAGCTGATATGAGACACCAAGAAGACAGTCTAAAGCTCGCTCTGATATGAGACACTAAGAAGACAGTCTGAAGCTAGCTCTGATATAAGACATTATGAAGACAGTTTGAAGCTAGCTCTGATATGAGACACTGAAAAGACAGTTTAAGCTAGCTCTGATGAGACACCAAAAAAAACCGTCTGAAGCTAGCTTTGATATGAGACATTGAGAAGACAGTCTGATATAAGACACCAAGAAGACATTATGAAGCTAGCTCTGATATGAGACACTGAAAAGACAGTTTGAAGTTATCTCTGATATGAGACACCAAAAAGAAAGTCTGAAGCTAGCTTTGATATGAGACACCAAGAAGACAGTCTGTAGCTAGCTCTGATATGAGACATTGAAAAGACAGTTTAAGCTAGCTCTGATATAATACATCGAGAAGACATTCTGAAGTTAGCTCTTATGTAAGACATTGAGAAGACAGTTTGAAGCTAGCTCTGATATGAGACATCAAGAAGAAAGTCTGAAGCTAGTTCTGATATGAAATGCCAAGTAGACAGTTTGAAGCTAGTTCTGATGATACATTGAGAAGACAACCTGAAGCTGACACCAAGAAGACAGTTTGAAGCTAGCTGTGATATGAGCCATTGAGAACGTACCAATGCCTCCGCCAGCCCTCACGCCGACATACAGATGGAATATGTAACACTGCAACAGATAGGTTCAACATGATCAATTATGAACTGTTTATCAATAACAAATTTAATCTTTACATATTAGGAATTACAGTGTAACAGTGTAAATGGATTTAAAGATGTTGTTATATTCAACAATCTTTTTACAATGACAATTTGAAATGCAAAATTGAGTAGAATTAAGTTATTATCCACGACATCTCTATGATTTCCGTTTGCAAGCTGAAGAAAAAAACATCATCCAATACAAATGTTATATTTTACCTTTATAGTGAAGATTTTATTGGTCTGTCAGTAACTGCCTTAACGTGGTAACCTTTATAGTGAAGATTTATTAGTCTGTCAGTAACTGCCTTAACGTGGTAACCTTTATAGTGAAGATTTACTGGTCTGTCAGTAACTGCCTTAACGTGGTATCATAAAACTGGCATATTATATTTCATAGCCAAATCGTGTATATCTGAATTCTGTGTTGCTATGTTCCATAAAACAATCGTTCAGTTAACCAATGAAAATTATTGTACCTTTACAGGGAAGGCATGGTGATTTTGATTGGCTAACGTGTAGGGAGTTACAAGTAATGTTTTGTATAACTAAAATGCCTGAATTGTCTAAACATAACGATCTCAAATTAATTCTAAATTAATAATATTATACTTCACGTTTTAATCTTTATTGCTGTACTATATTTACTGTTAGAAATTGTATAAAAAGAAATAAAAACATGCAAAACAAAAAAGAGCCAGTCCTCCACACTTGCCGAATGACGTCATCTTTTTAAGCTTGGGCGACGACTGTTTTACGGCCGAACATTGCTACACTGATATTTATTAGTATTTTATAACATTATCTTTGCAAACTGTGTTACTCCTGTGATCTTTCATCTCCTTATATATTCGAAAAATACACAATTTGGTAATTAATTAAAATAACCAAGTTTTACTACATAGATATAGACCACTGTAGTGTAGACTTTGGTATGCCAATAAATCAGCCAATGATCTTTTTAAGAGATTCTTTAAGGGACATTATCAGATATGACACTAGACTCACAGTGAACATGTCGTGACACTTGTAGTCATCCTCCCCATCTTCGCCCTTGTTGTAGAACTTGCGGAAGAAGTTGAAGGCAATCACCGTGTAGATGTAGACCACAATACTCAACAACATCACAGTCATGAGCAGCTGTAACATGTGGTCAGTCACTAGTCACTCAGTCACTAGTCACTCAATATTCTTACACACAGTGCAAGCTTGGGTTCAAATGCAATAAGTGGATTCCGACCCTGGACCTCACGACTGAGAGTCATTCTAATCACTGTGCTACTGCACCTAACATTGTCATCATAATAAAAAGTTCTCAAATGAACATGTATACACAACAGAGACAATATGAACACCCGAGATCAGTGGCGCCAGAGAGTATGAGTGGTTCTACCTAGGGACTAACTGCATACCTGGCGGCCGTTATGTGTGACAGACTGCAGGATGGTACCGAGCGTCTTGAAACAAGAGGCGACATCAAGGAGGTGGACGGCGTAGAAGAAATAGTTGAAGTGGCCCAACACGGAGAACGAGAAGTACCAGGCCGTGTAGAGGAACGACTGCAAACACGTGCATGTGTCAATATAGATCAATTGTAGAAATTGTTTAGGGATGATCTAAAAACACTACATCGATTGGTTACGTTGGGGAGTGATGGGCTTACATTGGGGAATGAGGGTTGGGTTTCGTTGGGAAGACCTGGGACCAAGTCAGAATTGAATTTGAATTGAATTGATAACAAATTAGCTTGAATTTGAATTGGATTGAAACAAAGCAGAAACTAATTGAATTTGAACTGAATCCCACAATGTGAAATGAACTGATTGAATTGATTGCACTGAACGAAAATGAAAACAATACCAGACCTGCCACATTTTGGCGTTGCAATCTGTATTTTTGACCTAAAATTCTGTAAAAATCTATATCAATCTGTATCATTCAAACATGTCGCGCACACCATAACAACATGCGAATACAAGTACATCATTTTATTACACATACATTATCACAAACACCTATCATAAAATACATCCATCACTCAGCATGCGCTGCAGATTTAGCTAGTCTCAGCATCTCAGCTGACACAGTTGATGTTCAGTTTACATTGACTGTGCTTATCGGACATCAATTTAGACTTTGATATGCGACTGTCATAATTGTATAACCAGTGTGAACTTGTAGCACCCCATGGAGTCTGTTTGGAAAAACATAACCCCTGTGTAAACATGTGGCGCCCCCTTGAGTTTATTAAAAAATATGGCCCCGCATGAACTTGTGGCGCCCCCTAGAGTCTGTTTTGGGGGGAAACGAACTTGTGAAAAGCTGGCTATGGGCCCGATATATATATTTCTTCTAATTTTGTCAAAGTTGGTAATTTGGTACACCAATGATGCCTTCATAGTAACTGATTACTGGGTGTATATATATATTCTACTATAGCGAATTTATAAAATGAATTTGAGTTGAATAAAAATGAATTTGAATTGATCCTTTTTGACAGTGAATTGAATTGGAACTGACCACTGGTTACGTATTGAATTGATATTATATTGGGGAGTAGTGGGTTACGTTGGTGAGTGGTGGGTTAGACGTTGTTTCCTTTAGTGTCATATATCATTGAATTATTCCCAAAAAAATATTGTCTATTTTTTCGAACATAGTTCATAAAGGGGCTGACTTGATGATTGCAGAATTGCAGTATATGTGATGGTTAACCATGAAGGACTAGGACATTTTTACAGGTATCCACAAGTTGATTGATGTAATTCAAAGTTTCATATAGCAGGGGGAGTGGGTGAAATTACTTTTGTGTACATCAATGTTTTGAGATCACTTTAAGTTGAACAAGTTTAAGCTACTAATGGAATGTCTGCATTTGTACCAGACCACTCAAGACAGGAAACTCTTACAATCCTATCTCTGTTGCACAAGAGTTCTCACATATCTCAGGAGGGCAGGTTACACGTAGATGAACATTGTTGGACTCTCGATAAGCCAATGGCTTCCTTGTCCACTTGCCATCTGGGCTGCTGGCTTGGATGGCAAATCTTGTTAAATTTCAGTAACAAGAACACCTTTTCTTGTCCCAATACTTTTGTCATGATCTAAAAATGGCTTAACGTTTACAAATATGAACAAAACATACTATTCTAGGACTTTTTCATCAAAGAATGTAAAAACATTAATATTTTATGTCAACCAATGGTAGCATGTGTAAACCTGGTGGACAAACGGGGCACGTGGAGCGACTACTCACGTTGTCGGTGAAGATGATGCCCCACTTCCAGAACTCGTACTGCCAGTCGATGCCCCTGATGCATGCTGGGAGGATGGACGACTTGGCCGACTGCTTCATCGATAGAGTGCTACTGCTCATGTTTAGCAGGGTTGTGATCTGGTCGTAGTCGTATTGTTCCGAGTACCTGTTGCGCACCTATGAAGCAAATGTACAACATTTAGTGTTACATGACTACTTCTGAATCTTAAACAATATTCTCAATGCTCTTTAAGAGCCAAATGAGAAGCAACTGGGTGTGTTTATTTAATAATAATAATGTCTTGCATAGCACCGATATCCGTCAACATAAAGCTCTCATGGGGCAAATTTGACCACTAAATCTGTTGAGCCTATAAGTACACTGTCCTTTAAAATAATTATATATTAATTGTTTTTAATTATTTGGTACACATAGAAAAACATGGGCTGGTTGGTCAAATAAAATAAAGATGAGAACACTTTGTTTTGCTGTACAAATTCACCAGTGTTGTTGGCTATACTGAATGTGTCACTCAAAAGATGATGCATATGTAAGAAAATGGATGTAATGAATGTTGCCATAACCTACACATGGTGTAAACGAGGCCACATGAACATTTGAGATATTAATACGTAGCGATTCATGAACATATTTATGGTTTATTCCTAAACAGGTGAACAGTTATGAAGTAAAGTTCAACTTATTAGTTGTTTTAGGGGTTTTGAAAAAAAAATTGGCCTAACCCCACCTACTACACCCCATCCAAAAACAAAAATTGTAGGCCATGTAGACACATTTTACAATGCAAAATTTCAAATGCGGAAAAGCTCTAGAAATTATACGTTTCCAATATTTTGTGATAATCCAAGTGGACCGTTGACCCACCAACCCACATCAATGTTTTTTATTATTGGAATTCTGTAATTACAAAGCCTCCTACATTGTCAAGAAATTATCACGATGATGTCCCAAAACTGTATCAATGAAAACACTAGATACAGTACAGTGAAATCACCTTTTTCTTGACAAATTTGTCCCAGTATTTGTCAGGGAAAGACCTGGTGCTGATGACGAGTTTGTCCCAGTGCCCGTGGATGTCATCATCTCCTGGCTGCTCAGCGATCCACATGCCATCGAACTCCAGGCTGCGGCACACTTCTTTCTCACGCTTGAACACAACCAGCGGCACCTACAGGCAGAAACATGAACTTGAAGTTCGCATGGCTATTCTTGCATACACAACGATACATAAAAAGTAAAGTTGATAACAGAACCGTGCAAAAATTTACTGAATTTATTTTTTCTGAGTAGACTGCATATTTGGGCAGACCGGCTTTGCTTTACACCGCCTATGGTAAAGAAAATTTTTTTATAGCATGGAAAAGTTGGCATTTTTTTATATTCACTGAAATTTGCTTCATGATCTGAAAAATAAATAATTTTATCACAGCAATTTCATTTACAAATTCACTGGTGTGTAAAATGTAATTCATTTCGTATAATTTCATGCACCAGTTGTTGTGATATCCTCACTTTACTGCAAGTAATGTTAAGTAACTGTTCTTATCTAGAAATATTACAAGGCCTGCAGAATTTTCTGGATGTTCACTCAATCATGCTTTCCCAAATTTCGAAATGGCAGTAGATGGACTCAACCCCAAGTCCTCTTGACTGATAATCTGCAGCTCTAACTGCCAAGCTAGTGCATCCAACTTTCTCTAGGTGCCAATGAAATAGAGAGTAACCATTGGACGGTACCTTGAGGAAGTAGTAGGCGACCATGAGAGAGAACGCGATGGCCGTGTGGAGTAATGCGATGCAGCGTAAAAGCGGAGATAGATAGCTGATGTTGTCTGGCATTGTCACCCACTCTAGCATGCTGTCATCTTCACTGCCAGTGTCCGTGTCATTTCCTGCCGCATCCTCATCAGGGATGGGGTTGTGCACCTATGGGAATCAATCAAACATAAAATATTCTGTTGGTCTCACTAAGCCCCCAGTTCACGTTCTCCAACATGTAAAGAGCTATGTAAATAAAAAATTCAAATAATCAAAAAACATTTGGACAGGATTGCCTTGATGTCTCACCTGCGTTATAAGACATATTCACCCTAATGATTGACTGTTATTTAATTTCTGCAGAGGGGTGGCATCGTGAATCCTATTACCACCCACACATACATTTGTGACCAACCCCTAATTTAAGAATATCTCGACCTAAGTGATTTAACAAGATTTGCCATCCAAGCCAAAGGCCCAGATGGCAAGTGGACAAGGAAGCCATTGGCTTGTCGAGAGTCCAACAATGTTCATCTACATGTAACCCGCCCTCCTGAGATATGTGTCAACCTTTTTTTAAAACATATTCACACTGCTAGCAGTTATACAATCTGTGGACAATTTGTTCCATACATTTATTGTCCTCTGTGACAACGAGTACTTCCTGATATCCAATCTACTCTGATCCTTTACTAATTTTACTTCATGTCCTCTAGTTCTGCTATCTTTCTTGAGTGAGAAAAACATATTCCTATCAATATTTTCATATCTATTCAATGTTTAAAAAACTTCAATCTGATCTCCGCTTAACCTCCATGTCTCTAGAGTTGTTCTTTCAGGCGTTCTTCATAACTAAGGTCTCTCAGTTCTGGAATAATTTTAGTTGCTCTACTCTATATGCATTCAAGTGCCCAGGGTTGATAAGGCGATCAAATATTCCTAATGTGTCAGTATGATAGCTAGGAGTGAGAGAAAGAAGACTCACACGGAAGAGGAGCAGGAAGAAGTTGATGGTGAAGGCAAGAGCCAGGGCAGTCACCTTGAATGTGAAGAAATTACGTGCAAAGATGCTCTGAAAACAAACAAACATTTCAATAATATTATTAATATGTTTGAGCAATTAGAAAGATAGATACGAGTTCACCTCAATTTAACTGCTTCCCTCATCTTCTTTCAAACTGATTTGTGGAAGATGGAACTTGCATCGATTTCCACATGCTAGCTCATTTCTACAAGTTTGTGATTTAGTTTCGATGAAGTCATTGAACAAGCTCCTGTCAAAATAGGGCGAAAAAAGGGCAAAAGCGATCCAGCTCTATATACTATAACATAAGGCTTTCACATTTTTGCAAGTTTCCCAATCTAATGATTAGTCAATTCTTTCAATGATTTTAACAACAGTACGATCTCTTTCATTAAACTGACTGCACATATTACTTAAATCCACACTACAGATTTTAATATCAACAAACCTGATTGGCGATGCACTAACTCAGTCGAGGAGGGAGTTTTAAAGATAAGTACTTGGATGTTTAAGATATGTTGCCAACATTGTGAGCTATTATACCAACTGCTAAACATGTCAAATGACAAGCAGCAGTTATTCAAACCATGTGAATTTTGGCTATTTTCCAGCCCAACATGTTGCACAACTGTTGTAGCCACTAGACACCCTGGGGTATCCCAACACTAGGGTTGATATCAGTGGTTTGACAGAAGGGTAAAACCCCTCTCCAGTCCAGCAAAGATAAGCTTATAAGAATTCTATGTATAAATCTGAACAATGTAACTTTAGCCATAATATGTCTGTAAGAGCCATAACAATGATTTTCGATGCAGAGTAATATGTATTAATCATTACTACACTTGTCTGTACTACGACAACTGTATTGTGCTTTGATTGTGATATTTTATTTTGACAGGGCGTTGGCGTAAAAGAGAATCATTCAGAAGCAACAGAGGTTGACCAACCAGGATGATCTTGCCATAGTTGAGATTTTTCTGAGATAGTGGTTCGTCTTCGGCTGCTTCCTGCAGACTCTCCGGGTCCTCACTGACTGGGGCGTTGAGGGCACTGAATCACAGAAATCATTAATAACCCCAAAAACAAAGTGTTCAATTGATAGCGCCCTCTAACTATCACAACTCAGGGCACATCACACTTTACCCCTGGCACACCTTTTCAAATACCATATCACCTTCTACGGGAACACCCAGCCACGCTGCAACTAATGCAAGGAAAACTGTTCATTCTCATAATTCCATCACTGGAATCCAATCACTGTCTAATGTATCTATAGCCAGGTCTCATCTATATACAGCCGAGTGAACTTGAGCAACGTGGGGTTTGACAAAATGGCTCAAGTTTCGAAACGGCAACAAGTGGACTCAAGCCCTGCTCCTCTCGATTGACAGTCTGATGTTCAACTCAGTAATATCCTACCTACATTTGTCTGGGGTGAGGTCAGGACATCCCTGGGAATTTACCAAACTATGTTGTCTAAAGCTCCAGCCAGAGTAATATATTATCCAATCTCAACAAACTCTATATATGCTGTCAGTGCACTATCAACATTCCTGCCACTTGATCTGCAAACTTTCAAGTCTTTGTGTAGACTGTGAAGGTATCATGGCCTAGCAAAGGCTAGCAAAGGTTGGCAGAATAAAACAAAACAAAAATCCACAAACTGATCTGAATAGCACAAGGAACTTAACCCAAATTTATACTGAACATATTCTCACATCTAGTATCTAAGCTTTACAAACCTCTTCCTGGTTGGTTTCGGTGGAGTTTCTTCCGTCTAAAAGCAAAGACACAAAACCACATGACATTCCAAACCATGGGTCAGCAAACCAAGGTAAAACCTGCAGTGATGGACACCTGCCTTCAATAGACACATTTCTATAACATTTACAGTATTCAAATGTTGATGTAATATGCTAGAAACATGCTCTCACCAAGGGTAAGCAAGCTCACATTGCCAGCATGCAGTGGAACTGAGTATGTTATATTGGCAAATGTAACTGAGATAACCAAGTTTATTGATTCTACCTGTGGTGTAGCTGCTCCGCCATTGCCGGATCCTTGTGCCAGTTCTGCCTTTTCCTCTCCTTCGATTGTCTCCTCATCGGAGCTGGACTTCTTGCCAGAGATGAATCTGAAGAAAAGCTTGAGACTAGACTTCTTGCAAGTAGCTTACAACCTAACAATTGTGCTACACATAGACAATAACAATTACATTCACCCCCTTCACCTCACAACAAAGCTAACACATGAGTCTTGGAAGTAGACACCAACGTAACAAGTAATCACATCTAAGCAAAACATGTTCATTGAATATTACATTCCAGTTATAGTAATTAAATCCAGTGAATAATAATTAGTTATTTATTACAGTTGCTCCATAAACACTGCATAAAAAGAATTATGAAACGCTTGTGTCACGAGTCACTTTCTGTTCCTTGTGAACAACGCCTATACATAGTCACACAAACTGATGTTCTTAAGAGTACAAATAGTTTTGCCACATACTTTAGTTTTCCGTCGTCATTATCCTTGACCATGTTCACACCAAACGCCTCTATGCTCCTCCCACCGCCCTCTTCTTCTAAGGGTACACCCTCAAGGGGCAACATATGCTCCACCCCACACAGGGCGAGTTGTTCTGGGCTGTGGGGTATCATCTTCTCGATATGTGTGTCACCCCGCATCAACAGGTAGACAAACCGCACAAAAGTCCTGGAGACAGGGAAAGTCACGACTAATGTTTGTCTAAAGCAAAATGAATTGTCTTGAGACATTGCAAAGGATCAACATTCACATACAGTGTAACCTCACAATTAAGGTCACCCTCGGTACTGGGCTGAATAGTGAGATGACCATATTAGTGGTACTTAATGTGTTATACTTTACTGTTAAGGAAATAATTTGGGACTGTTCCAGGGTGACCACAATGGCAGGGTGGCTGTGTTACTGAGGTGACCATAAAGCGAGGTTCGACTGTACTGATAATTCGTTACAATTATTTTTAATTACTGTTTTACAGTAAATTTCCATTCTGAATGCTTACTCGTTTGCTTACATCCAGCGAGTTCCTCAAACCATGCAGAATGATTCAGGTTAAATGATGTCAAATTATGCAATACTGTGTGGAAAAATTGTGGTACCATGTGGCTTACATCAATGTTCCACATGGTACCACATGGCTTACATTATTATCATCCACAAACCATGACTGACTAATAGGAAAAAAGTTCAGAGTACAGGTAATACAATTGTAAAGTAGATATACAATTCAGGACTTTTTGTTATATATATTTATTATTTATTTATTTGGAAAAGTGTGATTACTAATGAAAAGATATTTAAACACAATTTAACGAGAAAACAGTGCACTAACCAGATGACAGTAAAGAGGAACGTGAGAAGCATTAGAGCAACATTGAAGTTGAGTTTGACGAAGCCGAATGCCAGCTCCTTGTAGGTCATGCGTCGTAACATCTTGTACTTATCACGGATGTTGGAGGGAGAGAGACTCGCCAGAACGAACCAGATGCCGTCATTCAGCGAAGACATGCCTGTCTTCACGCCATCCATCACAGTACTGCACAAACAGGAATCGTTTTAATAGATGTAGCTAGTATCAATAAAATGAATCATCATGTTAGTATAGTTTAAATATGAATGTCAGTTTGGGACACTCGCCTCACATCTGATAATTTTGCCTGCAATTTAATTACACAACTTGAACTAATGCTTTTATTTTTTATTAAATGATTTAGAAACATAAAATAAGCATTGTTTCTGAGGAGTGAACTCTAAACAATTGAAGGAAATTATTATTTTTAATTTTGTCTATTACAGGTAGTTATGGGCAACTATCTCCCACAGACTTTCGTTATGATTAATGCCAGTAATTGATAAGGCTGCCTTGACACAGACACCCCACAGCTATCCACTTGTCTTCGTCGACTACAAAGGACAGCCGATGATGATGATGATTTGGTCATAAAACTAATGCTAGACATGGCATAACATAGTGTAAAACTGTGAGAAGGCAATACTGACCCAAATGACATAACATAGTGTAAAACATTGAGAGGGCAGTACTGACCCAAATGACATAACATAGTGTAAAACAGTGAGAGGGTAATACTGACCCAAGTGACATAACATAGTGTAAAATGGTGAGAGGGCAGTACTGACCCAAATTACATGACATAGTGTAAAACAGTGAGAGGGCAGTACTGACCCAAATGACATAACATAGTGTAAACAGTGAGAGGGCAGTACTGACCCAAATGACATGACATGACATAGTGTAAAACAGTGAGAGGGCAATACTGACCCAAATGACATGACATAGTGTAAAACAGTGAGAGGGCAGTACTGACCCAAATGACATGACATAGTGTAAAACAGTGAGAGGGCAGTACTGACCCAAATGACATAACATAGTGTAAAACAGTGAGAGGGTAATACTGACCCAAGTGACATAACATAGTGTAAAATGGTGAGAGGGCAGTACTGACCCAAATTACATGACATAGTGTAAAACAGTGAGAGGGCAGTACTGACCCAACTGACATAACATAGTGTAAACAGTGAGAGGGCAGTACTGACCCAAATGACATGACTTAGTGTAAAACTGTGAGAGGGCAGTACTGACCCAAGTGACATAACATAGTGTAAAACATTGAGAGGGCAATACTGACCCAAATGACATGACATAGTGTAAAACAGTGAGAGGGCAATACTGACCCAAATGACATGACATAGTGTAAAACAGTGAGAGGGCAGTACTGACCCAAATGACATGACATAGGGTAAAACAGTGAAAGGGCAGTACTCAACCAAATGACATAACATAGTGTAAAACATTGAGAGGGCATTACTGACCCAAATGACATGACATAGTGTAAAACATTGAGAGGGCAGTACTGACACAAATGACATAACATAGTGTAAAACATTGAGAGGGCAATACTGACCCAAATGACATGACAGTGTAAAACTGTGAGAGGGCAGTACTGACCCAAATGACATGACATAGTGTAAAACATTGAGAGGGCAATACTGACCCAAATGACATGACATAGTGTAAAACATTGAGAGGGCATTACTGACCCATGTGACATGACATAGTGTAAAACTGTGAGATGACAGTACTGACCCAAGTGACATAACATAGTGTAAAACAGTGAGAGGGCAGTACTGACCCAAATGACATAACATAGTGTAAAACAGTGAGAGGGCAATACTGACCCAAATGACATGACATAGTGTAAAACATTGAGAGGGCAATACTGACCCATGTGACATGACATAGTGTAAAACTGTGAGATGGCAGTACTGACCCAAATGACATAACATAGTGTAAAACATTGAAAGGGCAATACTGACCCAAATGACATGACATAGTGTAAAACATTGAGAGGGCATTACTGACCCATGTGACATGACATAGTGTAAAACTGTGAGATGGCAGTACTGACCCAAATGACATAACATAGTGTAAAACATTGAGAGGGCAATACTGACCCAAATGACATGACATAGTGTAAAACAGTGAGAGGGCAGTACTGACCCAAATGACATAACATAGTGTAAAACAGTGAGAGGGCAATACTGACCCAAATGACATGACATAGTGTAAAACATTGAGAGGGCAATACTGACCCATGTGACATGACATAGTGTAAAACTGTGAGATGGCAGTACTGACCCAAATGACATAACAAAGTGTAAAACATTGAAAGGGCAACACTGACCCAAAAGACATGACATAGTGTAAAACATTGAGAGGGCATTACTGACCCATGTGACATGACATAGTGTAAAACTGTGAGATGGCAGTACTGACCCAAATGACATAACATAGTGTAAAACATTGAGAGGGCAATACTGACCCAAATGACATGACATAGTGTAAAACATTGAGAGGGCAATACTGACCCAAGTGACATAACATAGTGTAAAACACTGAGAGGGCAGTACTGACCCAAATGACATAACATAGTGTAAAACATTGAGAGGGCAATACTGACCCAAATGACATGACATAGTGTAAAACATTGAGAGGGCATTACTGACCCATGTGACATGACATAGTGTAAAACTGTGAGATGGCAGTACTGACCCAAATGACATAACATAGTGTAAAACATTGAGAGGGCATTACTGACCCATGTGACATGACATAGTGTAAAACTGTGAGATGGCAGTACTGACCCAAATGACATAACATAGTGTAAAACATTGAGAGGGCAATACTGACCCAAATGACATGACATAGTGTAAAACATTGAGAGGGCAATACTGACCCAAATGACATGACATAGTGTAAAACATTGAGAGGGCAATACTGACCCAAGTGACATAACATAGTGTAAAACACTGAGAGGGCAATACTGACCCAAGTGACATAACATAGTGTAAAACATTGAGAGGGCAATACTGACCCAAATGACATGACATAGTGTAAAACATTGAGAGGGCAATACTGACCCAAATGACATGACATAGTGTAAAACATTGAGAGGGCAATACTGACCCAAGTGACATAACATAGTGTAAAACACTGAGAGGGCAATACTGACCCAAGTGACATAACATAGTGTAAAACATTGAGAGGGCAATACTGACCCAAATGACATGACATAGTGTAAAACATTGAGAGGGCAATACTGACCCAAGTGACATAACATAGTGTAAAACACTGAGAGGGCAATACTGACCCAAGTGACATAACATAGTGTAAAACATTGAGAGGGCAATACTGACCCAAATGACATGACATAGTGTAAAACATTGAGAGGGCAATACTGACCCAAATGACATGACATAGTGTAAAACATTGAGAGGGCAATACTGACCCAAGTGACATAACATAGTGTAAAACACTGAGAGGGCAGTACTGACCCAAATGACATAACATAGTGTAAAACATTGAGAGGGCAATACTGACCCAAATGACATGACATAGTGTAAAACATTGAGAGGGCATTACTGACCCATGTGACATGACATAGTGTAAAACTGTGAGATGGCAGTACTGACCCAAATGACATAACATAGTGTAAAACATTGAGAGGGCATTACTGACCCATGTGACATGACATAGTGTAAAACTGTGAGATGGCAGTACTGACCCAAATGACATAACATAGTGTAAAACATTGAGAGGGCAATACTGACCCAAATGACATGACATAGTGTAAAACATTGAGAGGGCAATACTGACCCAAATGACATGACATAGTGTAAAACATTGAGAGGGCAATACTGACCCAAGTGACATAACATAGTGTAAAACACTGAGAGGGCAATACTGACCCAAGTGACATAACATAGTGTAAAACATTGAGAGGGCAATACTGACCCAAATGACATGACATAGTGTAAAACATTGAGAGGGCAATACTGACCCAAATGACATGACATAGTGTAAAACATTGAGAGGGCAATACTGACCCAAGTGACATAACATAGTGTAAAACACTGAGAGGGCAATACTGACCCAAGTGACATAACATAGTGTAAAACATTGAGAGGGCAATACTGACCCAAATGACATGACATAGTGTAAAACATTGAGAGGGCAATACTGACCCAAATGACATGACATAGTGTAAAACATTGAGAGGGCAATACTGACCCAAGTGACATAACATAGTGTAAAACACTGAGAGGGCAATACTGACCCAAGTGACATAACATAGTGTAAAACATTGAGAGGGCAATACTGACCCAAATGACATGACATAGTGTAAAACATTGAGAGGGCAATACTGACCCAAGTGACATAACATAGTGTAAAACACTGAGAGGGCAATACTGACCCAAGTGACATAAC
Source organism: Lamellibrachia columna (assembly GCA_963662155.1). NCBI lineage: Eukaryota > Metazoa > Annelida > Polychaeta > Sabellida > Siboglinidae > Lamellibrachia > Lamellibrachia columna. The sequence goes on from OY759262.1 coordinate 5,913,629, forward strand.
ATAGTGTAAAACATTGAGAGGGCAATACTGACCCAAATGACATGACATAGTGTAAAACATTGAGAGGGCAATACTGACCCAAATGACATGACATAGTGTAAAACATTGAGAGGGCAATACTGACCCAAGTGACATAACATAGTGTAAAACACTGAGAGGGCAGTACTGACCCAAATGCACCTCGGGTGCCTATACCTGGCACAACGCTGGCCTGTTGCATGTTCATAGCTTGTTCCTCAGCACTGATGCTATTTGCAAGTTGCATCTGCAACAGAATCAATCGTTGTTGGCATCACAACAGTTGCACCAATAGGGATGACCTTAAAACATCAATGTTCGACACTACACAACACTGGTGTCATGAGGGAGAGGTCAGTTGCCGGTTCATCTAAGATCATACATTAATGCATTTTTGCAATCAGATGGCTGAATATGAATGGTATGTTATTGTTAGAGCAGGAAGGATGACATAATGTTCATGGGTTGCCACAGGTTGATGTAATTCATCATTTCATGTAGCACTGTAGACACATATTATCTGGTAACATTAAGAATGTACAAGTTGTTTAACATTTTAACAATTTCAGTTTGCCTCAACATATTCTGCACCAGCATTTAGATGGCCACTTGCACAGAACACTGATTTATTACAAGTAATTTGGACAGTGATTTCATGTAATTTTGTGTTTACCAAATACCACTGTAACGACAATTAACAGTATGATATACATGCAAATATTTTATTTCTTGTAAGAGAAACATAATGGTTTTATTTAAATACTAATAATGAAATTAGAACAACCATCCTTCAACCTAACAAACATGTAATTCAAAATCTCTATCTAAATCAGTGTAACACAAAAATATCCACATAGAAAGAAACATACAGCACACAAGTGTTGTATAACATATTCATAAACGTGAGTTGAAGGCACGAGATAACAGACATAAGATATGCTGGGATTTATGCAGAACAGCCAGGCAGCCGCATCAACAAGGTACCAAGTAATTTCATAGCAATACAACTGGTCAATTGGTACCCAAGTCAGTTTGTACACAAAGCTAACTGCATTAAAAAATAATGTATTTAAGAAACAGCATGGAATAAAGTCGGGCATCTTAATATTACGGTTGACGTTTCTTTCTTCACTGTTTCATCTACTTGGGTGCAGAATGACTTGGGTACCAAATAACCTGTTACCCATGAATACCAATCATGGAATAATGGTCCACTGTTTGGATTTCTCAAATACTTATTACAAAATGAAATTTTTTTGTGTATAGGATTTTGCCAAAAGTATGACAAAAGTGTTAGCCAATATGTTTAAATGCAGTAATTTTTTTCAGATTCTGAAAAATAGAGAGATGACCCATAGTACACCAGATGTGGTATCATGTTTGATGGCAGAATTAAAGTACTACATACAAACCTTGTAGAGAGTTTAATGAAGCCAGCAGGATCCTCACACAAAACACCACAGCCCATTTACTCTCCCAACATCACAAGGTGAGGGATGCTAAATCAGGTCTTGTGTGCTCAGAATATTAGCATATATAGACAGCATTGCAGAAGGAAACACAGCATGTAGAATCAGTTAGTTTGTTCATAGCATGCTGGCTTTACAAAAGGGCAGAGGTGGAAATAAGAAGAAAAAATTATTACCTGGAGACAGGGTAGAAGGTTGTGCTTAAACACTTCCTCCTTTAGAATTTAGGCAACTAACAACTACAGTGTGTGAGATTGCCATAAAGCAGCAGAGAGAACGGAAGCCGATAGACATGCTGAGAAACAGCAGGTAGTAGATGCAAACTGCATCTTGTGACTACTTTCTGATGGAAACTATGTAAGAAAAGTCCTGTTTGACGTATATGTTAGGACTCGACTGGAGTAAAGCTTGCTACATTCTCAAGCAAGGGTTTGTTTTAACTGCGCAGGAAGATTTAGATGTTGGGTGGAGTGGTTTAAGCTGCAAGTTCGGGCATCAAGATAGGCCGGAGTGTGTTACCTCAAAGATGCTGTCCTCACAAAAGTTGATAAATACGCTCAGTTTCTCCTTATCACCCTCTTCATTGACAGCTTCGTGTAAGAAGATGCGCTTCGACTCCTGTAAGCATTACACACGCACACACCTCATACTACCCATCACCAATCACAGTACCTGCATCGACAGTCCCTGCTGCAATGGAACAACTACGACATGGTGATGCATTATCGACAAATCTCACCTCAAAAATTGTGTCTTCACAGAAATTTATAAAGCACTCCAGTTTACCCTTGTCACCTTCTTCATTGACGATATTGTGCAAGAAAGTGCGTTTTGACTCCTGAAAATGGAATGGCCGAGTTATGCAATGCAAGAATTTATTTTGATTTACTATTAGTTTTAAACCATGGTCAAAAGATTAGTTCTGATTGCAATAAAATTATTAAATAAATCGATGATAAACTACTGGGTTGGGGGGTCATTCATGAAAGATCAAACACAGCTTATTGCTATGGTAACCAAATCAGCAAAAATAATTACTAAAAATATCATAAACCACCAAAGTGCCAATTCCATGCTTAACAAGATAACAAAATGAAAAGACAAAACTAGATATTACAAAATAAAATGTGCAAGGCCATTCCACAATTACAGCAAGTCTATTTGCAACAACAAGTACTACTACTAAACTACAGCATTGGCAATACGAATGTTGTTGAAGCAACTGTACACACAAGATGACATTTAATATAACCAATATCCAATATGACAAAGTTAATTACCATACAGTACTTAACAGATACATGCTGTGCAAGTTCATGTGTCATAGTGTGTGTTTGTATACAATTTGTGCTAACACAACTTAAGATAAAGTATGATGGACTTATCGTAAAATTTAAATATATAGGCATTACAATACATTTTCCTGTACACAATATGCTGTTATAGTTACATCAGATTGAGTGTGTATTTAAAAGTGGTGCTCATCTATTTGTGGTGTGCTTCTATTAGGTACCATGTGATAGCATAAAAATCATTCCAAAATGCAATTTAAGTGTCATAGTATACATAGCTCATAAATCAACAAGTCACAGAACAAAAGCTAGTCTGATTAACTGGTAAATACATACAACAACATAGAACACACACACCGTGCGACATCCCATGGCACAAGTCTGATAACTATTGTCAGTCACCACTGCATGCACATACTACAGCACACAGGTATTGGTGACTGTTATACATATGTCATTACAATGATAGATGAAAAAACATCAATGTGTGTGCATGCGTGTGTGTATGCGTGTGCATGTCTGCCCGTGTTTATGTTTGTAAATACAATTATACTGAATCTAATATACATATAACTGTACCATAAATGGAGCAAATTGTCTCTTATGTCTCAAGATGATTAATCCAGAGGGAATTAGAGGAATAAAACTAATTAATAATAGTGGAGAAACGTAAAAACTAGCAGGGGAAAGGTAAGGAAGACATATTTTTTACATAAAAAAATAGAAAGAGAGAAAGGGAAGATGTTGGGTGGAGGAAGGAGAATGAAGTCCAGTGGGAAATAGAATGGGATGGATGTTGAAGTAGGAAGGGGAGACATGGAGGGAAACTATGAATGGGTAGGGACAGAGGGAAGAGAAAGGCTGGAGGAAGGAGGGGAATATGTGCAGGACAAGCAGAAGTGTACCTTGATCTGAGGTTTCTCCCACTGGTCAATGTGGGTCTGAGTGATCTCAAAGTAGACACGCTCGATGCGTCCAGCACTGCCCATGATCTCAATGCGGCCCAGGTATGTCTCAAAGTAGTCGAGGACACACTTTGCCTTCTCCAGGAACCGCTCCAACCTGCCACAAAGTAAACACTTCATGAACCTGCCAAAGTTCACACACTTCATGGACTTGCCAAAGTTCACACAATACGTCATGAACCTGCAACAGTTTACACAACACTTCATTAACCTTCAAAGTTCACACAACACTTCACAAACCTGCCAAAGTTCACACAACACTTCATGGACCTGCCAAAGTTCATACAACACTTCATGGACTTGCCAAAGATCACACAACAGTTCATTGACCTGCCAATGATCACACAACAGTACATGGACCTGCAAAAGTTCACACAACACTTCATGGACCTGTCAAAGTTCACACAGCACTTCATGGACCTGCCAAAGATCCCACAACACTTCATGAACCTACCAAAGTTCACACACTTAATTAATTCAATCTTCTTAGATTTGTTTTTTATGATGCCATGGTATTACGGGGCACAGTGACACAGTGGTAGAACGTTGGAATATCAGCTAAGAGCACCGCTATTCAAATCCATCTGCTGCCATTCAAAGCTTGAGCGATTTTGTTCAGTCCCCATTGCCTCGGTTCATTCAGCTGTATAAAAAACCAGGAGACAGTGAAGGGATTCCAGTGATGGAATTATAAGAACAAACTTTCTCACAGCAATTGCAGTGTGGCTGGATGCTTCAATAGAAGTCGAAGTGATGTTTGTAAAGTGTTGCAAGAAGACTGACCTGGGGTCATTTGGTATGTGCTCAGACAGGTTGGTCAGCAACACAGCTACACTGAAGCCGATGTCCTTGGCTGGGTTGTGGAACCGGTCAGTGAATTCGTTGAAGTCGACCCGTCCGTCCTGGTTGGCGTCCACGCACATCATCACATACTCAATCTCTTCCCTGGTGGATAAAACAGGACAACGTCAGCCCATACTGGCCAGTACAAAAATCTGTTTTACTCTAAAATGTCCTGAAACAAGTTTAAATGAAAATACCCAATTGTACCAACAACACAATTTGTAACAATAGCAAGTAAGTTAATATACACTATATATTAATTTCCTTACTACCGATACATGGCATTCCACTTTAGTACCGACATTCCACATGGATGACAAATGGTCACAATGACTAATAGGTGTGAACATAATGATATCATTCACTGTAATCATAATATAATTTCAATATAACTTATATCACACACACATTACTAGCACACAAATGTTCATTGAAGCAAGTTTGTTCGCTACAATTCGCACCATCGTCTCTCTGCATTGTGCATTTTTGAATACCACTGCACACAAAACACTTAGACACATAACAATAATCATACCAATTGCACATTATTCATTAATGATTTATATAAAAATAATCCAGAATTTGAAAAAGTTCTAAACAGAAGAGACAGGCCCTTCAACAACATAAACAATGTTTTGGCTTTAGGAATTTTTTACAATATTATTTTGTTACCACACATACACTTTACATTATTAAACTGTACACACAACATATTAATTAAGTATCAATATAACCAACAACAGGGGGGGTTTCAACAGGAAGCCAGTTCTTGGGGAAATATACTAAGCCAAACAAGAAACCCAACACAAAAACTTGAGTCTACCATTAATTGCACAATTGTATTTTACCATGCTCCTATTTCCTGATACAGTCTGTGCATATTTTGGGAGGGGGCATATGAAGACACGCTGTTGTGTTACTGCACCCTGAAACATGTGAGGGAGACATGGGGCAAAGGAAACCATTCGAGGAAAACTGTCAAGGAACAGGCACTGGGCTGAAGGCTGGATCAGATCAAGGAACATACGTAGAGATAAAACTACTGACAAGGGAGAGCTAATTCACCCAGATAGAGCAACAGTTCTTCTTTTCCCTAGGTCCCTTGCAGGGTGGGGGAAAACCACAGCCCTCTCCACAAGTCGTCTCCTTCCATCACGATCTTCTGCTATTCTCTCCCTCTCAGCTGTTCACCTCTAACCTTTCGACATCTACTGTCCCTCCATCTTAATTTTGGTTTTCCTCTTCTTCTCCTAACACTCTTCTGTCTTCCTCTTCTTCTGCCTTCCATGCTCTCTGTGTCAACCTTTCCTCACATATCCTCTCTATGTATAAGCTATAACTGAGAAATAAGTTTAGACAATATTTGGGAGGACACAATAGGCCTAAATGATAGATTAGCATAATTGTTTTCAATATTACAGTTCTTTCCTAGGATGTACATTCCTAGAGATTACTATTAATGGATTAGTTAAATTATATGAAAATAGCAGATCAATAAATTTATCCTGCCACAATATGTTGATTTTCAATGACTTTGCAGTGACTGAGGGACAATTACTCTTAAATGCTAAAATAAATACTCAACCAGATGTAATCATGTAATACGGACATCAAATAACAAGAAGGCCTAGGCAGTTCTGAACATTTAGTTATGATGAATGACTGAGAGAATGTGGTTTAACTACCTTCGAGACAAGGTGGTTAAGAGGAGATCAAATTGAAGTTTTTAAGATATGAAAATATTGATAGAAATATTTTTTTCCACTCAAGAAAGATAATAGAACTAGAGGACAAGAGTAAAGGATCATTGTAGATTAGATATCAGGAAGTACTCGTTCTCACAGAGGACAATCAATGAATGGAACAAATTATCCACAGATTGTGTAACTGCTAGCAGCGTGAATATGTTTAAAAACAAGGTTGACACATATCTCAGAAGGGCGGATTACAAATTATTGAACTCCCGATAAGCCAATGGCTTCCTTGTCCACTTGCCATCTGGGCCTTTGCCTTGGATGGCAATCTTGTTAAATCAACTTCTCATCTACGTTTTATTCCCAGACACATTGGTACTAGGGCTGTCTCGCTTGTCATCCCAAATCTTTGGAATTAACTCTCTATTAGTGTTCACTTTATTCTCTTAACTGTGCTAACCTTCCTTAGTTCCCCAGGCAACTCTAACATAGTTTACTGATTTTGAGATTGCCTGATTATTTTGTTTTTGATGTGCCTTTGACCTCAGGTTTCTGAGAATTTAGGGATGATAGAAGTATTTGTATTATTATTATTACTAAGTGGCCTTATGCACCAACTATGGTGTGAAGAGGAAAAGTAGTCCATAAAATATGCAATGTCAATGAAAACATGTTAAGGCAAATAAATGCACATCTTGTTTGATTTCTAATCTATATTAATTTCATTAAATATTTTAAAACGTTACAGTACTTTTTGTGGCACTTTTCTAGAATCCGGGCCCACCTCATTTTCACCATTGTAAAGATGCAATATGTATAGCAATCACGTATTATGGTCGAACACATAGTAATCTGTTGAATGTAGAACTTTTTGCACTCAAAATGTTACACATTCAACAGATTACTATGCATTTTACCAGTGTACGTTATTGCTGTTATAATGGTGATAATGAGGTTGGCCCGGATTCTAGAAAAGTGCCCTTTTCACAGATTATAACATGAAATAGAAGAATTAGATACTACAGTTTGGTTGGTACGGAGTTAGGTGGAGGTGGGTGTTTGAGAGAAGCTGTGGGGGTGGTCACACTAGCAAGTGGTCGGTTCAGACAGGCATGCCAGCATGACTCACTCCGTGTACAACTTCTGCAACTCCATGGCTCGTTTGAGCTCTTTAGGTGTGATGATGCCATCCTTGTTGGTGTCACATTCCTGGCAAGTGAAAAGTGCATCAGTTGCAAGCATCTACTAAACTACCTACAGCTACGGCCATGCAACAGGGGCCACCTCACAGTCAACTCTGTAGGAACTGTTGCTGGGCTAAGGACTGGTTTACATGAGCGATTAATAAGTTGGTCGGCCAACACCGTACTGTGCAATATTGTGGTGCAAGAATTTGTGGTGTCAACTCCCTCACGAGACCGATTAGTGAGGCGAATTGGGGCCGGTCCAAATTTTTTTATTTTGAAGTAGTGGCCAATCAGTGACAGACATCAGGAGCAGTGCACCTGTCGTCATGACTTTTTCCGTTATTATTATGCATCATTCCTACAGAGTTGTTAAGATGATCCCTATGAGGCTAAGAAAGGCTAACAAACACTGCAGCTGTTGGCACGGTCCCTCGTGTCACTACCCTAAAAATGAACAACAGCACCCATGGTAAGCAGTATTGTTTGTGTTGACAGGTGAAAAGACGGCAGGCTGCAATGTGTCTAAATATTGGCAATTAAAATTTACTGCTGTCATTTCAGGTATTTAACTTGGGACTTCATTCATGTTGCTGTATGGCACATAATTTAGAATTTCCTAAACTATTTGAAAAGCACATTTTTAACTGCAACAATCTGACACAAAACCACGGACAGAATAATGGTACCTAATCTCTTTCCATCTTACGACATAAGCCAGGGACAAGTAGTGAATCTGGCATGTCATGGGCCCCTCTAGCCCCAGAAGGGAGGAACAGCTACAGACACATTGCCATCTCCGTACACCACTTATCATCTCAACCAACGCTACCCCAGCTGAGACAAGGCCATTATACATTCATACAGACCGTGTGTACATCTTTTGTGCCTCCATCGCTCGACGGAACTCCTTGTGTGATATGAAACCATCGTGGTTTGTGTCAAACTCCTAGAACAGGGAGTAGCTGGCTGCAAAACTCACCCAGTCTTGTCAAATGCAATTCTTTGAATTTTAGCAGTGCATATAAACAAATCAAAACCGTATTTTGGAGTTGACATTAAAATGCCAGAAAAAGGTTAGTTATTGTTATTTATCAAACAGCATATTGATGTATGATTTAAACAGTCTTTCTAGCAAAGATTTAGTCTAATTAATAAAAGTCAGGATTTCAGGAAGTTACTATATGTGTTTTGTTGGATTAATCTGATAGCAAGTAAAATTAGTTACCATGCATTGTAAGTAAGAATGTTGCCTTAATAAAGAAAATAACTTGATAAAAAACGTACCTGCTGAAATACAACTACAAACATGACATGACAATTACAGTATGACAATTAAAGTTATTAAACATTTCACTTTACTTGATTTGAATGGCTTGAGATTTGTCAAGGTCAATGTAGCTAGATGACATGTCACAATACAGTGTGTGTGCGCGTGCGTGCAACTCAACACAAAACAGTAGCAACAGTAGCAAACTATACTGGAATTTAGCTTCTTTTTGACCAGCCCTTATAATACTGCCAGACATGTTAAAAACGCTGATGTCAGATATATTAATATCCAGTTTATTCTGTATCAAACCCTTTCATCCATTTACTAATTACTGACTCTCTTCCATTACCAGCAGCTGTTTGACAGCTGTATGACAACTGTATGACAGCTGCATGACAGCTGCTGTGGTTCTGGTCTCTCTGGGACACAAGAGTGGGGTGGACAAAACTGTGAAGTGCATTGCCATAGAAACATAGAGTTGTGACATTAGAAGAAATAAAGAAGCAAGGTGCTGACAGTACCATGAACGCTTCGGATGATGTCAAATCCTTCATCTTTAGGAAGATATCAAAGAATTTCAGAATCATCTGAAATCAGACAACATGAATTTTTCAATTCATTTTTCATTTCAATGGCTAGGATGAAAAAGAACACATAGTATTCCATCAATAAGTAGTGATTTATGACAATAGAGTAAAAGTCGCTCAATACCTTTTATGAATTATGCTGAAATTAAAAGCCCATACAAGAAATGCTTAACAAATTTAGAACCCTTCCAGATGGTAACATGTCTTGTTTAACTCACTTTATTAGATTTTTTCCAGACCATTCTGACAGCATAAAAAGCCAGCTACACACTTTGTAAAGCACATAATTGATAAAGCTCACCTCAAAGTTTGCAGATGATTCTACCAAGGTGTCCACCATCTGTTTTCCAATAGGGCCATTGACAACATTACCTGCAGGAAAAATAACACATGAAAGGCTTGCTGAAAATAACTGAGCACCATCAAACAGTTACATTATTTAGTGTCAGATTGAGTTAAGTCAGATTATATTGCTACAGTTTGCTATGCCCCCTGCTATAAGTTGTGACTTACAAAGCAGAACTTGGCTTTTGTTGTCAACTTTATTTTCACGTAGGATCACGTCATCATACAGCTGTCTCCAGGAGCATTCACACACACTAATCAACACCGCCTGCCTTCAAGGACCAAAACTACTCTACACTATCTGTGCATGGCACCCCCTTCTGGCAAATGCTTACACTACCCAGTGTCCCCTACTGTCAAACATTTACACTACCAAACATCCCCTACTGGCAAATTTGTACACTACACAGCACCCCTGCTGTCAAGCACACTACCCAGCACCCCCTACTGCAAAACACACTACCCAGCACCCCCTACTAGCAAACACCTACAATACCCAGCGTCTCCCCAGAACCTCCTACTGGCAAACTCTTACACTACCCAGCACCCCCTGCTGTCGAACACTACCCAGCACCCCTACTGTCAAACATTTACACTACCCAGCATCCCCTACTAACACCTACAATACCCAGCGTCTCCCCAGAACCTCCTACTGGCAAACTCTTACACTACCCAGCACCCCCTGCTGTCAAACACTACCCAGCACCCCTACTGTCAAACATTTACACTACCCAGCATCCCCTACTAGCAAACACCTACAATACCCAGCGTCCCCGCAGAACCTTCTACTGGCAAACTCTTACACTACCCAGCACCCCTACTGTGAAATATTTACACTACTCAGCACCCCCTACTGCCAAACGCCTACACTACACAGAGCCCCCTACCTTCAAGCATAGACAGCAACATGATCATCATCTCCTTCTGCAGTTTCATGAACTCTCGCAGCAGATCAAGCTGTTCTGGATCCTGCCACAGGAAAGTACTTCATATGCTAAAGGCACAAAGTCTGACCATTTTTACCGTAAAATCATGTTATATAGAATAAACTATATCTATTCTAATGAACCACAATTTTTTAAATATAGTTTGACCATTATCCATCTATGAACATCGACCTTGTTATTCAGAATATTTGCAAACAGCTGCCACAGTAAAGTATTGATATATAAAAGACTAATTTATTTTTAACAGCCTGCCAACAGCACCAGTATAACCATCAAAACTTCAATTTTTTTATTTTCAATTACCATTTCACTCTTAACAAAAATACAAATCTCAAGATACCTTTCACAAAAACAAAGAGGCTCTTATAAAATTGTTGAGTTTCAAAATTCATATCAACCCACTGATGAAATTCTGTGACGTTTCTTTGACCTGGAGAACATCATGCCCTCCCTGAGTTTAATCTGGTGACATGTGAAATTAAGTGACCATTCCCAACACATGGCACAAACCATTTCATGGCCAGAACGCCCAAATCAACCTGACTGTGCTTCACAACCAGAACGCCTGAATCAACCTGACTACGCCTCGCAGCCAGAATGCCTCAAATCGGCAACAGGAGCCATTTTTAAACTGCGTAGTTGTAAACAGTGTTGGCCAATAAGGGCATTTACTTCCGGCAGTTGGCAAATAATATAGTGAAGTTTGACTATCAAATTTAAAAAGTTGGAAATGTTGATGATTTCCGGAACTAAATACAAGTTTTACTGACAAACTTGTTCTGGGTTCAACGTCAAATACTGAAAATGGAACCACTGTTAAACTACGGTTTTAGTTATGTAATTTTCTGCCAATCAACTAAGAGCTTGTCGTTTGCTGCAAGCTAGTATCATGCACAGTTTCAAAACTCGAAAACATTGGCAATGTCTACGATTAAATGATAAGTTTGGAGCGTTTTATTTTTTGTACAATGGTATTATTGCCAGCGGGATAGAGCGGTGTTTTTTTCCGTAGTTTGATTGTAATTCTGAACGTTGTCATTATGTCAGACTTGAGTGATTCGGATTTTTGGAAGGTAGTTTTGACATTGACATTGTCGAGAGGTAACATGACACTATCGACGGTGACATCAGCCTTAATGAACATATTTCTGACAGCACTGATCATGATGAGAACGATATGTTTCATGTACAGTTTAACGGAAATCGTGAAAAGACGTGCATGCAGAAAAAATACTGTGATTTAAGTTTTGTTTAAGCTAGACATGAAATTCTTTTTGCATTTTACAGCATATTAATTTATCTACATTTCATATGCTTCATGTATCCGCTAATTATTGGTGGAAAATACAAACAAAATTAATTATCAAGAATAATTTTGAAAATATTATTTTCTTCAAACTTTAGCAAAGCATATTTTATAAGTAAATTCACATAACTCTCTAATTTTTTGCTATTTACTTCAGCAGTTAGTTCAACTACTGTGCAATTGTTTTATCGGATGAAAAATTTTAATAGGATTCTTTAGGAGACAATGCATTGAAATAATACAACTCAGCAACAGGTACAAATTGGTAATGAAAGGTAGACTTACGCGGGACAGTTTGTCCTGCATGTGGGCAAAGATGTAGAGGAATCCCCCCACTGCGTCCCACAGTCGGCTGTGAGCAAGGGCCAGCTGGTTGCCTGCACATGGACCCTGAAGACACAACCCACAAACATCTTCATTGGAAATACTTGATGAATATAAACTACAGAAACAGTTGGATGGCAAATCAGCATTAAAGTGGGATAAATCCTACAATATTATACAAAACAACCTTGTGGGTGTAAATGGGCACAATTATCGTATTCTACATAATAACCGTACAGTACACTTGAAAAAAAATTGGGCCATGGAGAAATGTCAAGGAATCTGTTGTTATAAGTGTACATCAATTAATTTTTCTCAAGATAACTAACTGTTTAACACTGGTGGTGTCATTTGGTGACTGGTGTAGAACAACTGAAAAGTGGTGCCAACCGTTTAACACCAGATTTAATAAGATTTGCCATCCAAGCCAGATGGCAAGTAGACAAGGAAGCCATTGGCTTATTGAGAGTCCAACAATGTTCATCTATGTGTAACCCGCCCTCCTGAGATGTGTCAAACGTGTTTTTAAACATATTCACGTTGCTAGCAGTTTACAATCCATAAACAATTTGTTCCATTAATTTATTGTCCTTTGTGAGATCGAGTACTTTCTTATATCCAATCTACACTGATCCTTTACTAATTTTACCTCATGTCCTCTAGTTCTGCTATCTTTCTTAAGTGAGAAAAACATATTTCTATCAATATTTTCATACCCATTCAATTTCTTAAAAAATTCAATCTGATCTCCTCTTAACCTCCTTGTCTCTAGAGTTGTTAAACCACATTCTTTCAGGCGTTCTTCATAACTAAGGTCTCTCAGTTCTGGAATAATTTCAGTTGCTCTCCTTTGTATGCGTTCAAGCATATCTATATCCTTCTTATGATGGAGACACTTTTCAGTTGTTCCACACTGGTCAAATTACAACTATGGATCCTGCTGATTAAAAAAGGGGTGTACGCTAATTAGGGCATATACACTTAATACAGTAGTTATGAAATGCACAAGTCAAGGAGCACATGGCATGACTCAAGATGTTTCAGGTCAAGTTATGCTCCAAGGAGGCTGCCATGCTTAAAACAAGTAGGCCCTGGGCTCTTGTACTATATAAATTAATAAACATTAAAGTATGCCTTACTGATCACTCAAACAAACTGTAGTATGATTCTGCCAGCCTGTGCACCTACCTGTATGTACTCAGTGATACTTCTGAACACCTGCATAGCCACTTTGATGGCACGGATGAAACTCTCCACACCGGCAATGTCAATTGTTTCCTTGCCCGAGTAATGCCAGTAGAAGTCCATGATTGACTCCTGAAAGCCACCAAAATCATGTGTGTAGATCTGTGCTTACAGACCAATATAAACTCTAAAGGATGTGTCAATTGGGTGAGTCCAAGAAATAATAAGCCCTGCATAGTTGGCATCAAACATGTATTTCTATTTCATGCCCTTTTCAGAGAATTGTTTTAATTTTGTTTATGCAATCAACAATGCCAGCCAGATGTAAAGATATGAAAAGGCCAAATGAATGACGTTTATTAAGGGTATGCCTAATGGCATACTATTCCAATTAAGAGCATGAAATGTGGACCCTGTAACACATGCCAAGCCTGTGGCTGAGCCTCGTACAAAGCCGCCTGGACACAATGCTCCCAGAGCCCACACTTCGACATAGCAATACAGTACATGTAGTAATATTCCTACAACACAAGACAATTCATGGCATCGTCATCAGCACATTAAAACATTAACCCAACACCGACAATATTCGACACAATGCCTAGTTGTATACACTGCAGCATCGGAATACACTACTTGCTAAAATTCCTACTCTATATACTTTAGTAACCTAAAAGGTGGGGCCATAACGCCACTGTTCACCGAAACCTGTGAACACCCCACCAATATGCTTTGTTTTAAAGTTGTTGGTGTATTTGGTCATATACATGCCAAATTCAACAGCTTGGCTTTGGTGTACATTTTTGGTTGAACATGCACATTTTATGATCATAAATGGTAAATGCTTACCTACCTAAATCTAAACTTACAGATATCTTTGCATATTTTCTGATATAGTGCATTTGACCCTGTGTATTTCAAATCTTAATACAGCATAACTTTTAACTTGAGCATTGTTGCATTTGAAATTTTAAAGTGCAACATAAAAACAACAACAAACATTTGTATTTGATCAAAAACATTTATTTGTCCCAACTGTAGTTAACAGCTGTGGGTGATGCTGGAGACCCACCTGTAGACGGAGCAGGAAGTCAACAGTGCAGATGACAATGTTGACAGTTGTTGTGTTACCTGCCTGTGTCCTCAGGTAGTTCTGGAAGTCTGTCAGCCAATAAAAATGCATATTGTATCAAATAGGTCTTCTTTCTTATTGTCAAGTGGCATTTGACAACCAAATTAACTGTTGACCAATCAAGCTTAAGCTTTCTCAGCTCTCCTGTCAGTTTGAATGGTGGCTCACAAATGGGTTTGTTTACCTTACAAAGTATGGTAAACTTTTGACTCTCATAAAATGAAGACATCACCAGTAATGCCTCTTAGTGGGATTCGTAAAATTAAGTAATACACATGTGTTGTGCCTTCGAGATGCACCGATATCATAGTTTTTTGGTCAAATTTCATGGGCCAGCCAGATCCCAAGATTCTGAACTATTGGGGGTCTGGCAGTGAATTTAGGAGCCCATTGACACATGGACCCCTGCTAAAATGAAAGAAAGATAACCTTTCATGCTAAACATTTTCCAAGACTGCAGATTGCCGATATTACTTATTTTCCATAACCTTGATAAAAAATGTTGATACATATAATATATACAAAAGTTGTGTTACTCATGAAAGACAAACAAAAAGGCTTACAGTTCTGCCACAGAAAAGAACACAAATGAAAAACAAAACAATTTTATCTGATCGCAGTAGAAACTATTTATACAAAATTTATTATAATTTTTATATATATATATATATATTTTTTTTTTATCATTTCACTTCTGGCAAAAGCTGTGTATAGCAGATCATATTGAAACTGGGGATCGTCTGAGATAACATTGGAACTGGGATCGTCTGAGATCATATTGGAACTGGGGATCATTTCAGATCATAATGCAACTGGGGATCGTCTAGCAAAGTCATTCTTGTCTGGTGACATACTGGCACATGGGAATACACTTTTATCTAGTGCCTCTCTAGTTAAAGTAACCTGTTAAAAGTCCATAGGGTTTCATGGTCCTGCAACAATGCACCTATTCATGGCAACAGGTGTGAATCATGGACAATGACAAAACCCTTCAAAAGACAACTAAATGGGTGTTATACAAAAGACAACTAAATGGGTGTTATACAAAAGACAACTAGATGGGTGTTATACAAAAGACAACTAGATGGGTGTTATACACGAAAGCTACAAACTGCTTTCAACATTCACTGGCAGCAACATTTGACTATTAAGAGCTGTACAGGCAGGATATGAGAAAAGAGAAAGATTTGTTGGGCACAGCTACAGATGTTGGGCACAGCTACATATGTTGGGCACAGCTACAGATGCAATGATGAAATGGTATCAAGGACCATCCTTTAGCAATCTTGTAACTGGCTTAACATTTATCAACTGTCTAAGGGAAGATATAGGTCTGGAGAGCAGCAAATGGGTTTGAGGGACAGCGATGTCTGGAGATAGATGGTTGAACCCAGCAGAATTCAACACCTGTGACTAACATGAGTAGAGTGGAGTGAAATATCCACACACCCAGATTGTGTCCCTCACAGAGGAGCTGTAGGAAGCGGAAGAGGCGGAGACTGTTGCTGGCATCGTTGAGGTTACTGTTGGTGGTGTTCATGCCTCCTGCGTCCCCCAGGTCCTCTGCCTTCTTACACCGCTCAAACGCGTCCAGGTCAAGCACGCTGCAGACAGGGTTCAATGACACGTACAAGTAGTTTACAGGTATCTTAGGGAAAAATAATTTTTCAAGCTGTATATTTTTCGAGTGTGTGTGTGTGTGGTGTGTGTGTGTGCGTGCGTGCGTGCGTGCGTGTGTGTGTGGTGTGTGTGTGTGGTATGTGTGTGGTGTGTGTGTGTGGTGTGTGTGTGTATGGTGTGTATGTGTGGTGTGTGCGGTGTGTGTGTGTGCGTGTAAGATGCCTGCGTGTGTGTATACCTGAAAGTATGCCTGTATGTCCACAGGCACTCAAAATTTTTATTAACCCATTGATGAAATTTTCTTGCCGAGTTTGTCCTGGTGATATGCTTACCCTGTGTGCATACATACATAACATAAGAACAAGTCTCACCTGCATTGCTGCATGAGTCCAGCCACAGAAGCAAAGAAGCCAACATCTTTCTTCTCTTTCAGGTGAGTCAGCATTTTCTGTTAACATCATCAGAAAGACACATCAAACTTACTGACACTGGGGACAGAACAAAGCTGAGAGGCAGTATGTGAAAAAGAGACCAACATTAAAGTAAAACCTTTTTGATTAATGCAACCAATGTTATCATTGGTTCACATACTGGTGTGCTCATATTTGCCATTAAATGAAAGTACAACTGAAAAAAACATTGATAAATGCATGAAAAAATCAACAAATATTGCTACAAATTTTATGTGTGGGAACGTCAGTTAACAATAAACATCAATCCTGTGAATGCCAATAGCTAATCTATACATATTTGTAGTTGACAGTGGGCCACAAATACACAAAACAGCTGTGTTGCACTATTGTTCTCCATAGGGTGATTTCACACAGCACAGCACAGCACCACAATAATATCTGACACCATGTTAGATTTTCTAATGGCAAACTGCAACCAATAATAGTTTTCATGGCATGTCAATATTCTGCCTGAACATTTAACATTCTGGACACAACTCGTTGATGATCTGTGTCTGTCAGTCACATAATCCATATTTGAAACAATCTATGTTTATATTTGGCTTCATGACTAATAAAGAAGTATGCACAATGCACACATGGCAGACAATGGGAACACTATTATATGTGGTGCCACCTAGTAGACATGCCTGGAAGCATACTAAGCACTTCACAAGCGGACAGCACATGAAGGTTAGGCAGGGAGCTCTACTTACCGCCTGCACATCTGTGTTTCCACCCCTCAGTATAGAGATGCCCATGTCAATGGTGGCAATGACCATGTCACTGAAGGTGCCTGCAGGTAGTAAACATATAGACTGATACATACAACACATCATGTTTGGTTAGGATTCTTGGAAATATTAAATACTTCCAGCAACAGTTTGGATATGACTCTCCCCCCAACGGTGCAAAATAAAGGCACAAAGAAACTGCACAGTGATTAAACAAAGACAATGATGCAATTGTCACTTGAAGTATTTTTATAAAATATTTCACTGATGTACCAACAAATGCATACATGTGTGCGTGTTACCTGCTCCCTGATGTGTAATTATGCTACTGATGCCGAATGTGTTTACAGAAAGCTGCCCTCACAACAACAACGACAGCAGAAGTTTAAGTTTCATGTGCGGATTTCAAAGATGACCAGATGACACTGATTGAAGAGGTAGATGCCATCCACTTCCAACCGGGCATGAACCAGATGAGTGGTGCCTACTTTTGCAAGCACTGAAGTACATGAGATGAATGGTGTCTACCTTTGCATGCACTGATGTACATGAGATGAATGGTGTCTACTTTTGCAAACACTGATGTACATGAGATGAATGGTGTGTACCTTTGCAAACACTGATGTACATGAGATGAATGGTGTGTACCTTTGCAAACACTGATGTACATGAGATGAATGGTGTCTACTTTTGCAAACACTGAAGAACATGAGATGTATGGTGTCTACTTTTGCAAACACTGATGTACATGAGATGAATGGTGTGTACCTTTGCAAACACTGATGTACATGAGATGAATGGTGTCTACTTTTGCAAACAATGATGTACATGAGATGATGTCTACTTTTGTAAGCACTGATGTACATGAGATGAATGGTGTCTACCTTTGCAAACACTGATGTACATGAGATGAATGGTGTCTACCTTTGCAAACACTGATGTACACGAGAAGAAGGGTGCCTACTTTTGTAAGCACTGATGTACATGAAATGAGTGGTGTCTACTTTTGCAAACACTGATGTACATGAGATGAGTGGTGCCTACTTTTGCAAACACTGATGTACATGAGATGAATGGTGTCTACCTTTGCAAACACTGATGTACATGATATGAATGGTGTCTACTTTTGCAAACACTGATGTACATGAGAAGAAGGGTGCCTACTTTTGTAAGCACTGATGTACATGAGATGAATGGTGTCTACTTTTGCAAACACTGATGTACATGAGATGAGTGGTGCCTACTTTTGTAAGCACTGATGTACATGAGATGAATGGTGTCTACTTTTGCAAACACTGATGTACATGAAATGAGTGGTGCCTATTTTTGCAAACACTGATGCACATGAGATGAATGGTGTCTACTTTTGCAAACACTGATGTACATGAGATGAGTAGTGTCTACCTTTGATAGCACTGATGTACACGGGATGACTGGTACCTACCTTTGTTAGCACTGATGTACATGAGATGAGTGGTGCCTACCTTTGTTAGCACTGATGTACATGAGATGAGTGGTGCTTACCTTTGTTAGCACTGATGTACATGAGATGAGTGGTGCCTACCGTTGTTAGCATTGATGTACACGGGATGACTGGTACCTATCTTTGTTAGCACTGATGTACACGAGATGAGTGGTGTCTACCTTTGTTAGCACTGATGTACATGAGATGAGTGGTGTCTACCTTTGTTAGCACTGATGTACATGAGATGAGTGGTGTCTACCTTTGTTAGCACTTATGTACATGAGATGAGTGGTGTCTACCTTAGCTAGCACTGATGGACATGAGATGAGTGGTGCCTACCTTTGCTAGCACTTATGTACATGAGATGAGTGGTGCCTACCTTTGCTAGCACTGATGTACATGAGATGAGTGGTGCCTACCTTTGCTAGCACTGATGTACATGAGCACCATCTCAGCGGCACCTCGGTCTGACAGGCGCGACTGCTCAAACAAAAGCTTCTGTTTCTCCATCTCTTGCTCCTGAATAACAACAAGATTCAATGACCAACAAACACACATTTAGGATGCCATACCATTTATGATATAACATTTTTTACAACTCAATCAAACAGTTTCAACTTCACCAATCATTAGTTACGTTCTTCAATTCGTCCATCAACCGATTCCATTCAACCCAGTCGAACACTTTCTCAAAGTCTACAAAAAACAAGTGAGATGGATAGAGGGAAGAAATGAGGATACCTGGAGTGAAGCTGTGGCATCCCCTTCCTCGTCCTCACCTCCCTCCTCTTCCTCATCGTCATCTGTTCCATGGCAACTCTGGAACAACAAAAGGGAACATGTCAACAATGTTCAACACGTGGGAGCATCTCAACAATGTTAAACATAAGGGAACACCTCAACAATGTTTAGGCAGAAATAATTAGTTATAATGCAGCATCACCAATTTTGTGTGTGACTTCTGTAGAAGAGTAAATGTTTTCCAACAAGCACACACATAAAACTTATAATTTTATTATTTTTAAACATACATTGACAAACAATTAAGTAGTAAAAAAAAATGCATATAACTATATATAGTTAAAACAGTATGCATTAACTACAACGCCGCAATCGTTTTTCTCAGCATACAGTGGTGCCCTCACCTGGCCCATGATGATGGCACAGGAGAAGTAGAGGAAGTCTGCACTGAGGACACTCGTTGGTTCGGTGGAGGCAGATCGACTGAAGGTAGTGATCAGTTGGGTCAGGGGCTCGGGGCCAACCTTCTCCTCCTCTTCTTTGGCTTCGTCATGGACCACCTCCTCAGGCTTTGCCTCCTGCACAGAGGGTTTGTACATACTCAACATGTAAAAGACAATAAACTTATTTTTGTTTTTAACAAACAGAATGTTGTCAATCTTAGAAATGTTTTAGGAAACAATACTGTAATAATTATGGGTCACCATGGAAATTGATGAGGTACATTCTTGAGGTATAAAAAAAGTTGTTTGTGTTTTTGTCAAAGTTTGTGCGTAAGTGTGTGAGTGCGTGTGCACGTGCGTGTTCCCACATATACATTAGTGCAAAACTGATTGGGAGTGTGAAAGTAATAAGTCATTTAGCAAGTCATTAGTAGCCGTGCAAATTTGTATCAGTCATGGGATATGGTGCATTTGTATGGAAAGTGGCTTACAGCAGGGGAGCCACTGACCGTGATGTCTTCGATGAAAGTGAATGTCCCTGGTTCTTCCGTCTTCAGCCAGCGGTCACAGTATGACTTGAGGAACAGGTTGATCACTCGGTGTCTGCAACAAAAATTATTATTAATTATCATTATTAAAATTTGCAAAGCCATATATCCAGAACCAGCACATTCATATGCGCATAGTCAACATACAGTCACATTGTAATAAATAAATAGAGTATAATATAAAAAATAATCTAAATAAATAACTAAAATTCACATTTATAAAAGTGTCCTCATTCACAGTTAGCGTATTCCTCAGTGAAGTAGGTCAGCTTAAAAAGATGAGTTTTTAGGATATTCTTGAACATAAACAGTGTGCCTGTATGTCTTATGGCCTATATGTTCCAGCAATGAGTTGTCTTAATTATTTAAGAACCATTGCCAGCTCAGTGGGTGAACATACTTGTGTGCATGGTTGCAAAATCAAATTAAAATATGCCCACTCTTATGTCGCGTTCTTTCAACACATCAGCTGCCATATTTGGTTAATCCTGCACCTTTCAAATGTTCCCACACAGCTCAGCTTTGTGTTCCCAGAAATGAGTTCAACATGGGCAGGTTCACTTTCTCTGCAGCTGCTCCCCAAATCTGTAACGAACTCCCCATAACTTTAAAATCATCAGAAATCCTTGGCAGTTTGATGAGGACTCTCGAGTGTCCAGGTTCACGATATCATGCTTTAAAAATGATTCTGGTTTGCAGTGCCTTTGAACGCAGGTCCCCAATGATTTAGGCACTATAAAAGTTCTAATACTATTATTATGTATGCCTGCTTGTACGTATACATTTGAATACATGATTATAACACAATCACCTGGGTAGATTGTAGAGAGGCACCATCCTGAAGCAGGCCATCACAGCTCTCTTGCGCTGCGACGATACCAACTTCTTCCACGCCATCATCATCGAGGATGGTGGGTGCTCCACCTGGCGAGTGACAAGAGAACGATTTGATTCACTAAGGCAGATGAAATCATGGAGGACATGAGTAAAAACTGTGACGAGCTCCGCATATCAAAGCTGTTTTCAAGAACACAACAGCAGACTACTGGTGCAAGGCCAGGTTTCAGAAATGGGAAAAACATTTGCCAGGAGTGACAACTGTTTGAATACACATCACTAGGTACTTTACAGAAACCAGAAATCATAGTTTTGGGCACACCAAGATAAATGTTCCAGTTGACTAATTTTATACAACAAATATCAAACGAACACTGTCTCCAGGGCTAGAGACAGATTCATGATTTAATAAGACTGCCATCCAACGCAACAAGCTCCAGATGGCACAAATGGAGAAGAAAGCCATTAGCGGATCAAGGAACGGTCCATGCCACAGTTGGACATCTATGAAATATGTTATTAAACATTTATACAGACAACAGATCATTCATTCCATATTTTATCATCTTCTTTGAAAGTGGAGAGCACTGTTTCTGCCACATGTATTCAGCAAGACACACAATATTACCTTTACTTCACCACACTATGCTTTCCACCCAACAAACTGTTGTCTGCACGACTCCATCCACGTTCTCCTTAGTTCCCACTAAACACTTTGATTTTCCATGAAGCTAAAAATTGTGGGTGTCTACAGCCTTGACAATATAGGTTACTCACCATGTGCAGGCCAAAGAGGACCTTGGACATGGCAAGAACACGCTCGATGGCGAACTCAAGACTGCTCTCCTGTGAGTCCTTGCGACTGCCAATCTTCTTGTAGAGCGCCTTCTGCCACGCATATGTCTCATCATCGTCAGTCTGAACACACAAACAACTCTCACCTTGTATCTAATTTCTCATAATATGTAAGTTATATAAAAAGTGCTAAATTAAATGTATACATGGCCTCCCATGTGCTTACTGCTGCATGGTAGGTGATATGACAGTGAAGATTGAGTTTTGAATAAACACGAGTTAAAAAGTAGTAGTCAACTGGGACCTCTAACAGAACTTTACACACATCAGGACTCCAAATAAAGTCCTGTATTTTGTCATAAATAATTTATTTTGTCATAATTAATTTAGTTTGTCAAAATAATTCATTAATTTTTGTAAGCAATAATTGATTAATTTATTTTGTCATCAATAGTGTGTTGTGTCATCATATGTCTGCATACGTAATATGCATTAACTCGTAGCAGATACAAAGACGTTTGCCACTGTTGTTGTCAAGTAGTAAACCAACCTTCTCCTCCATCTGGAAGCTGGCTGTGAGGAAGTCTTCCACATCACTCTCCATCTCTTTCTGCAAAGAGACCTTCATTAGTACACACAATCACCACAATAACCAACTTTCACTTTCACAACCAGATGCGTTGATTTCAACATCCAACTTAGCTATGTCAGAAACACATAAATGTCCAATGAAAATGTGTTTACAAGTTCCAAATATATGAGATGTAAGCTATGCTCCAGTATTGCAACAACATTTTAATCTACAACACTTACCCCAATACCAGACCAGTATTTGTCATAAAGGAAATCTAAAAATGTATTACTTTATCATTTGAAATTGTAAAAGATTTTTCACATTCACCACTTTTTTATACATTATATGATAGTTTCTTGCATCATAATAAAATCTACAAGTAGCACATTTTAAGTGTTATGCTAATGTTGCATTATATTAGTGCAAAAATGTAGGTGTTATTGTATTATTATAAAGCAACAAATATTTTGATTCATAATAATCAGATGCAGAAGAAATGTAATCCTGGTACTTGGGTCGTAGTTATCTTAGTCACACCAAATCAACCAAAACACAGAAAGAAAACTGAAGGGAAACAGAACAGAAAGAAGGCCAATGGCCACTTTATATGATACCATCAAACTCAAACATGACCAGAGCCTGCACATGCGGCATAAAGTGTGTCACATCAACGTCCTGATGCACCTAAGACATACAACAGAAACTCAACCACATGGTGATTACACAGGTTGGTTACAGAGGGTCCATGCATCACTGGAACACCCGCAAACTTGTGACATGTCCACAAAATGGACAAAAGGTGACATTGTTCATGTGTACACATATGCACAACTCAATCTGTAATCTATGTGTAACCCACCCTTCTGAGATATTTGTCAATTTTGTTTTAAAATATATTCACGCTACTAGCATTTACACAAGCTGTAGATAATTTGTTCCATTAATTTATTGTCCTCTGTGAGAATGAGTACTTTCCATAATCGAATCTACAATGTTCCTTCACTAATGTAGGCAACAAGACCCACGGCCAAGTGTAGTCTTATGCCCAGCCTGTTATATCTACATGGTCAGATGTCACGATGCGAGTTCAAGAAACCCACACAGGAAGGGGTGGACAAGACATATCTGGGAGAATCTGACACTGGAAAACTCAACCATTTAAAACCCAAACAGTTGGATGAGGGAAAATATGTACAATGAAGTCATTTGGTGAATAATTGTCCAGTGTTAAATTGTCCACATATTAGACAAGACATGTCAAACTGATGGAATCCTCAACAGGCACATGTCCAGTTAGGTTCAGTATCACAACTTGAAGCAGGCGAATTAGACAGAGCCGAAGTGCCGGAGCTTACTTCTCAACTTGTTACCATGAACCAAAGACTGCAGTTTCATCAAAATGAGGTTATGTAAAACCCTACAAATACCCATATAAGTAGACAATTAAGGCATTTCACGACATAAATATCTCATCATATTGAATGTACTTAGCATGTTTATATATTTCAGGTAAATTTTTTACGCAATCATAAAAATCGTGGATTTTGTTCTTTGCAGTCTACCAGTTTGGGGATTAGCTTTTTCTTTCACTTTCATATGAGCAATGTTGAAGGTAAAAAAATGTAAAGATAAATTTTCATATAGTGTAGTATCCAACCCTCAGAATTGCTCAAAGAGCTTTGCACTTCGCATACTGGAAGACCTGTTCAGTCTAACACTAACTCAACATATCAAAAGTATTCAGCCACGTTGAGTTTTGAAATAATCTCCGACACTAAGAGCTCAAGTAATGGAGCCAAACTAGATGACATGAATTATAGCAGCAGCAGCAGCAGAGAACTCAAGAAGAGAAAGGATGCTTGCATTCAGAACCATCACGCCGAGTTCCTCTGTTTGCTGCAAGATGAACATAACTGTTACAAATTCACCATAGGACAAATTAGACATCTGGGATCACATCTGTTGGTCAGAGACACCTAGTGGCAAATAAGATTTTAAACCTTCACATGATACTACGACTGGTCCATGACCGTGTGGTACCATGCAAGGGCTGAAGCCAAGCGACACTATATTAACTAACTCCAGTTAAACCTACAATATGTATCAAATTAACTTAATTTTCAAGTGTACTTAAAGGTGCTTAATCAATTCGATTTTTTTTGCTAGTCTCATTTCAAATTAATTTTGAGAAAATCCAAACCTACCTAGTATCCACTGCAAAATGCTAGCTCGTTTGTGCAACTTTTGTATGTAGTTTTTGTAAAATCATCAGACAAACTATTAAATTAGTTAATGCTTGTTCAAGCTTAAAAAAAACTGAAATGCTGAAAAAATAATGATTTTCTTCCTTGGAGAATTTTTTTAACTTTGTCATGTGATTGGTGAGAGTATGGAGGTCATGCCCATGATCAGCATTGACCCACACTGTGTTTTGGATATATACTATTTTGATCCTTACCAGATCTAACGATTAAAGTCAATTCTTTCGATGATTTTGAAATTTTTTATTCAATCCACTGAGTATGTTACATAAACTATTCACGCACTACATATTTAGACACAAATGAACCGGATTTACGATAGGCTAAATCAGTTGAGGAAGCATTTTTAATTTACTCTTGTACATGCATTTCTAAATGATACCAATAGATATTTTACATTTATCGATTCCTATACTGTGTCTTTCTGAAATATATTGCTTTATTATTCCATAAGAACAGTCACTACCGGGGGTAGTTCTCATACAAATCCAAGTGGAAATAATCCTGTTTGACTCGTGACAAACTACATAATTGAATTTACAGCAATATATGGAGCTAGGATGTGGCCAAGTCTTGCAGAGAATGGTCTCAATGTTAAGGTGTTCAAGTCAGTAAAGCCCACTGAAGACTTAACCTTTAAGATATCTAGCAAGACAGGTGTTATTTTTAGTTCATAGTCTTTGACATTACTAACTTTTTAAAACTTATGGATGAAATTGTTATTGTTTTGTTTTAGTACAAAAGAAAAAAATTATGCACTTTTGTACTTTTTTTTCCTTTATAAAAGATAGGGGCACTTGATATTTGAGAGCTGGAGGGTACCAACAACTTTTGTTCAAGAAAATAATACATTATTTGTTCAATTTTTTTCAGTTATACAAAAAGTTTTTATGGCAGAAAAGCTGCAGACAAGTATATATTCACATCCCCACATTCATGAACCAAGTCAACACCCCATTAGACCTGAATATTATCATGGACTACATTTTATTGTGGAAAATATGTAAGTAGACCCAGAAGTGTTTTGTGAAAATGTTAATTAAATTTTAATATAATTTAATATAGATTTTCTTTTAAACACAACTGTAAAGTTAACACACTACAACGTTTTGGCAGCCGTTGGTTGTCTCCTTCAGGGACTGAAATCTGGGATAACTTAAATCATCGCCAGATAGTATGACAAGTAGACTGTCCCAGAATTCAGTTCCTGAAGGCAACTAATGGTTGCCAAAATGTACTAGTGAGTAAACTTTATAGATGTGCTTAAAAGAAAATCTATATTATATCAGATACAGAACTGGTAGACACATCAATCAGAGTTGGCCCAGTGAAACACCCAGAACTGATGAAAACTGTGAGGGGTCCAAAGACTTTCCAAACCACTACACAGTTCTGATTCGGATAGTGACATAACCGTTAGAGGCATATTTACCTGGACTGTTGTATTCTGTAATAGCAAAATTACCATGATGCCATGAACATAGTTTACATTATACACTGATTGTTATGTAGATTGTCTGATTATTAAACACCTGTTAATACCTTGAATGATAATAAAAACAATAGATGTTAAGACAACCTGCTGTAAACATTTTGGTGATCATCTATTGAGACACCAAAATGTAATAGCAATTCATAAGTAATACTAACATACAAAACAAAGAACAAATAATACTATGATACAACTAAGATACAATACTATATTAATAAATAAAACAACAACCAATAAAAAGAAACCTTATATTTTTTACATTTTAATCGAACTGGAAGGTTTTAAAATGGTATTTTAGGTAGCATTTGAGAAACAAAGCGGTCATAGAATGTTCTTAGTCACAACATATTCGAAGAGCTCTTGATTTGCACTGCAGCACTATAATCATGCAGTTTCCAAATACGTTGTGTCATTCTTTTAAGTAGTATTGAACAAAATGATTTCAAAAGTACTAAAAACAGAGCAAATATTTTCACAAATGCAATGGTTCTAATGCCTGCAAAAGGTTGATCTGCTATTAAATCATAACCATGGAGGTAATATTTGATAGAACTGTTTATCGTACAGAATGTCTCGAAGGCATAACTTGTAAAAATGTTACACTAATTAATTAATACATTTTCTACTTCAATATAAAAGGTTCATTAATTAAAAAAAATATAATTGTGATTACCTATTACCTAATGTGCACTTTCAGACTTCAAAAACATGTCACATCCTCCACAATTTACAGATTGCTCACAACTAACCACTTAATGAACTAGCGTATACATAAACACTACTTGCACAATGAACAAATAGTTTAAAACTACTCGCATACAATTTGGCTGCTACAACACGATATCATTCCATAATTATCACATATTATCATTTAGTTACATCCTTACAACCAAAACATATCAATCTCAATCAGATAGTGACTACACGGCATCCGTGCAACAAAGGCATCCAATACAGTCCTACCTGAATGAGTCGTTGTTTTGCCTGTTGCACAAGCTCCTGTTCTCGGCCACCGAACATGTTCAGACCAATGGGGAGAAGCCGCTTGAGACAGGCAACATTCAGGCTGGTCATCCGACTCCTCTTCTTCCCGTCCCCACGTTTCCTTCCCTTCCCTTCCATCCCTGCATCTGGGTCAGCGGTGACTGTGGGTACGGAGTGTTTGTCCTGACTGGGCATGATCAGCGCCATGTTGTCGATCTCGTTGGCATACACAAAGTTCTGCTCCTCCTTGCGGAATATCTGGATGTCATCATGACAACAGAGAATTAACGACATTGAATGATGAGCCCATTTTGAAGGTGGCCTATAACAGGTTGGAAGATATATTATGTTATTTAATAACTTTCTTTTAAGCTAACTGTGCATATTACTTAAACAATTCACACACTACACACCGAACTTGATTCACTATTGGAAAAATTAACTGAGGGACTTTTAAATTGATGAGTCAAAGAAGCCATACGTACGTGTGATTTCACCCAGAGATTGAACACTTCTGCTACACACAGATACAGCAGCTCAGTCTCAATCACTGAGTTCTTCAGCCAGTTGGAGCGGTGCAGATCAACATACTTGATGAGCAGTGGATAGAAGGCATACATGTCTCGCACCAGGATCTGGTAGTGCTGTCAACAACAAAGATGCCCATTAAGACATCGGTTGAAACATTTAAACGTATTAAGTTGCTATTTTTGTCAAAATATTTACTTTCTCAACACCCATGTGCTGTTGTGCCTCTTCATTGTCTGACTCCGTTATAGACAGAACATTTCATGCTGCAGTCAAAATATCTTGTTTAGTAAATACGAGCCACCTGGATATTCTTTACAAAAGATCCACTCACAGAATTTATTGAGTTCAGTAAAGAATACTCTTCCCACCATGGGATTATGAGAAGAGTTGGGTCAACAACATAAAGGAATGGACTGGGTTTCTCAGAGAGCCTCGAGGCAATGATAGACCGAGAAAAGTGGAGAGAAATTGTTCACAAAATGTCTGAAATGGTGCCCAATGACAGCCTCTCTGAAGGGACAGACAAAGTGGAAAGACATATTGCTGTGTCACCTACCTCCTGCAGGGATGTGTCACCTACCTCCTGCAGTTTGCTCTCACTCTCCCCAGGTTCAGCGTGTCGACGGCGTCCCTGCAGATATTCTGTCTCCTCACGCTCTATATGCTTCGCATTGTCTTTCAACTTCTCAGCGACAGGAAGGATGTGCTCCTTGAGCATGTCTGGGGTCGCATTCAGGATGATCGCCTGAGTGCGCGCTGCAAACACAAGTACCAGGCGTGTTGTACAAGAGTGGATGTTGTACAAGAGTGGGTGTTGTACAAGAGTGGGTGTCACCCATCACTGCAGTGGTCTAACAAATACACTTTTTATTTTTAAAACATTTTAAATGATATTGTGCATTGGCTTTATGAAAAAATGTACTGTGTTTCAACGAGAGGTTGGTTCAGAATGCATCTGTTATTTGGATTTGTAGTCAGTGTCTCAACTTACCTGTCTCATTAATAGAAACGAAGCTTTTTAGGGATGATCTCAAAACATTGATGTAAGACTGAATTACATCGACCTATGAGCAAGGTGGCATTTAAGACTTTTTTTGTACAAAACTGCCTATGTGCACTCAAAGTTGGCACCCTTATGAACTATGATCGGAAAATAAACAATGTTTTTTGTCAAAACTACATCGATGTATGAACTGCTAACCCCAATGTAACCAATTTTATGTAGTGTTTTAAAGTGATGCTTTGAGATCATCTCTTATGAGTTATGCCAATTAACAGCTTATTGGGTTGCCAGTAAATCAAATATTGCGACTACTCAATAACTTGCTGTAGGATAATTCAAATTATTTTATACACTGACGTAATAATGATTCACACTGTACAATTCAAGCAACTATCTGAGTCATACACAACACAACCATTACTCTCCAGTTGCTGATGTCAAGCAAGAACTGCCATTGGCTTATTGAGAGTCCAATTTGTTATCAAGTGCCACCTACTGGCAATGCGGTTCATCCAGGGAGCATCGAGTGTGCCAATGTTCGTCCGGATCAACTCAAGGACATTGCCAAGGACCGTATTCATCATGGTTGTTGTGACAGTCGTTACACTGTGGCTGCTGTCAGAAAACATGGAAACCTCACAAGAGAGCCCAACTTTAAATATTAGTCAAAGGATTCTATTAGGCTAAGAGAATCATATAATGGCAAGTCAGCTCACTCATTTCAATTTCACAAAAGTAATGCATGAAAAAACTTTAGTAATAACTCTATCTAAATGCAGGAATACGATCATTATATCTAAAGTCAAACTTTTGTGGATGATATGATTCTGCATATGCCAGGTTTTCAATGTTAACTCCCTATGATTGAGCAGAACTTTTGTGGATGATATGATTCTGCATATGCCAGGTTTTCAATGTTAACTCCCTATGATTGAGCAGAGCCAGAGATACTCTCTGTGTGCCAAAGTACCCTGGTGAGTGGTCCATCAAACCCACGGCCCTGAATGGCTAAAGAAGTGATCCAAGTACTGCACCACTGAATCTTTAACAAGTTTGCCATCCCAAACAACAAGTTCCGGATGGCAAGTGGACAAGGAAGCCACTGGCTTATCGAGAATCCAACAATTTTCTCATCTATGTGTAGCCCGCCCTTATCAGATATGTCAATTCTATTTATAAACATATTCACACTACTAACATTAACACAATCATTTGGCAGTTTGTTCCATTCATTTATCACCCTCTGTGAGAAAGAGTACTTTCTCATGTCCAACCTACACTGTTCCTTAACTAATGCTGCTTTGTGTCCTCTGGTTCTACTGCCTTCTTTAAGTTTGTAGAACATATTCCTATCCTCATAACTGTTCACTATTTTAAACACTTCTATTTGGTCTCCTCTTAGTCTCCTGGTCTCTAGTGTTGTCAAACCACATTGTAATAAGTGGCTTTCGTAACTAAGGTCTCTCAATTGTGGAATCATTTTAGTTGCTCTTCGTTGTATTCTTTCTAGCTTGTCTATGTCCTTTTTACGATACGGCCTCCATGCTTGAATACAATATTCCAAGTGTGGTCTAACTATTGCTTTGTGCAGGGGTACAATTAGCTGTTTCTCCTTATACGTGATAGTTTAGCCCTAGAATTTGATTTCCTTTCGAAGCAGCAATCCAAGATTGCTCTGAAAATTTCATGTCAGCACCAAATGTTACTCCTAAGTCCTTTTCTTGTGTGGTTCTACCTAGTACAATATCCCCCATTTTATATTCTTCGTCGATGTTTCCATGTCCTATGTGTACACATTTACCCGTCCCAAAATGTAGTAACATTTGCCATTTTTCTGACCATTTAACTAATTTATCTAGATCATCCTGTAAACTTTGTTTATCTTTAACATTAGTAACCTTTCTGAATACTTTTGTGTCATCTGCAAATTTCAGTACTTTGCTAGATATGTCACCTTCCAAATCATTTATATATATTAAAAATAGTATAGGGCCTAATACTGATCCCTGTGGTACTCCACTCAGAACATACATCTGTATTATATAGAGACTGGACGACATACCCCTCTTCTGGAGACAAGTTGTCTGGTCCTTGTACCCACCAGAATGGCAGATAGCTGCAACATACCGACACAGCAATATTAGTCCTTGACTAAAAATTAAAGGTATGACATTTAATTCATGCAATCCTAATGAAAAAGCGTTTCTACCCTAATGTTGATGTATATATAATTTTACCACAAAGTTCATGCTATGATCAGTTATTTCTATGTGAAAAAACCCAAATGTAACAATAACTGGCAGCAACCATTTGTCAATCCTACAGCAATTTCACACAGGCCTTTTTTTAATGATGATATAACACATAGTTGTATTAGGATTTTTATGTGCAGCATAAAACATTAGTTGTGACATTTTGATGTCATTCAGTAGAAAGAGTATATAAGATTACTAATATATTCAAATATAAGGTAAATTTTGAAACTTACACGTTCATCCCAGATATACAAACACTTTAAATAGCGAAAACCTCATTGTTTTTTGGTATATTCATAGCATACACTCTTCAACATAATAAAACATAACTTCACATACAATAAAAACTCTACAAAATCCTACCTTATTGCAAACATGATATATTTTCTGCCATAACATAACTGTAACATATCAGTATCAATGTTACAACCAATATGAAATTGGTAAGTTTTAAGCTTCACAAAACACAATAATAATAATTTATTTTATATAGCACAGTTTTCTTGTAAGCTCAAAGTGCTTTACATAAAATATGAAATAATTTTTTTTATAGAAAATACACATATCCTAGGACAAACTAAATTAATGCAACTGAATTCGGGAAAACAGTTAACTTAAAAAGCTATGTAGGAGAGACCAATGGAGATGTATGGTGAACAACTCCCATGGGACTAGATAATGATGATTTTAACTACATATTTATTTATTTATTTCTACCAACTAAATAAATAGGTAGATAAAAATTATAAGTATACATAAATTAAATAGAATAGAAAAATCATGAAACTGTTTTAGGTAAAATTCATTTTTAAATGTTCAAATGGTGGCGTAGATAACAAACCTGCAGAGCAGGGGCAAGGTGACTTCAATGACATGGGGCGCCTCATTGTATTTGCCCCCTGACTCTGTCAGCTCTGCGATCTCATCCACTATCTTCTCAAGCGGAGCCACGGTCTCATCCACCTCATCCATCACCTCTGTAACATGTCCAACCTGGCTGTCATGAACACTCTCAACAACTAGTTTCCAGTTTATAGTAATATGTTACTCTTGACAACTACACAGCAGTGTGTTCAGATGTAATCAAATAAGTTATTTTAAAAAGTAAATGAAATATACAATCTAGAAGCGAATATGTTGTTTGTGTGTCCCTTGAAGTAGCTATGTAAACGGGTGTGCGATCTTGTGGCATCTGATTGCAGTAACATGCCCCACATTGTTTCCCAAGGATTACATATATGAATTCGGTCATCTCTAAGTTCAATGAACAAGTATATGCTGAATGTTGTACAAAACTAAACATAAAATAATAAAAAAAAAATTTATGTTGTGATTTAATTTCAGTAACACTACATTCCAGAACTTTTTAACAGGGTTGTTAAGTATTAAATTAATAGACATTAAGTTTTTTCTTATTCTGACAAGTTTGTAATGTTTATTTATGCAGCAAAGATATGACAATTTCTACATCAGGAAGATATTTTAAGATCATCTTGGATTTATGACTAAACTACCACTCTAGCAAGTCGAACATAATTATTTTTAGCAGATATTATGCTTTTTAAAACATCAGTTGTATTCTCTCCAGTACCAATAACTACAGAGATTTGTCATTTGTGAGTAGGTCTTGCCTTTTGCTTCGAGTGAGTGAGCAGCGATCTTGTCGTCATCAATGCCAAAGAGGATCGAGTTGCTGTTATACTTGTTGAACTGGCGCTCCAGGAAGGCGACAGGAAATGCATTGGCAAACGAGGCAACACATTCGCCAAGAGCTGGCCTATGTCTGTTCGAAACATGGCCAATGTATGTTGGTTAAAACAATAAAAGTGGTATCAAACTAATTTTTTTTTAAATCCAGCAGACTTAGGACCAGACCTTGTCAAGATAGTGTATCAGCAATTGCTTCTATCAAATTACAGAAAGTAGAGCTATGGTTAGCATCCTAACAATGAAAACATATCAGGCTTAAAAATACAACATAGCCTCCATTAAAAAAAAAAAAAAAAACATCGCCTCCATCTGACATTAGTATAACTTCACTGAAAGTTCTACCCTGTGGTAGTAGTGGCACACCACACGCCTTTCACATGTACAACATTAATGAACACACTGCTAGTTCAGAGTTCATTCTAAATGAATTTCGACAGGCATGCATATCAGTGTACAAAACTCTCCGTTAGACATTCTATATATTCAACAAGTCACACTTTTATCCAGTATAAATGTTTACTACATATTGTGACATGCAAATATCTACCTATAAACGAATACTGCATGTAATAATTGGACATCTAACAAAATTTGTATAAACCTACTAAGAAAGGTGGTAATTTTTATTCCATTCAGAACTGTAAGAAGTATATGAGACTATTAATATGTCTTAAGGTCACACACGGCACGTAGATAGGATATTTTTTTATTTGTTCAAATTGTGCAATTTTTCTGCCAGAAATATAGAATGGGTCTTACTGAGTAAAAATTACTTTTTTATCCAGACCCCCGTTTCCATGGTAACAAAAAACTGTTTTTGGCAACAAATACGGGTTTATCTTTCAAACTGTTGATGATTTTTAAAATGTCTTTGGTGCAGAGTAGAGTATGCTGAATGCAACATTCAAAACCTTATTTGGATAGCATAATTACTCACAGAGATATCCTTTTTCCAAATGCAGAAAACATGTTTTTGAGAAAACGGCCGTCAAAGATTGAAAAATGGGATTTATTATTTGAAAGAGGCATGTTTTATCCATGAATAAAAGTGATTTAGAGATATGTAATTGCTATAAAAGTTAACTTTATAGATAATAAATATACAAAGCTATCAGAATACAGTGGAAACACATTTTGAATATTAAAAAAAACATTACATTTCACCTGGGGTGTCTCCCCTTATCATGAGGCCATGTTGGAAATAGGCTTATGGTATCAAGATTAATTACACGAACACCTTAAATAGAGAAACTGGCACATTCTACAGTATACAATTTGATGTCAAACAACTTATATGTTGTTAATTTCTTCTACATTAGGGCTATAAAATTTGAACAGAAATTAAATGCATTTTTACAAAAGCCAATCTTTCATTGCATGAAACCTACATTTATCAATGTCACTATTGTACGAACAGCAGAAACAAACAAACACAAACAAACACACACAAAGCATTAAACTTCACTGCAAGTGTTAGTTATAGTGTAACAATAACAAATCCATGTTTTGTTGGGTACTAACTAAACTTATGTTAATGTATAACACAGTAACTAGTACACTGCAATAAATGGATGTAGTAAGTAACCAGGGTTAGATAGGCAAACAAACCATGCAGATACCTGAATGGCTTTACCTGGCCAATTCGGCCATAATAGACTCCCTAAAATGAAATTAACAATCACATATACAACACCCAAGATTACTTATTACAACATCACAACTAAACAATAGCTCAGTATCCAGATGCCCCACAAATGATAAATTAAACAATAGCTAAATCAGGGGTTCCCAAACTTCCTCAGCTCAAGGGCCCCCCAAATTCCCACCTTCTGGTTAAAGCCCACCAGCTTTGTGCTTCACAAGTAGTGTGCCATTCTAAAATAACTTTGTTTGTTTGCTGAGGCCCCCTGGAAACATGGCAGCCCCCCAGGGGTCCCCAGCCCCCCAGGGGTCCCCAGCCCCCCAGGGGTCCCCAGCCCCAATTTGGGAACCCCTGAGCTAAATAATGTTATAGCTATACAACACCATATTTGGCAATCAAATTAAACATTGCATGTCATTTGCATATTATACCCTGACCTCTTCCAAATAGACAGAACAAAACACTAATGTAATCTTGTGTAATTAAATTTGCAATATGGCTTTCAGATAGGAATGTTATGATCAGATGATAGCATAATGTTGCACATGATGATATACAGCAATATTAAATATGAAAACAAACATATCAATGGCAAATTCAACAATGTAGCTCATCTAGCTAGGTTGTCAGGTGAGTTTATCTAACAGATCTTGAGGAAGGGGTTTGGAACATGAGCTGGACAGATATTTGCTAAAGAATAACCTAAGCTTATGAAATCTGTTCTAAGTGCCTGTGATGTCTGTTTTGAGATGGAGATCTAACATCACATCACATCATTCTTCAGCATTGTAAACATCACACAGGTGTCAAAATGCAATTTTGCAGCAAATTATAATAAAATGGTTTGGGTAAATATAATTCGTATGCCTGTGTACGTACCTCTGCACAAACTGTGAACTGTGGGTTCCGAGCGAGTAGAGAGCATTCAGGATCCTGTAGCAACACAGCTGCTGCTCCCCAACTACACAAACAGACAATGATCCGTGTTAACAGATCACATTCAAGATCCTGTAACAACACAGCTGCTGCTCCCCAACTACACAGAAAATCACATTCAGGATCCTGTAGTAACACAGCTGCTGCTCCCCAACTACACAAACAGACAATGATCCGTGTTAACAGATCACATTCAACATCATGTAACAACACAGCTGCTGCTCCCCAACTACACAGACAATGATCTGTGTTAGTAGATCACATTCAAGATCCTGTAACAACACAGCTGCTGCTCCCCAACTACACAAACAGACAATGATCTGTGTTAACAGATCACATTCAAGATCCTGTAACAACACAGCTGCTGCTCCCCAACAACACAAACAGACAATGATCTGTGTTAGTAGATCACATACATGATCATGTAACAACACAGCTGCTGCTCCCCTACTACACAATGATCTGTGTTAGTAGATCACATTCAGGATCCTGTAGCAACACAGCTGCTGCACCCCAACTACATAAACAGACAATGATCCATGTTAGCAGATCACATTCAAGATCCTGTAACAACACAGCTGCTGCTCTCCAACTACACAAACAGACAATGATCCATGTTAGTAGGTCGCATTCAGGATCCTTATGGTTGAGTAAACTATTAATAGGTAGAGCTCACCCAACAGATCTGCGCCGAAGTCATTATGACTAATGTGGTCGAACATAGATGTTAGCACTGGTAACAGCACCATGTGGACGTAGCTGAGACTGGTGGCACCCCTAGTTATCGTGCCCTTGACGTGGCTGAATTGCCCCTTCTTGAGGTTATGTACAGTCTGTGCGAGGTCATCGGCTGCGAAGTTGAGGAATGGCAGGAGTGACGATCTCACCGTCTCCGGACTGTGCTTCACAATAGCTCTGTGTATGGACAGACAGGTGTTACAGCCTACTGTTGCAATAGTATCTGTGCCATATATGCACAAATCATTGGCTGTATTTATTATTTGATTGGCCTATTCTATTTGCCTGACCGCAGAAAGAGGCGGACATGGAGAATCCAGAGTGGTCCAAACAGAAAATAGACCTATATTATCATAAACCTATTCTGTGCTATTTTTGTTTATCACACAAACAAGGTGTACACATCCGTAATGCAATTCGCATAGTAGTAAAAATGGATTAATTTGTTGTACATGGTAAAATAATGGACAAATAGTTTCATGTATTTTTGGCCACATCATGGATTCTCTCCGCCTGCGACATGCCCCGGAGGTGGAGACTGGTGCAACCTGGTGAGGTTCTCCAGGCTGTTCTATTTCTCCCCGAGAAGGCCAGAAACAAATAAAATGACAAATATTTCTCTTTGTGGAGAAACTGGAGAGGACAAATAGAATAGATGAGTCTAGTAAAAGATTTTTTAACAATCCAAATAAGAAAAAACAATTTAACAGGATCAACAATTCTCAACAAATAACTAAACACTGTACCCCTATTGATTAGTGATGAATTGATAGTTTTATGTATTTACAATCAGTCATGTCAGTAACTATATTATAAAATATATCATAGATTTATAAAATTTAAATATGCAATGGAAAATTGAGAATCGTGGTTACCTTGCGTCGATGCCTGAGACAAGAGTCTGGAGGCAACTGACGGAGATTCGCACATCATGACCGAATGCAGTGATCCTCTGTCGCAGTAGCAGTGCCAACTTGGAGAAGAGACTGAAATCAACCGGATTTTCATCTCTTATCCCATGAGACAGCAATTAACTAGCACTAGATTTACTTATGTAAAAGTGTCCTTCCATATATACACTAAGTACTTATTTATTCAGCAATAACAAAGGTCAAATCACTGTGCTGTAGGTCTAGGAACTGTCACGAATATCATGTGAAAAACAAGATGAGATTTTAATTTTAAGAATTTTTTTTTTATAACCTTTAATCCCAGAAAAAATAAACATTGCTAAATGGTTATATAAGACAACTGTTACAAACTGGAGAAATCAGAGTAACATTTAAAACCACATGGCAACACTAAAATGTTCAGATACTGACAAGGCAGTCATTTCTTTCTCCTTGAGCGAGGCATTGCCGGCGAGTTGGGGCGGCACGTTGGGGTTGGTGATGAAGTAGTCCTTGTGTGCACAGAAGTACTTCTCTACGAGTGGCAGCACAACCTGGAAGGCATCAACACCCACTTATACTTTGACTGCTAATTTCTGAACCTGGTGGATAGCTTCTTTCAAATGAACAGTGGTCTACCACATAGACCATATGGACAAAACTTGGTTTTAGGAGAACACCCCATTTCAACATATCCATACTGGCACAATGGCCATGACCAGGTGGTAGTCAGTTGGAGGTCGTTGGTTCAATCCATACTGGCGGATAAAGATACTAAAAAATATATAGCATATCATGCATTATGTATTATTTATGTCTGCATATCAATAACATTGACCTCAGATTTAATGTAGGATCTGTATTTGTGGCTCTGTTGGGTCTGGAATAAAGCTACTTAATTGACTCATAGCTTGACATTCTTTACTACTGGGGTGAACTATATACAAGTATTACACTCCTTTCCAACACACTATTGTTTTATACCTAAATTTCACATGTTGCAAATGT
The DNA here is from genome assembly GCA_963662155.1 of Lamellibrachia columna. NCBI lineage: Eukaryota > Metazoa > Annelida > Polychaeta > Sabellida > Siboglinidae > Lamellibrachia > Lamellibrachia columna. The sequence goes on from OY759262.1 coordinate 5,951,852, forward strand.
TGTTGCATTTTGTTATCATGAATTCATTCTATGGAAATAAATTATAGATCGGTTGTTTGATGTTGGCAAAAAAAAATTTCCCACAAAATCTCAGATCACCAGATTGCTACGCACCTTGCCGAAGAATTTGACGTCTTCTGTGGCTGTGCTGAAGCTGTGTCTTCGACTGTAGCGCGAGGCAGGTTTGTTGTTCTTCATGTTCAGTGCGGCCTTGTCGACGTACTCCAACAGCTTTTCAAGCAGACTGTATGCAAACCGCTTCTCCGTTGATGATACACCCACACCACTGTCAGCCCCAGAGTCCTGACTCTGACGCGTTGCTGACTGTCGCTTGTGGGCCATCACTGCTGACATGTCCCCACTGTGACAAGAGGGCATTTGTTGATGTGGGTATTGTCTTGTTGGGTTGGATGATAATTATATGGTAGTGTATGTCACAATTGTCAATGATTGCTTCTCTGTATAAATGACACATTACCTGATACTAACTACTTCTTTTAAATAATAAAGGAATATTTGTCATAAAAAAAATATTTTCTAGATGTGTCCAATTTGAAGTATGCAAAATCAACACATCTCCAGGCAACATGTCTCCATGTATGACGTACAATAAGCGTCAACTGAAAATACTGGCTACTTATTTGAAATAACAAAGGAACCAATATTTGTCACAAAAAAGTATTTTCTATGTGTGTCCAACTTGAAGTATTAAAAATCAACATTCATATTATACATAAAAATAAGCGTTAACTGAAAAATTATAATTAAAATGTAGTTATGATTATTACAATTTAATAATCTTTTCCACCCTGCCTTTCCGAAAAAAAAATTATACTGCTAGGTGGCTTACAATGTAGGTGCTGAGGAAGTTTTTAAATGCAGACACGATGCAGAAACAGATCTTCGGAAGGTAATTACCCAAAATAGTGAAGTATGTTTATACAGCAAAACATCCGAGTCTAACACCTGACACAAAAGTATTTATCCTTTAAAAAATGCAGGTAAACCAAAGAATTCATAAACTTATTTCTACATGTGCTTTGAATCAATGACCAAATCACTGCAATGCATTAGCCATTAAAGAGCAAACCTCAACAGGAAAAAATACGATACAAGAGACTGCAAAACTAGCATGTGTCACAGTGATATGTTGGTGTACTGGTGGTTGCTATGTGACTTTTACCTCATGATTCTGAACCCATACATCTGCAAGAACTTGAGCAGTTCAATGGTGCGGTCTCTGTTCTTCTTCCTCTCTGACTCAGTGAGCACATCAAATGGCACCAGTTGCGGGTGGATCCCTCCACCTGGACAACAAGTTGAAGACTTAACTGACCAGGTATCTCAATTTAAAAATCTAACATTCAATTACACCTAAGCATTCTTTTCTTTCCTTTTTCCCTAGCTACCTGATCTGTCAATCTACCTACAATCTTTAACATAATTGCCTTCTTTGACTATTCAAGCATGAGCAAATAATCTTCAAATCTGAAGGACTTGCTTTATTGAGACAGACCTATGTCACGTAGTTCGTGCTGCTTGTTGTAGGCCCACAAGTCGTGTGCATTGCTGGCGAGGTGTTCAGCCATCTCAAGCACACTGCGGGTCAGGGTAACATTCCTCAAGTCAGCCGGTTGAGGGGCAAAGTCTCCCTGGGTACACAAAACATGTCTTTATTAATATGCCTGTATCATATCACAACAGTCTCCCTGGGTACATAAACCATGTCTTTATCAACATGCCTATATCATATCATAACAGTCTCCCTTTGTACACAAATGATGTCTTTCTTAACACACCTGTATCATATCACAACAGTCTCCCTGTGTACACAAATAATGTCTTACTTAACACGCCTGTATCAAATCAGAATTGTTACAACAATAATATTGTCATTTGTTATAGTTTTATTTGTTGTCTTCACATCTTTGCCTTCGTGGTTTTGGTGCTTCTCTAAATGAGCGAAAGCTATTTCCAGGACAGCTTTAAAGGAAAGTGACTGTGGTTATTCACAGTAATACAAGGTTGCATCAATATGGAATGCTATTAATTAAAAAAGCTTTGTTATCAACATGGGCAACTTTGGGCAATGAGCAACAGTTCATTATACAATACAATAAATTTTATTCAAACAACAAACATAGTAATGGCTGCAATAGCCGTAACAATATATATTTTTTCAGAGATGTTTGAAAGGAATACACAAGAAGTTAAATTATGCAAGAATCATCTAAACCACAGCACCAAGAACTGGTTAGCCTTTCAAGAATCTGTTGCAATGTACGATGCACGCACGTACAGAGAGAGTGTGCTTACCAATGTTGCCTTCGACATCTTCCTTTTGATCTGCCCCCTGGAGGTAGTTCTGGCAGGATCCATTTCGATCGTTGTGCCCCACACCATCATGACCTTGATGGCTTCCTCGGCTGGCAGAATATACTTGAGCTTCTCCTGTGATACACAAACAAACACAATGTTGTACATTGAAACAGAAAGATCAGTGTTCTTAGAAACAGCCACACTGGTGACCAAGTTAAAATCCTAGAGTTGGGAATAAAATGTTCTCCACACACATGAATCTCTATAAAAGTGAATATCTCAAAATCATGTGGAATCAGAACTTAAAAGTTTTGCTGTCTTTTAAGTTCCGAGTCAAGATCCAACATGTTCTCTGTAAGACATTAAGGGTGAATAAAACATCCTGGACCAGCTCCTCACTTCAACAATGAAGTTGAGCTACTAAGACTGCCTCCACAATTCATTTAGTCAAGTTCATTGCTGTTCAAATCTCTAGTGTATGAATAGTTTAAGTAATATGTGCTGCAGTCAGTTTAACAAAAGAAGGCATACGTTTGTTAAATCATCAAAAGAATTGATTTTGATAGTTAGATAGGGAAACTTGCATAAGTGTGAATAACTTTATGTCATAGTGTATATGGGGTGGTGAATAACTTTATGTCATAGTGTATATGGGGTGGGTTATACACAGATACTTTTGTCCTTTTTACTAGAAGAATCTTGGTTTGGCCAAACCCAAATTAATTTAATAGTTTGTCCAAAAATTTCATCAAAACTAAACAACACATTTGCACAAATGAGTTGTCATAGTCGATATTAGATAGATTAAATTTATTGTGAAATTAAAGCAAAATTAGCAAAAAATCTAAATCTAAATAAACAGAGGCTACTTTATTGCATAGACAATCAAGTGTTTAGTTGAGCAGTAATCCCTGCTGTTCTAGGGAGTTAGCCACCCACCCATGACTGTGGGGAATGACCCACCCACCAGTGACTGGCAGGAGTGAGCCACCCACATGTGACTGTGGGAGTGACCCACCCAGCCTTGACTGTGGGAGTGACCCACCCAGCTGTGACTGGGGGAGTGAACCACCCAGCCGTGACTGGGGGGAGTGATCCCCCAGTTATAACTGGGGAGAGTGAGCCACCCAGCTGTAACTGGGGCAGTGAGCCACCCAGCCGTGACTGGGGGGGAGTGAGCCACCCAGCCAGATAGGGTCTGTCCTCACCTTGTCTGGCAGCAGTCTGAAGCTCTTCAGCATGGGATGGAGCTTCTTGGTGACATCATACACTGGAGCCAGATTCCAGCCAGCGTCCAACTGCAGCGTCAATGACATGATATTGGTTGTTAGATCAAACAAGAATCAGGTCAATTTTGTGGTAATTATTGTGGGTAATTATGCATGCATATTACGTATTATATGGGTGAAGACAGACTGTCAAAAAAGAGCATGGAAAGCAGAAGAGGGTGGCAGAAGAATAAGAGGAAGACCAAAGCTGAGATGGAAAGACTGTGTCAAACGAGATCTTGAAAGGGCAGGTACGAACGGCCAAGAGTGGAAGACCACCGCAGAAGACAGAGGGAAATGGAGAACATTAACAATGAAAGTGGAAGAAGCAATCAAGTGACTTGGACCCCACCCCGCAAGGGGAAGAAGATTACCATACAGATGGGGCGCAGTAGCTCAGTGTTTAGAGTGCCGGACTGTCAGTTGAGAGGACTGTGGCTTGAGTCCACCTACTGCCATTTTGAAACTTGGACAACTTTGTTAACCCCACTTTGCCTGTTTTTTAGAAGAGACTAAACGGCATCGATCCCTTGTGAATGAAAGTGTCCCTCATCAAGTCAAGTACATACCTTGTTCATAGCCCATGCATCATGGTAGTGCTCGGCAAACTCCACCGATGCATTCGCGAGTTGATCAGTCAATCTCACCCTTCAAACAACACACATCAGACACATGAACAGGATCCCATTTAACATGAAACATTCATATTGGGAGTATTTGCCTTCAGAGCCAAGCAGAACCCCCATTAGACAAAAACATAATGGATTGTGATGTAATATTCAGTAACTCTACCCATCCTAAAGACTTATATGAAACATTAGGGGACTGTAAGCATTCGAGATGTGGTGTCTTTAGGAGAATATTTTGCATAAGCTGGATTATTGAAGTTCTAATGCAGGCTGGAATAAAATGCAACTGTTCAATAAAATACAGAAACACAAACTGAAATTTTTCACCACATCATCAGAAAAGACGAAATTCAGCGGGAAGTATTAGAGGAATGGTTGAGGTCAAAAGAGGAAACATAAAATATGATGATCTGATCCAAACAGGAGTAGCAATCCATGATGGCCGACCTAACGAGAGGAGATGGTACCATATGAGGAGTGGGAATATAATAACAAAGGGTTTTCCCGAAACTGTCTAATTGCCCCCAACCCCATTATGTATGTTGTTTCACACTAGATGTATTGATATAAGAAAAGTTTACGTTTACAAAGAAGACAGGGAAACTTCAATCTAAGTAAAATCAATGAATCTCAAGCACATGCACGAAATACTATTAATTCTGTCTCACTGCACAGAAGAGTTCTACTGTCATGTGTCACATTGATACTTTGTGTTTTCTCACCTTGACGAGTCAGCAGGCTCAGGGTAGTACGTGCCATCCATGTTGGATGCGTATTGCCGGATCCAGTTCTCATCTTGGTTGCTGAGGGAGTAGTCAGGTGACAGGGCACAACCAATGGCTGACAGGCACGGCAGAGCCTTCGAGAAGAGCTCCGGGTCATAGGCCTGGATAGGTCGAAATTGCCCAGTCAGTACAAGTAGGGTCATGTGTCATATCTCAGGTTTGTCTTACTAATAGCAATGATATACCATAGGACATAACTGCCATCACGAACCCTATTTTGCACATAAAATAACAATGGACTGCAAAATTAATTTTATCTAACATCGGTCTGTGGCATGGAAGAGCTTGAATTCGGTGTATATGAATGGATTCACCATAATGATGGAATGGCTAAATTGAATTAAAACTTAATTGATTAAAATGAAATATAACACGGTTGTCATATACAACGTTGAGTATTGTATTAACATGACCAATAAAACATGATAACATAGCATTTGCACACACCTGGAAGTCACTTTGGCTATTCAATTTCATTTAAAGTAATTTTTATAAAAGATTATGAAATAAATATCAGCCAAGTTAAAACTTGAATGATGATGTCACAAAGAAATGAATGAATGAATTTTTGCTGACCCTCTGAGCGAGTGAGTCGAAGATGCCACTGAAGAGCATCATTGTGAGGCGCCTCTCCTCCTCCGTGGCCGAGCCATGACTGCCCCAGCCCCCATTACCATAGTAACGGCCACATCGCTCATAGTGGTGTGTCAATACCTGGTGAGAAAAACAATATAAAAATATAATCCATTTTTACTCAGATTATTTGTTTTACAGGACCAACATGCCTCCATAGTAAAACACATACACAGTGTATATAAGCAATAGAAAACTTAATGAACACAGTTCGTCAACACAAGAACAATATTCTCTGAATTATGTAGAAGAAGTTTGCCATTCATAAAAGTAAACAGTACGTAATAATACATTGCAGCAAATACAATTCTCACTCACTAACACATTTAAAGTTATCCACAAACTACACTTGAATGCCAAGCAGTGACATTTTTTAAGTTGAGTAAAAAGGCCAGCTTAGAAATTAGTGTTTTGAAACAAAATTATCAGTAGACTGTTTATGACAGACAATTGCAATATATGTCTATCGCAGATACTTGTGCATAACAAACCTGTCCACAGCAGACTCTTGTACATAACACACTTCTATAGCAGATACTTGTGCATAACAAATCTGTCCATAGCAGACTCTTGTACATAACACACTTCTATAGCAGATACTTGTGCATAACAAACCTGTCCATAGGAGACTCTTGTACATAACACATTTCTATAGCAGATACTTGTGCATAACAAACCTGTCCATAGCAGACTCTTGTACATAACACACTTCTATAGCAGATACTTGTGCATAACAAACTTGTCCATAGCAGACTCTTGTACATAACACACTTCTATAGCAGATACTTGTGCATAAAAACAATATAAAAATATAATCCATTTTTACTCAGATTATTTGTTTTACAGGACCAACATGCCTCCATAGTAAAACACATACACAGTGTATATAAGCAATAGAAAACTTAATGAACACAGTTCGTCAACACAAGAACAATATTCTCTGAATTATGTAGAAGAAGTTTGCCATTCATAAAAGTAAACAGTACGTAATAATACATTGCAGCAAATACAATTCTCACTCACTAACACATTTAAAGTTATCCACAAACTACACTTGAATGCCAAGCAGTGACATTTTTTAAGTTGAGTAAAAAGGCCAGCTTAGAAATTAGTGTTTTGAAACAAAATTATCAGTAGACTGTTTATGACAGACAATTGCAATATATGTCTATCGCAGATACTTGTGCATAACAAACCTGTCCACAGCAGACTCTTGTACATAACACACTTCTATAGCAGATACTTGTGCATAACAAACCTGTCCACAGCAGACTCTTGTACATAACACACTTCTATAGCAGATACTTGTGCATAACAAATCTGTCCATAGCAGACTCTTGTACATAACACACTTCTATAGCAGATACTTGTGCATAACAAACCTGTCCATAGGAGACTCTTGTACATAACACATTTCTATAGCAGATACTTGTGCATAACAAACCTGTCCATAGCAGACTCTTGTACATAACACACTTCTATAGCAGATACTTGTGCATAACAAACCTGTCCATAGCAGACTCTTGTACATAACACACTTCTATAGCAGATACTTGTGCATAACAAACCTGTCCATAGCAGACTCTTGTACATAACACACTTCTATAGCAGATACTTGTGCATAACAAACCTGTCCATAGCAGACTCTTGTACATAACACACTTCTATAGCAGATACTTGTGCATAACAAACCTGTCCATAGCAGACTCTTGTACATAACACACTTCTATAGCAGATACTTGTGCATAACAAACCTGTCCATAGCAGACTCTTGTACATAACACACTTCTATAGCAGATACTTGTGCATAACAAACCTGTCCATAGCAGACTCTTGTACATAACACACTTCTATAGCAGATACTTGTGCATAACAAACCTGTCCATAGCAGACTCTTGTACATAACACACTTCTATAGCAGATACTTGTGCATAACAAACCTGTCCATAGCAGACTTGTACATAACACACTTCTATAGCAGATACTTGTGCATAACAAACCTGTCCATAGCAGACTCTTGTACATAACACACTTCTATAGCAGATACTTGTGCATAACAAACCTGTCCATAGCAGACTCTTGCACATAACACACTTCTATAGAAGATACTTGTGCATAACAAACCTGTCCATAGCAGACTCTTGCACATAACACACTTCTATAGCAGATACTTATGCATAACAAACCTGTCCACAGCAGACTCTTGTACATAACACACTTCTATAGCAGATACTTGTGCATAACAAACCTGTCCATAGCAGACTCTTGTACATAACACACTTCTATAGCAGATAATTGTGCATAACAAACCTGTCCATAGCAGACTCTTGTACATAACACACTTCTATAGCAGATACTTGTGCATAACAAACATGTCCATAGGAGACTCTTGCACATAACACACTTCTATAGCAGATACTTGTGCATAACAAACCTGTCCATAGGAGACTCTTGTACATAACACACTTCTATAGCAGATACTTGTGCATAACAAACCTGTCCATAGCAGACTCTTGTACATAACACACTTCTATAGCAGATACTTGTGCATAACAAACCTGTCCATAGGAGACTCTTGCACATAACACACTTCTATAGCAGATACTTGTGCATAACAAACCTGTCCATAGCAGATTCGTATATAAAGAGCACATTTTCATAGTTCCAACATTCAGTGTTATACACAGGTTTTATGGTGACAACATTTATTTGTTTACATTATTTTATTATACCATGCAAACGATGTACATGATAATCATGGTGGCAATAGTATATATATATATATATTCACAGTAATTTTAGTATTTCTAAACATTGTCTCTCAGTAAAACTATTCTTCTACAGCCTTGATGCATTGTTCTTGAAGATAACATTAAAGGTAATAATTGATGCTTTTTCAAGACAGAGTTGGCATTCCATATCCCACTGAAGACTAATGGGCAAACATGATAACGGGTCTTCACCTTAGACTGGGGCAACAGTAGCTACGGGGACTACAACTTAGGGAAGGGTCAGGCAACGATGGTCAATCTATCTTATGTCTGACCAACAAGTCATCAAACTAGCAAGTTGTCTAATCATTCCAACATGGTGATGATCGAGATGCAAAGGAGTCAAATAACTAATAAATACCTATAACACTTTTGAGAAAAAAATGGCTGCTCATATCTGTTTTATATCACAATTAATTGGATCAAAATACATATTCAAAATCAACCATCAGTTGACTGATGGTTAGCGTGAAAATATGGCCTTAGTAGGAGCTAAAGATTGAATAACTGCAGCCTAGATATATTGTCAGGCTATTACAATCTAGATATAATGTCAGGCTATTACAGTCTAGATATATTGTCAGGCTGTTACAGTCTAGATATAATGTCAGGCTGTTACAGTCTAGATATATTGTCAGGCTGTTATGATCTAGATATATTGTCAGGCTGTTGCAATCTAGATATATTGTCAGGCTGTTACAATCTAGATATATTGTGAGGCTGTTACAATCTAGATATATTGTCAGGCTGTTACAATCTAGATATATTGTCAGGCTGTTACAATCTAGATATATTGTCAGGCTGTTACACTCTAGATATATTGTCAGGCTGTTATGATCTAGATATATTGTCAGGCTGTTACACTCTAGATATATTGTCAGGCTGTTACACTCTAGATATATTGTCAGGCTGTTATGATCTAGTGGTGCTGTAAACAGTGCATCATGAACAGGAATGATACCAAATACAGTTTACCTTCAAACAATTGTGAGCACACATCTGAAATAATGTAATGATTTCATATTGAGACCGACATCAAACATTCTATAAAAATAAAATTTTACAATGTTAATTTTAATTAATGTCTTAATGTTAAGTTTAAACGACTAATTCGTTGAAACACAAATTTAGACACAATTATGTCTCTCAAAATGGTATGCAGAACCATTTGCTTTAAAATAGAGGCAACTAGAATGAACAAAACCTTGTAATGACATGTTCTTTACATGCCACACTGTACAGGTTGACAAATTTGTGAACATATAATGGACAATATTATTCTAGAATTAGTACACCACAAATGATAACTAAAACAGATGAAACTACAATACAAATGTTGATAAACATTGCGATTTTAAAGAAGTGACCACAATTGTTTTGAGCATGAGCGTTAAACTGAATATGAAAGAAATAAAGAAGAAGGAACACAAGTGCTATATAGACCTACCCTCAGAGCCACAATGGTGTTGTCTGTGAGAGCTGGCACATCCACAACCAACTTCCTCAGGAGACTTGTCATCATAGGAGGACGCAAGGTGCTGCAATCAACACATAACCATGGCAAACATGGGGGCATCACCTATCCAACAGGTCAATCAACATTTGCATCCATAACAAATATGTAACCATTTTAGAATTAAGAATAGTAGTATTAAACAATCCAATACATGGCACTTTCTGCAACATACTACATATACTTTTCTACATAAACATGTGCTGACTGATGCGAAACAGGTATCATAAAACAATATCACCAGGGTTGGCATGTAACGAAGTAAAAGTACTTCGTTACAATACTTGAGTAGTTATTTCAAGTAATTGGCGTGTAACGAAGTAGACTTTTGACTAAATACTTTTACTTGTAACAAAGTAGTTTTATCTAAAGTAACGCAACTTTTTACTCCATTACTTTTGGCGCTCCACCGTCAATGACATTTAAAAAACTGCTCATAATCGCCAGGCCAAAAGCTATTAATATAATTCAATCGCATGGCAGTTCGCGATCATATTTCCATGCATACCTGTCAACGCAACCACTGTTTTATATCTACGTCAGTGAACGAAGTCTGCCAAATATTGGCATAGGTTAGGTCAAGGCCGTTGACATGAAATGTCACTTCGAGCACACAACGCTTGAACGCTATCTCAAACCACGATGCAAATGTCTCCGTTGCATAAACTATGAATCAGTAAGTTTCCAATACGTATTACAAATACGTATTATAAAATTTGCAATTTCGACAATGCATCCCCATACACTGACACAATTCTGATATTCTTGAGCGAACGCGCATCGTGAATCGAGAACCGATTTTCGGCTTATGTCAGCATTAAACAGCATTTTACTTTCACGAATAAAATTCATATTGAGATGTTTAATAAATTCATAATAATGATTACTGTACAGAACTAAACAGTCAAGAATTGATGCTCTGCCATTTGGCAGCATCTTTTCACAGCAATGGCTTATTCAAGCTGACCCATAAATAATATCAAGGACAGGGACAGGGACAGGGACAGGGCCAGGGGCCCTGACAGGTCACTTTTAATTGCAATTAGCAACAGCATTCCTCTGTTGCACTGGTCTGTCTTCTGATCAGTTCTAGCCCCAGCTGGTACCAGGTAACCAATGCAGGTAGCTGCTAAAGTGTGTTGTTTCAATGTTTGTGTGAGTTGATAAGACATTTCTGGGAAGACATGAGAAGGTGGGGGTTCACAAGCCAGATGGCTTCATCAGCTAGGCATCAACTGTCTTTGTTAATTTTACTATTGGCAGTGCTAGGTTGTATTACCTCTGACCAGTTTCCCTGAGAGGCTACTACTAGTACTGGACTGACCCTCTACCTACTCAGATACAATCACACCTGCGTATACATATCCTGTTGTACAATCTAGCTCCTCCCATACCCCAGTGGGACAGGTCGATAAAAAGACAGATTGTACCTCATCATTAATTAAGTTCTGCATTTAACTGAAATTATTTGATGTTGTGAGCTCTCATTAAAGATAACGTAATTGTCCAAGCATCCAAGTGAGCACCATGTTCAAGTGTGGCAGACCGACTGACCAACTAAGGCTGTCTGGGAGCACATTGTTATAGGCAGAGTGGTTGCAAAACAGTTGTCAGATGCAAGTTGTGTAATTTATATAACATTACTCATGATTTTGTTGTTATTTCTAAGTGTTGTACTTTTACTTCTACTTTTACTTCAAGTACTTTTGAAAAGTAGTTTTACTTTTTACTCAAGTAGTATTTTTACAACGTAATTTTACTTTTACTCAAGTAGTTTTTAGGTGAATTACTTTTACTCAAGTACAAAATCAAAGTAATTCAGTCAACCCTAAATATCACCTATATCAGTTCATCCATCATATGCATGAATCCACTGAGTTGATGTCTTTTCAAACACCTATCAGCACCTGTTTATTACCAAGAGAGTGCTGACAGACAGATGGACAGAGAAATGGAAAGATACATGTTGCGTTATTAATAATAAAATTAATGTAAAACACAGACATCTCCTGTGCATGGAAAACACAGCAGATTGGTAAAGGCAACTTATATAGCACTGTACACTTCACCCCCGGCACACCTGTTTATTCCAGCTTTAACTTAACTTCTCTGGGAAGCATTCAGCCATGCTGTAATTACTGCGCAAAGATTACTAATTCATGTGTCCACCACTGTCTATAGCCAGGTACTCGTTTATACAGCTGAGTGAACTGAGGCAACGTGGAGTGAAAAAAATTACAAAATTGCACAAGTTTCATCATGGCAGCAAATGGGTTCAAACCCAGGTTCACTTGACTGGTTGGATGTTCCAACCACTACACTGCTGCGCCCCACTTACGCATAGAACACTGACCTGGTGAACGCAAGAAGGAAGTCAGAAACGGCGTCTCTCTGGTTCTTGGTGAGTGACTTGATCTTGGACAGTCTGTAGACAGTGTGCAGCAAGGAATCCAGGAGCGCAGACGCATGGTCCGAGTCGAAGAAGAAGTCTGCATGGTCTGTCATCAGGGGCAGCACCGAGGTGGCGAGGTAGCGGTTCAATGCCAGTGCAACCTCACTCTCCATTGCAGGCGTCTGTGGCAACAACATAAGCTAGGTCATTTGTCAGCAGTAGTCACAAAAACCTAGATCTAAGCCTTTAAAACCTAGATCTACTTCATACAAAATAAAACAATCAAAGATCTTGAAACAGTTATCATACCAGCCTTTATATTAAGTGCATTTTAAAAGATTAGTGTAAAAAGAGATTTAGTGGGATTGGGAGGGGAGTGAAGGATGAAAGCTAGAGATGGGGGGAGTGGAGACGGGTGGTGGAGATGCCAGTGACGAAAGAAAAGACCCGTATCGGTGCCAGCCTCATCCTTCACCCCAGACTTCAGGGATAAAGAGGAGAGCAACAAATGTACAAATTTGCAAAAAATTTATAGGAGTAATAATTTAGAAATAAAATAAAGTCATAAAGTATTGTACCTCTATATACCACTATAGTAATGATTTACTAATAATTTGCCAGATTTTCTTTGTTGTTCTCTAGTTTGAGAGAAGAGTAACAGGGGTTATTTGTAAGAGGCTGCCCTTTCCACTAGGCAAACCCAGGGAATTAATCTCTACTAGGCTCCCGTAATATGTTTAAACAAAGTTAATTTCCAGGACATGTGGCCTAAATTAACAACTGTGACTTGAGGTTCACTCAAAGACATATTATTTATCAAATAAACAGGCCATGCACACAGTGTAATATGTTCGTATTTCAGCTGTCATACCGTGGCGAGCATGGTTGCAGCACGGAGATCAGGCAGGAAGCAGTCCTCCAACAGACGGAAGAAAGTCATCTGGTCCTGGATGCCGTAAACCCGCTCCAGGAACAGTACAGCTGCAGCCTTATGGATAGCCTGCAGACCCGGAGGCTGCTTCTCTGGCAGAAGTTCCTCCTCTCTGTCTTCGTTGATGAATGTCTCTGGCTTGTTGACGGGAAGCACAAACCGCAGACTCAACACACCTACAGGGCAGTGCATGAAGTTATATAACTAATGTAGGCATACATGAATATAGTACAGGAAATGATTATATAATTAGTCAGACCACAGTAATTTTACTGCTGAGTTCTATGAAACCAATCATGCCTATGCAATCCAGATGCCCGCAAATTCCTGAAGGAAAACACTGGAAAAAATACCTGTGTTTTCTGCCCGCGGACTCCCGCCATACCTCGCTCGCTCAGACACCCACCTTCGAGGTCCTCCATGGACACGAGACTGCGAAGGATGGCTCGGGCTCGCAGCGAGTCACTGCGGCCAGCCTTGATGGCTACAGCATCCGGGGCGCAGTGCCCAAGCAGGTCCACCAGGGACGAGTAGAAGTTGAGGATGGCTGCGCCAATGTCTATGTAGTCCTCGTCATCCTCAGGGGGCAGGGTACTGAAGTCATACTTGCTGCAAGAGGCAGACAAATCACAGTCAGTACATACATCATGGATTCAATGATATTATGCATACATGACTAATAATGAGTACCTGGCTATAGACAGTGATGTAACAGAATACATAATGAAAATAGCTTTGCAAGAATTATAATATCTTTGTTCCAAAAAGAATGGCATCGATTCTCAATTTGCCAATATCTGGTCAAAATGGTGGCCATTTTGTGGTGGTCTGGCAATAAAATTGCACTTACAGTACAAATAAAAAACAAATCCTATCAAGAAGCCGTGTTTCCCATGACTTGCAATTAGGAAAACCAATCCCCATGATTAGTGATTATATACCCGCAGCAACAAGTCATACCCTTGCATGAGGTAGTTGCCCCTGTCGTCGTCCTCCTCCTCCGTGACCGCCCTCAGGTAGCGCCCTGTCTCTGGGTCCCTGGCCGTTGCAATCTGAAGAGACATCAGTATGCCATCCTGCATGGCCTTGAGCAGACCCCCACCCTCACCTCTGAGGGCAGGGCCCAGGCACTCAGGGCGACGGATCAACAGTCGCACCACCAAGTTGGCGTTCTCCTCTACACTCTCACCTACGAGTGAATACATCAATCAATCTACGAGTGAATACGTCAATCAATCAGTACTTCACGCAACACAAGAAATTTGACAAAATGTTTAAATTAAAATAATATTTACCTCTCAAGAAACTATGGTCATGTGACTTGCCCATATAGCGGAGTCAATCTACCGATGAAGCCTGAGAGATTCGGTCAAATTATTTGGAGAACTAGTTTCTTGAGGTAAAATTCATGTAAACAATTAATAAACAAGAAAACGAAATGGCAATCCATTTAAGGAAAAACATGTTTCATGTCAATATAAAGTGAACAGGGTGCATAAAATGCAGTACTCAACCTTGACCTAACCGTATTTTTTCCAGATAACTGCATCTAATGAAACGTCATTCAATTATTGTGCAGTAGATTACACTAAAATTTGTAGGTAATTAATTAATTAATATATCTTATGCCATGGATATATATCTTCGTTTTTGTGTACATAAATTTGCACCAGTAGAAAACCCACCATTGACCCAGACACAGAAACGGAAGAAATCGAGGAACCTCTCCCCGTTAACAGGGTCCCAACCGATGTCTGGATAACCCTTGGTCAGCAGGTCCTGGTTACTCTGCTGACCGCCGCGGGACAGATACATGGCGACCTTGTCAAGGTCACTCTCGCTCAGCATCAGCGCCAACTTGTTGTTGTCCATGAGAGATGAATAGGCGACATCTAGTGGACACGATCCACGCAGAGACGGACGCGCTACAAACAGGGGGGGGACATGAGCATATCAAATTTAACAAGATTGCCATCCAAGGCAAAGGCCCAGATGGCAAGTGGCCAAGGAACCATTGGCTTATTGAGAGTCCAACAATTCTTCATCTGTGTATAACCTGCCTTTCGGAGTAAATTTTCACGCAGCTAGCATTTACACAATATGTAGATAATTTGTTCCATTCATTTATTGTCCTCCATATTGTCCTCTCCTTCGCTGATGGTCAGTAGCAAAACCCACCACCACATATGGTCACTTAACTTGATTATTCAAGATTTATTAAATTTGCTATACAAATGTTTGTGGGCTGTCAAGAGTCATACCGTTGCTAATATATATATATATCAATCCTTGTTTTCTATATTATTTACGTTGCTAGCATCTACAAAGTTAGCTGGTAGTTTGTGCCAATTGTTTATGAACCTCTGGGAGAATGTGTATTTCTTAATATAAAATCAACAAAGCCTAAAGCTCTAAAAACCATGTGGGATTTTTCTACATATCCTGTCTTGAAAATAACCTCCCGTGTTGCATATACTCACACAGCAACATGCAGCTGTTGTCGAGAAGATAGCTGAGATGTTCAAACATGGCACTTTGGTTCTTGTAGCCTGTGCGACAAAAGTAGCACAGGAACCGACAGCATGACACCACCATGTCTGCTCCCACGTCCTGCAACACAACTACCTGTTTTATTGGACTGCAATTTAATTTATCTGTGAAGCATTCTTGCTGTACCAAGCCCATTTTCCATGCCAGTAAACCGGGATAATTACACCCTGATCATGGTTTCAACAATTTAAAAATTCCCAAGTAACGCAATTAAAAATGTAAAGAATATGCATTGAAATTATGCTAAAAAAACACGATAAAATAATGCTATCAGGAAGCTGGCTAAATCTTGTAACTATCACATGTGCCCATCAAAAAATATATCAAAATGGCAACAGATTATTCTAACGAGGACATGGGAAAACTGTACATCGAAGAATATTCCAGAAACAAGAGCAGTTACATACGGGTGTGTATTCCAGATAAAAAGAATTAAGAAAGACTTCAAGGGACTTAGCCTTAGAACAAGTACTTAATAAACTCTGCAAACCCTTTCACATGATACAAATATCAACTAGTAAAAGTTTGAACTTACGGTAGGTTCGTCCTTGAGAGCAGGGGCAGCAGCGCTGTTAGATGCGACAGACGACCGTCTGCGCTGGGCGTCGTCGACGACTGGGGGATGTTGCTGGGCTTTGTTGAGGGTGCTCACCATCAGCTGCATGACTGTCTCATGGATGCCCAGACTGCGCATCAGGTCCGGGTGTTGGAAGAACACCTTGTTGTCAGCCAGGTCCCTGAGGAGATACAAACTTCAAGTGTTAGCATGGCTGGGGCACTTCTGTCCAGTTCTAATTCTGTTACATCATAACAAGCCACTGTTGGCTGTCCCAGCCCGGACTTGAAGCTCATTGAGGCGCAATGAAAGCACCTGGAGTTATTGGTTTGGTGTCTTTCAACGATATTAATGGTCACATAGTCTGTAGAGCGTCTAGGCTGTACTGGTCTTTAGTTTGGTCTTTGGGGATGCTGAAGTTCAGAGGAAACCCTAAATTACTGCCATCTATCGATCAACTGGAGAAGGATTTACAAAGTTATAATACAACTGTTAATTTAAACATGCAAAGATTTAATGGATAAAGGAGGCCCTCTGGATACGAGAGACAACACCTATCATAAATGAAGACAATGGAGGATACTAAATCAGCCACATATGGGACAACCTGCTTGCAATACCATCTGGCGAGCAGAACAAGGACAAAGTCCCACAATTCAACCGAAACAATGAAAGTGAGTAAACTGAAATAGTTGTTCACAGAAAAATCGACATCAAATCATGGTATTGTACTCTTCACAGAATATATGCTGATAGCTTGGCCATGTTCCCCTAATGGACAGGAATAGCCGTCAACATGCTGCCCTCAAATGGACACCACCTGGAAAGAGGCAGACCACTGGGCACCTGGAGAAGGACGGTTGAAGAAGAGATGAAGATGGCTGGGAAAACCTGGATTGAATTTGGTTGGCTCGCCCAAAGCCATGCTGGCTGGAGAAGATTTGTTAGCACCTTATGCTCAAGTGGGAGAGAAGAGGACTGAGTAAGTAAGCACATTGTGCAGGCTCACTGACCAGATGCTGTTCTTAAGGATCTCCTCCTCATCGGAGCAGACCTGCACGGACAGCAGACTTCTGACTGTGCCAAGAGACTTGAGCAGTTTATTGATGTCTTCCTTGTTCGCCGCACTGATCACGTACGCCCTCTCAAGCGAACGGATCAACTGAAACACAACTGCCATGTTATGCCACTCATAGGTCTTGGACAGTATGCTGTTTATTAAATTTTTTTTATACATAAAATGGCATTTTTTAGGAGAATTATGTCAGTGAGAACAGTTTTCTTCACTGTTCTTCATCAAGTTCAGATTCTAAAATACTTGTAAATTTTTTATTGTAATGTCAAAGTAATGAGTATTGCACGAAGGTTAATAACTTACTTGAATATTAGTTCTTTCTATGGTGACATTCATGGGAATGTGTTTTACTTATTGATAATATTCATTGAGAAGTGCCAGCTTAGAGAATGTTCGACTAAATTTGTCTGAAATGCTACTATGATTAACAAATCTAAACTACCATATTTGTGCATTTGTATTCATTGTGCATGACTATTCATTGCAGTATGACATACCCTTAAATCACATCAATTGCATATATACATATATATACATATATATACATATATATACATATATATACATATATATATATATATATATATCAGTTAAGCACATCCTTAGCTGAGACAAAATGCTTCAATACCATTAAAACTGGAGGGTTAGTAGTTTTGTTACACCTATGGCCTGCTGATAGACCTCACCTCTCCCACACCGTCGTACTGTCTATGGATGAGTGAGAACATCTCCCCAACCAGTGTCCGGTTATAGATGAAGTCCGTCTTGGCCCAGTCAATTATCGTTCTGATGATCAGCTTTGCCATGTTGTCTGTGGGTGAGAAAATACACGTTGATTCCATGTGACTTGCCCTATCCACCACAATGTCACTGTCATGGTGTGAACATATTATATTCTGCCCATTAATAACTAATTTCTGTTAAAATATGTTGACATATTGCCGTGCAGTGGCAACATGCACAACAGGGACTAGTATAAAGAGCAAGTGCTGTTGTTTTATCCAAAGCACAGGAAACCCATTATTTCATCACTACTTGCTAGTTGCAAAAAATTAATATATTAGTGTGGGTTGATATACTACATACATGGTTTCATGTCCACCTGTTCCTGCCCCTTCTCCTCGTCGTTGGCCGCCAGGAGGGCAAGCAGTTTCTCTGCCCACGTCACCTCCTTCACCTCCTCATTGGCCGAGTCATCCTCTGGGGGCGGAGGGTGATTAGCATGGTGAAGTATGGCAGTGTGGAAACCACGCAGTATGTTGCGCAGATTCTCCGAGCATGGACACATATCTAGTTCCTCCAACTCGGTGTTGGCCTCCTTGAATGCTAACAGCGACTCCATCTGGACCGGAAATTAGGCTTTGTTAAATATTTACAAGAGAAAATACCTTAAATAGAATTTCGTAAAATTCAACATCTTAATTGACAGGTTTACCGAAGTAGATTCTCCACTATCCAACTGGCAAAGATCGACCTCTACACTGTTGATTTCCATACAATCCTGCACTAGTAAAGCCTGAAACTACAGTGAACCTGGTTTTACAGTGACACCTGGTGTGAACCTGCTGCTGCAGTGACATCTGGTCTGAACCTGCTGCTGCAGTGACATCTGGTCTGAATCTGCTGCTGCAGTGAAATCTGGTCTGAATCTGCTGCTGCAGTGACATCTGGTCTGAATCTGCTGCTGCAGTGACATCTGGTCTGAATCTGCTGCTGCAGTGACATCTGGTCTGAATCTGCTGCTGCAGTGACACTTGGTGTGAATCTGGTCTTACAGTGACACCTGGTGTGAATCTGGTGTTGCAGTAACATTGGACATAACAATGAATGGTTTTGCTTCTGCACTTTGCAGGACTGAGATTCTGACAGCCCTACAATGTGTCACATTGCCGTTACACCGAGACCTACCTGCGCATGAGGCGGACAACGGAACTCCCTTGTCTTTCTGGCAGCTTCTGCCATTGGCAGATCAGTTTGTTTGATCTCATTGTACCGCTTCAATTGTTCCTGCAATCACAACACATACCACAACACCTTGAAAAGCAAACTCTTTCCCATTTCTTCTCAGTTAAATTCAGAAGATATCTCAAAACGCAGACTTTTCTCTTCAAGGATTAACTTCAAATGTTGATTACCGGGACTGGAAAGCTTCATCCATTTTGAGTGTCAGTGTATGTGCTCAGTTACGTGTAAGAAACAGCTGAAGAAAAAAAAACTATGTTATTTATTTCAAAGAAATTGTGTTGGTCCATAATGGATTGCAATTTTTTTACATTTTGCAAGAATCAAGGGACTTACAATAAAGGTATATATATCTGTAGAGGATGTTCTCTATTAATATACAAACTTGGAGGCCATTATAAGGTTATAGATAGGCTGGAAAGAGAGCTTAATTATGAAAATTAAATAATACTCGAAACAAGACATTAAACAAATATTTAATTGTTATGAAAATACTTATAAAAGAATTGTCTTAAAGGAAGGTAGACCTAAGGGGCCAGCTGTTTGTTGTTGTGGGTTGCAATCTTGTTAAATCATACCTTCTGACATTCGCCAACAAAGCTGTTTGCTGTTGCAATGAGAAACTCGACCCTGTGTCTGTTCTGGCAGTCTGTCAGGTGATGCAGCAGGTGGCATAGCTGACGACGTGAGCAACAAATAAAATACTTAATTAAGACTTTAACTACTGACTAATGGAGCTACTAACAGTTACAATTCAATACTGAAGACTGCCTAATAAAAAGACTAAAAATTACTATGACTGGGCTAAAAACCAAACTAGACAAACTAAAATGCATAGAGAATCAGTGCAGATTACGAGTTTATAACCATCCTGAGGGAAGGTAAACACAATTTTATTGAGTGGATAGAACACCTATTTTTATAAACATGTCAAAATATTGCATACTGACTAAACATGTAAGGGGATTTGTCCATTCATAATATTATTTTGAATTATCGAATATTTTTTCAGCCCAGTTGCAAAGATTTCTTTTGTGGCATTCTGGTGACAAACACAACTGCATACATTATTTAATAAATTAATGCAGTGACAGATTTAGATGTTGACCAAAGCTGTGTGGGCTATGATCATGTGACATTATGCCTAATTGGAAAACACTATTGTTATTTTTTTCATTGTTTCATTTCATTTCAATATACTGGCACAGTGTAGTTGAATTTACTGTTATCTAATAAAATATAATCAAGTTTCCCAAACTAAAAACCACTTGAATATTGTAATTGGGTATCTGCTTACAGCTGATATGAAATAACATATTAGGTAAGAAATATTGTTGTGCTAGGCTGCCCAAGTTCACAATTTTCCTATTGATCAAACTGTGCAGTGATGAGTTCTAGTGTGGAGTTGACGCACAGACTGATGTCTAGGCACCTAGAGAACACTTACCTCGAGCTTGACGGGCTCTGCGAGTTTGATCTGTAGCAATCCGTAGCGCTTAGCGACAACTGTAAACACACACAAACATGTAACATGATGATTTCAACACACTGGGTACAACAACAGACCACCCAATAAATTAGCAGCACTGACTGGTTAGGGAGTTTCATTCCTTGTCGGAAACTGTGGTTGTGCCAGCAGGACAGTGACATTACTGCTTCGTGACTGGACATGAATATGTTCACACAGAAATCCTTAGTTGTGCAGACAAATTTGGTTTGTCATCACAATTTGTCTTCCTTTTATCCACCCTACACCCCCAATTTCTCTAGCATCGGCGCCCAGGGTTTGTGATGTAGTCTCTGGGCCCTACATTTATTACGCTTAAACTTCTTAAATAGCGTGATATCCAGTCCTTGGGACTGTTCAAAGCATTTTATGCTTCACCTCCTGGCAGACCTGTTCATTCCAATGTCATTTTGGCTTCTCTGGGAAGCATTCAGCCACATTGCAATTACTATCTCTGTCTGTAGCCAGGTACTCATTTATACAGCTGAGTGAACTGTAGTGATGTGGGATGAACTAAATTGTTAAAGCTTCAAAACGGCAACAAGAGGATTTGAACCTGGGTTCTCTCAATTGAGAGCCCGACGTTCACCAAGTTATGCTACAGCGCCCCTGCCCTGCTTAGCTCATTAATCATTGACAATCCTCATTGACAGATTTGTACTAATCATATACACAATATAAGGGGAATTGCTTTTGATATCTAGTTACTTCATCTGCATTGCCCATTGTAATTCTACAATTGTTTACTATGCACAATTAAAAGGCACTGCCATTTACCAGCCACACTAAATGTCTTTCTATCTCTACATAAACCAAGCAATGTGTAGCAGACTCCAACACACACCATACCCAACAATGGCACTAGATGACGCAATGGTGTTGTGAGAAAAATTATTTTCTATATTAATAACCACAAACCTACACTAACTTTTCCTTCAATATGACTAAACATACAGGCTATGTCAACACCACAAATACAGCATACCCAGTACAGACTACAACGGGGGTACATGATACACACCAACACATTGCAACAGACACTTCGGATTAGCATGCTGCATCACACACTGAGACTTAACTCTTGTAACCTGGCAATATGTCTCATCAGCTACCACAATTAAGAAATGGTCTAACACCACAGGATTACACGACTGACACAGAATGAATCCCTATGCAAAGTTTGAATCATTTATATCACCTCTTGTGGACAAAGAAGAGAAACAGGAAGAACTTCAAAAGTTGCTCTACCAACAAAAACACCACTAGGATACTTGGAAAAGGGGTAATCAACTACAATGTTAATCCTAGAATTAATAACCAGGTACATATTGGGATTTCACCCACATCACATCAGAAAGCATTTCAAACTATGAAGTATGTAGGGTTGTGAGGTATCTTTAATAACAACATGCATTCAACATATTTGTTCCAGGCATATTATAAATTATTCAAAATTAATTCTGTTACTGTGAATCTACTGGGAGCTTGAGTCAAGCAGGAAGTGGTAAAGTTAAGGGGGGATATCATAACGATGGGGACACAATATGCAGCAGTCACCTGAACATTCGTTTTCAATCTGCAATATCTCCGCAGCCTCCATCTCATCTACACACGATGTCACAAATCTTGTATTATTCAAATCCAACAAATTCACTAATGAATAAAATAATTTCAGACCAATTTAATGTCTTGTTCAACAGATTTTTTTGCACACAAAATCAAAGGTAGGGTTTATTGATGTAACACATTGTATACAAATATCAGGCTTCGATGTTCACGAGACTCCTTGTTTCACCTACAGAATCCCTATATGTCCCTTGGTAGGAGTCCGTGTGACACCCAAGTTTTAAAAGATAATAAATCCAGCCAACTTCAACAATCCATCAATGTGCCGGTATGCTGCCATCTTGAATTGGCTTTGGTCTGTAATAAGCGGTCATGCTCATTTCTGTCAGTTTAAAAATACTAGTGAGCATGACACACCATGCTGCTTTCAGATCTGACATGGGCGAAGCCATCTTGGGTTACGGGCTACACGGAGGTGTTCACTTGTGACTGGTCAAAATATCGGAATTAAATTCAATTGTTAGCCCGGGCCTGTGCAGGAGGCATGTGCACGCAAGAGATTTGAGCGTTGTACATAATATGTAGTCTACATCACAGATGAATGAGACGATTCAATAAAATAAAGCATTATTTGGACTGAATTTGTTTATTATTTGATTTTTTGAAAAAGTGCAGACTCCCGGTGTGGACTCCCAAATATGAGCAGAGTCCGCTGGACTCCCAAGTATGAGCAGAGTCCACTGGACTCCCAAGTATGAGCAGAGTCCGCTGGACTCCCAAGTATGAGCAGAGTCCGCTGGACTCCCAAATATGAGCAGAGTCCGCTGGACTCCCAAATATGAGCAGAGTCCGCTGGACTCCCAAATATGAGCAGAGTCCGCTGGACTCCCAAATATGAGCAGAGTCCGCTGGACTCCCAAATATGAGCAGAGTCCGCTGGACTCCCAAGTATGAGCAGAGTCCGCTGGACTCCCAAATATGAGCAGAGTCCGCTGGACTCCCAAGTATGAGCAGAGTCTGCTGGACTCCCAAATATGAGCAGTGTCCGCTGGACTCCCAAATATGAGCAGAGTCCACTGGACTCCCACCAATTTCCCACGAAAAATTTACTTTGATATGTGGTTGTAGTGTGCACCCTGCTGTTCAATTAATAAGGTGTATATATATATATATATATATATATATATATATATATATATAAATGGGCTGTATAAACTGTGAACAGAAATGTTTATTTTTCCAGAAAAAAAAATTAGGTATATAAAATCTGTTGAACAAAATATCAAATTCTTACAGCTTTACATAACTTATAAACACTATTATAGTTATTTTAAATCACAGTAGTGTGCTTTTGAGAATTTCTTGAAACATTATTAAAGTAATAAAAACATGATGATTTCTACCATACAATGCGTAACAACATAAAAACACACAGCTGATTACTACAACAGGGGAGCTTGAAATTGCCTTGACATCCATCACTTTTAAAAATGTATTTTGTAAATATTTGTTGGCTTCTTTGCCATAATTAATTAACACTGCCTTAATGATAACTGAAGCTAACCAACAGGGCTGCTTTAACTTCCAAAAGACAGTCAAAATTCCTGCAAGTTTGACATGACAGAGACATGCCAACATAGGTGAAAGAAAGCACTGCATCTAACACAAGTAATAAAATTTACTTTGCTACATCACACTTACACTTACCTGCGTATTTAGGATCAAAGACAGAAGGGTTGATGAGACAGAGAAGATGATCCAAGTCAGTGTCATTGAGCAGTCCCATCACAAGCAGTTTGTCAACAACCTTCAGTATAGGCCTGCGCAGACGGACAAGAAAAGATGCATTACTTGTGAAGAGATACATCGTGTTTTCATTCTATTATTGTACGAACAAATGTATTCAGAATTTATTAAGAGTTAATTGCATAAAAATTAATATACTGCATGAAAATTCAATTCTATGAAAGTTACTTCCTGCATAATAATTTCATAATCATAACAGTTCATCTGAGGTTTCATAAATACCCTATATATCTCTCTAAAACTGTGAATTTGAAATAAAGACGTTTTGAAAACAAACACATACACAAATAGAGTGGCGTTGGTTCCCCCGATCGGGTCTCTGATGTGTGCTGCACCCTTCTGCACAGCCTCTGACAACAAGCCCATCATGAGAGTCTTGAGTATATCCATCGGGAAGTACGGACTTGTCAGAATGGTTGAGCTCCCAGGCTTTGGTCTGAACAGAGAAGATGGAGAAAGTACACAACAGCGACACATCACACCTGTACAAAATACCACAGAGAATACCAGAAATGGACAAACTGCCATGAAATGAAAACAATACATATTGCCAACATTTTCAGGTTAATTATTCAAACCAAGAAAAATTACTTTGGTTAAAAGACTATTAAGTGATACATTGACAAGGTAATTTGGTGAAGAGTAAATGCAATCGCTAAAAATCACTGAAGTTAACAACCATATATTTTTAAACTGGTGAAAGCGAAATGTTCTTGCTTTTCAAAAGTATAAATTTTTTAAGTAGTTAAAATCTATAGTCCGCATCGAATATTTAGATTAATGCAGAAGTTAGCGTAAGAAGATGGAATTGAATCACACATCTTGGGAATGGAAGAAGGTGGCTCTAACATGGACATATGAATGGAAAGTGGGTCGCGCTAAATCAATCCTAGGTCATATGTCCTGGATGCAACTGTCTCCAAAACAAATTACTTTTTACTTTCGGAATGATCAAATCAATTTATTTACCAATGAAAATATCATATACTTAATATATTTAAAGTAAACATCATCAGTAGGAAGACAACAAAATATAAGTGTTGTATGCACTTTTGACTGTTTGATTATGAAAGACAATTCATAATAATATAATAATGATAATAATTTATTAATTTTGCAATCATGAAATTTAATACAAGTACAGGTACAAACTATGCATTTGTTACAAAATGTGTTAGGTTAGAAAATATTATAAAGAAACTAAAAATAATATATACATATATATATATATATAAAGGATTGCTAGATAAAGGTACACATTAAACAATTATTTAAATGTATATTGGCTAAATATAGTATTATCAACATCATAAAGTCACTCTTAACACACACATGAAAGAATAACTGGATTTAAATAATAATTGAACTAAGTTTAAATAATTCAAGTTTATTTAACTAAGTGAAATGCTAATTGCACTGCAAGTGGTACATACTTCATGTCCTCAATGAGGATCTTGGGACGAATGGACACACTCTTCTCCAGGGACGGGATCCCCGCCCTCACGTTGCCAGTCGGATCATCAGGATCATCACATGGTCGGAACAGACTGAAGTGTTCTGTGTCAAACTGCAGGTCCACAATGAACTCGTTCTGGGTCATCAACCTGTGGCAATGACATAAAACTAACAAGATGAAACATCTGGTGCTGAAGGACGTTGAGAGCAGACAGAGAATGGGTGATGAGAGATTGCCAAAGTGAGTGTGGAAGCCTGAAGAGAGTGGCAGAAGGATATTGTATATGATCGAAATCTCAACTGATGACAAACATCTTTGTGCTCACCCCATTGAAGAAATAATGATCCCACCATGAAATAATTAATTATTTGCCAAACCTATTTTGGAAGTTATGCACTTGTGTTATCGTTATTTTTCGAGAAAGTGCTTTATTAAGTTAAATGAACTTAGTTGAAAATTATAATACTGGGGTGGCTGCCACGAGAGCAACCAACAATGGTCTTAGTGGCAGTCTCCCTGACCCCTTTTAAGTATATCTACAGCAAACTGATCGTCCATGTTTAGGCTATTGTAATGTCAATATACTTCAGTTATATTATATTTGTGTTGTATATTTTAGTCTACAATACATATATTACTTGTTATTTATTAACACATGTTACTTGAGCCGTAGATTTTCACATTCTAGTTTACAATACATGTATTACTTGTTATTTATTAACACATTATTTGAGCTGTAGATTTTCACCGTATTGACAACTGTACTGTTTAATCTGTGGTGCAAATAAACACTTCCAATTCCACCAGATTATTAAGGGGTGATGTCTAGTAGGGTATTTAGGATCTCAGAGGGGTGCAAAGCTTAGTCACCCATTAGTTTACCATGCTACATTATGTAGTGGTTTAACAGGTTATTCACCAAAATAAAATACCCTAATGTGGAAATTAAATTTAACATTCTACCTACATAATTTTACTGAACAGTTAATTGTATACATGCATACAGAGTAACACGTGATGGGCATCTTATATTTCCATGAACCCACCTTGAGTTTGCATGTGCTTCTAGATGCAGTGAGACAAGCAGGTTGTGCAGACCCATTCTCAGAGGTCCTGGCATGTCTGAAGGGAAACATGTATACATAGTAGAACTGTGAACTACAGACATGTCATTACACCAAATGTCTACACTTCTTAGGGATTTGTGCATGTGTTACCTTTGGTGCATACTTTTACATCATATTGCATGAAATATGTCATATCTCAGAAGCAAAATAAGTTGAAAGGTATATTACGTATTTTGTAACTTGTTTCGCTTCTAACATATAATTTCTACACAAGTTAATCTGTTCAGCTAAACAAATAAAAAAAATTTTCAACAACTATTAAGAATAAAAAATGTAATTTACATATTTTAATGGCACACTTTGAAACATTGTTGGCAAGGTAAATTACAAAAGCAATAATTACATCTTCAGAAGCATCACTTACACTGGCTCTTGATAGTGAACATCAGTTGTCTTTCGTCTATATGCTTGATGAGCTCATGGGCAGCCCTGTGGTTGCCTTGGGAACAAACCGCCCTGTACAGCTCAAGGGTGTGGGCATGGAAGCTGCCAAAACAAAACCAGAAATAACTATTGTGCAAAAAAAATTTTTTTTATGGAGATTATTTTCAAAAATGTATAAACATACAGTTTCCACTGTGTCTAGCGAGCTGGTGGATAACAGAGGAGTGTGAAAATAAGGAAGCAAAACTTACATATGTTGTAAAGCTAATTAAGCTATAGTTAGGACTTCATAAATTTGCTTGTTGCAGACAACTGTCCATTATAGTTAGATGTCCGCCATGACAATTTTATTCAATGTCATAGAAACTTCCATAGCGCATATATTTCCAGGACCCCGAGTTCAGGGGTGCAACAAACCTGAATCACTAAGCATGATATCATGAATAGGGATACACAAAAGTCATTGCCAGAGCAACGGACCACCAAGGGTTTAAGGTGGAAATGCAATTTTTTTAAATGTATTCAATACGACTGATTTAGTTTCAGTCAGGTAGTTAAATATACAGACAACCTTCAACATTGTGTATTTGATGTCCTGATCATCAAATGTCACGTTTCACTATACAAGTTGTCAGATTGCTTACTTGAGTAGATCCTTGTGCTCAGTCAGCTCCAGGATGTCGAGACATCTCTGTTCCTCAGGGATGTGCAGCGCCATCATGGGCACTGCAAGAAACTCCACAATCAGTCTCATGCCTTCTGACATAGCATGTTTATTATTTTACCTTCTAGCACTTGTAAGATACAATATATGCAGGAATAATCCACTTTTGCATAAACAGTAAATGGAGGTAAAACATTAAATTCGCAAAATCATCAAAAAAAACTTTATCTCAGACAGTGGGCTACAAAAAATATATTGTTCAGTAAATGTTTATGAATTCAGACGACATTAGAGGTCATCTCACTGATGACATTAGAGGTCATCTCACTGATGACATTAGAGGTCATCTCACTGATGCTAAACAAGTAAGTGTGGAGGGATCAAACTGCTGTTTCCATGCTGTCCAAAGACAACCAATGATGATTAACATTAATAGTAATGGTGCGCGTGTGTGTGCATGTGAGTGCCTGCATGTGCATATATGAGTGCATGCATGCATTTACATTATATATATATATATATATATATATATTCGTGTACATTATTTATACTAGTTTTGTTAAAAAAATAATCATTAAAAATGCAAGACCATTTCATGCGTGAATACTTCGTACATAAACACAATATAAACAAAATAACCAAATTAAAATACTTACACAAAGTTAAAATGAAATATCAGTTACTAGACTAAATATACCTGAGCACACTAGAATGTTAGAATATGTCTACGTACTTTGTTCCTCACTGAGCATGCTCCAACCGCGGATCTCCGACAGTTTGAGTGTGTGCACCCTGACGGACGACATGGGCACCCTTGACCAGCAGACAGGGTTGAGCAACTGTACGTCCAGTCTGGGTGGACACTGGGGCTGGATGTGTTTGCCCCCACGGAACAGCACGGCTGACAGGGGCAGCGCTGTCTGTAATGTACAATATCACCTTAATCCTCGTAGTCTAGTCAATGTCATCAGGTAGGACAAAGAAGTAAACTCTCATGTTCTGTCTCATGTGACAAAGTGCACAAAACATACTCTTATGTTGTGTATTGTCAATTATTCATGCTCCTGTGATACAGAGACATTTCATGAGAAATTATAATTCAAGGTATGCCTACTGGATCTTAGCCATCCAATGATTTGACTTGATATGTAATAATGAAAAAATAACTGACATTTTTTAAAGCTGTACAAATGTGGAAAAGATCCACGGTTTCTTAAATGATGCCTGAACTGCAGAGGGCAGACGATGTATGGCGGGGCATAGAGGGAAACTTACCCTTGTTCTTCCCAGCTCCATCTGCAGCACCTCTTTGTTGGTGGGCTCAAAGAAGACAGCAGGGAAGAGCATTGCTCCTGGCTCAACCTGAGACAAAGTGGCAGCAATGTTGGTTGACAGCAATAAAGGAAATACAACAGTCAAGTGTCACTGTCTTTCCCATTCAGGTAAAGGACCTCATGAATTGTCAACTGGAATATGTGTATATGTAATCACTTGGATAGCTATTGTTACTATTTAATTACTTGCCCATCCATAAGCATTTCAACTGTATACAAAGCAATATAAACTGTTGTGTCCAGTTTATATTATATATAAACTGGACACAACAGATATATATATATATATCTTATATGTTCAGTGTTAGTAATTAATACAATGTTTTAAAGACAAACTTAGCAAGTTGGTATGCTACGATCAGATATTTACTTATTTATTATCACCTCACAGTGGGTCACCAACATCAAACACATGGTGACACCTGACGTCTTGTGTCATGATAACTATCATTACCTGATTGGTGACAGAGATTTCTACACACCTGGAACTTGTTTGCAGCTTCGCGTCCATTGACAGTGAAGCTGAGAAGTCCCGTGGACGTGTCGACGTGACAGCCAATCAGCAGGCCGGGCGTCATTCGCTTGCTCATATCCTCCAGGTGACTGTAGCGGTTGTGCAGATCACCGGCGGACACCAGGTAGCAGTTCTTGCGGCTCACACTGTAGCATCAAACACAACGGCACAATTAAAAAGTTATTAATTAAATTACAATTAACATTATCAAATTAAATTAAATTAGCTCTGTTTCAGCCAATTAAATTAACAATTTGTTTATGGTCAATTAAACTAAACTTACAAATTCTTCTATATTAAATTAACAATCAACTTAAATAATAACACTCTGTGTCTGTAAAACATCTTGATGAGATTTATATATGTGACTAAATGCTTTATCTAAGTATAAGCACTTGACGCAAGTAATCTAAATGACCAGCCTACCCCAGATGGTAGTGTTTACATTCAAATTTGATCACAAAGTTTACACTCATTCCCTGAACAGATTTACTACGTATGCTAAAAAATACATCATCTCAAAATACGACGCTAAATGTTATATCACAAATTGTTATAAATGCCAAAACAAACAAAAAAAGGGAAAAATCAAGTGAATTTAGAAAACATCTTCAACTTTTTATATGTATTTATTATGACTTATGCAGCATGCGGACTATGCATTCTGTGTAAACATTTAATCTAACTATAATTTTTTTATGCTGACAAAAGTATTCTTTATAATTTGAAATGAGTATTAATCACATTTTGTGATGCTATGTTATTTTTTAGTTTTATTGCGAAAAGGAGGCTCCCATATTAGAAAAATTGTATGTCTTAATGGGAGTCTCCTTGACCTTTCTATTCATATTGATGTTTTTTCAATTTGACAAACTTATTACATGTATGGTCTAAATAAATACGTCTGTCTGTACCTCCCATTCACATATGTGACTGCATGCCTACTGGAAACTAAGCTGCCATTGTGATGTCATAATCACCAAAATTCAACCAACATGATGATAAAAATTCACTAACCTTATATCATATCATAACGGGGCATTCTTCGTGTATTTCTTATAGATAAAGAAATTTAATATGAATATGAGGAATACTAGACATATGGAACAGTTTAGCATTATCCCAACATGTTCCTCATAGCAAGAGCCACTGTATCACAATGTCACACTGATACCTACCTTGACTTCATCTCGTAGTCGACATCAAGACTACAAACGACGACGTTGCGCACGTTCTTCATATCGAACTCGGTGCTGTGTTCGTGGAACTGGGGCGACACCCAGCCGACATACACATGCGAGGGATCCTGACCGGGGAAGATCCTCACCCCATAGTAGTACTCGTCAATGACGTCGAGGTTGGCCTCGAGCATCTGATAATCAGCCTCGGACTCCTGAGTCGAGACAAAGCTGCTGTCGCTACCCGTCTTCTTTAGGATGTGTCTGTTCGACGACGCCCTCGTTATGTTGATGTCAGGGGTCAGTCCCACGCTCTCCGTCTCTGATTCCTCTGAGTATTCTGACGGGCTTGGCCGAGCCTCCGCCGGCAATGTGCGGGACTTCATATCTGCGATCGTCACTGGAGACGGCTCACGTGACTTCGACTTTTTGAACAGCGAAAACGACTTCCCCTGTTTCTCTTTCTTCGTGCGATGTTTGTCACTGATGGACTTGGACATGTCGGTGAACTTGTCGCGGATTGACGTGCGCGACTTCGACTTTTCGTTCTCTGGAATAGTAAGGAAGTCTGACGCGAGGTTTGTGTCGCTGACTTGGCGTCGCAGTGTGTCCTGACCAACGCGATCTAGAGTATCCATGCTACTGTCATCTACAGACTGAACCTGCTTCGTCTTCCGCTTGAACAGACCCCGTTTTTTCTTCGGCCCGTCAGCTGTAGCAATTAGTACACGTATTAGTTCACATGCATGCAGTGTTTGTTCCCAGGGAGGTCAGGACACACCAACATTCTGATCCATACTTACAGCCCCTGGGGGGGGTATACCAACCTCTCACTATATCCCCAGATGATCCTGGTTAGGAGGGGTGGGGTACAAAGATTATTTTACAGAAAAAAATGTGTCTTGAAGCCAGTAGTAAGCATCTTTTTATTCAGTCAGTATACTATATATACAAAACTTGTGTAAAGCATTTACAATATGACATGATATTTCATCATCGGATAGAGATCTACTGAATTTTGCCTTTAGTACAAAGACTAAAGTGATTATGCATTTCAATAATCCACTCGCAATACTTCTTAATAAGTCTAATTTTCAGTGAAGGAATGGAATATAAAAATTATGGATAGCATAACTTTAGAGGTGGCCTACATAGGAAACATGCAGTTATTTATTAAGAATAAAGTGTACATAATCATAGTGTAATAAGTATGAAGCATTGAAACGTTATGCAACAAAAGCAGTGAAAACTAAACAGGTGAAAATAAAAACATGCTACATACAACAGTAACAACGTGATTTTGATTCTTGACATTTGGAAAGGGATAAAAGCAGTAAAAACCATGTAATTATGTAGGAAAAAGTCAAACAAATGTACAACCATGCCAGAAAGTGCAGTCCCTAATAACAGTATATCTAATATTTGTCTGAATCTTATAAATATTAACTATGCTTCCAGTTCAATTTTGTCTGTTGTTACAGATCTATTTGCGTCTGAGCTGTGTAAAAAAATGTCAAGAATACAGGCCAATACAGTAGACTCCGCGCAGGACAGAGCAATTTGATTTTATTGAGGCTGATTCACTTAAGTAGTAAATTTAATACAGTGGTAATAGGGAATGATTTCATTCCTGCCCAAAGGCTGATTCTGTTATCCGTGTTTCTGTTAAGCGGAGTCCACTGTATTTACAGAACAGAGTTCCCCATTTCCCCCATGCCCTAGGTGTGACTGTTAGTTGAATCGTGCACTCACATTTCCTATACATGGGCAGCGTGGTGGCACTGTCTGATGAGTCAATGTCGGACGACAAACCCAGGGGTGCTAAACAGGGGTTGGGGAAAGCAAGAGAAATAACACAAACGAAATGAGACAAAAGGAGAACATAGGTAAATGCCGTAAAAGACCATTACAAACAAAGTCAATAATGTTTTGATTTTAACAAGGTTTAGCAAGGCTACCACCCAAGGCCACAAGCTTCAGATGGCAAGTGGACAAGGAAGTCATTGGCTAATCGAGAGTCTGTTCTTAACAGACATGTTAATTTAATTTTTAAACATATTCACACTGCTAGCACTAACACAATAAGTAGTTCATTTGTTCCATTAATTTATTGTCCTCTGTGGGAATGAGTACTCTCTCATGTCCAACCTACACTGGTCCTTGGCTAATGCTGCTTCGTGTCCTGCTGCCTTCTTTAAGTTTGAAGACATTTCTATCAACATCTTCATAGCCATTCAAAATCTTAAAAACTTCAATTTGGCATCCTCTTAGCCTCTTGCTATCTAGTGTTGTCAAACCACATTCTATTCAGTGTTTTTCATGATGACATAACTTATGTCTCTTAGTTCTCGAATAAGCTTAGTTACTCTTCATTGATGATGAGTTGTTTGCTAACTTAATGATGGTAACTCTGTACAATACTAATATACTTGTATTTTTAGCTCTTTAATTTGATATATGATTTTTAGTTGCATTGTTAATTAATTTATTATTTTAATTATTTAACTGCCTATATACGTTTAGCTGTATTATTACTGGTTTGTGAAGTGCCATAGAACATTATGTGATTATGGCGCTATATAAATATATCGTATTTTATTTTATTATTATTATATGTAGACACATAACTTTTCAGCTGCTGCACTTGCTTAAATTCAAGTACATATAAGCTATGTTTGTTGGCTTTTTGTTAGTTTTGTTGGTTTTTAGTGGACACAAATTTGGGAAGGGTTCTGGAAGTGCAAGGCTGTCAGCATGTTGCTTGTAGCCATGTGTGTAGGAAATATGGCTGTCAGCATGTTGCTTGTAGCCATGTGTGTAGGAAATATGTCTGTCAGCATGTTGCTTGTAGCCATGTGTGTAGGAAATATGGCTGTCAGCATGTTGCTTGTAGCCATGTGTGTAGGAAATATGTCTGTCAGCATGTTGCTTGTAGCCATGTGTGTAGGAAATATGGCTGTCAGCATGTTGCTTGTAGCCATGCGTGTAGGAAATATGGCTGATAGAGATGTCATTACTATTAGTTGGATGCAGTGTGAATCTGCTAAGATAAATGTGAAATTGTAATATCAACACCAACAGTGATTGCTGGCACAAGTTAGGAGATTTTAACAGGTATATTAGTAGAACTTGACGAAACAATAAAGAAGCAATTCAAAAGAGCATAAATGTAAATTATAACAATATACTTGTGTTAATAGGTAGTAAATAATAAGCCAAGTAGAATACTATTACATCTGGTCACACTACATTATTAACAATGTCTAGATTAATTTTGTAACTGAAAATAATTCCATAATGAACATATACATGTACAGATATGATAAAGTAATTTATATATTAAAGACTTTGCAAAAGATATCACAATATATTTGTCAAATTACTCAACAATTAAACACAAATTTCTATGTAACATTGTTATAAAAACTAATTCATGTGACTTTTATTTTAGTATGGTTTAACATTACTGCCAGCTAAGTTTCAATAGAGAATGCCCTACCATGAGAGAGTAAACTTTCAACTGTAATATTTGTTCAGTGAAGGTTGTACATGAAGGTACCAACATATCTACCTTCGTGGTCGTGCTGCATATTCTCCAGGTTCATCTTCTGTTCCAAGTTGATCATCTTCTCCCTGTAACATACAACAAACCGCACTAAACATCAATGTATGACCTTCATCCTCTATTCATCTAGCTCATTGCGAATCAGGTTTGTTGATGACCAAATCTGTAGTGCGTGAATAGTTTACGTAATATGTGAATAGTCATATATGCTAAGTTTCAGAAATGCCAATCCAGGAGATTTATACGTAAATCTAAGGGTCTAAAAAAATGGGGATTTATACGTAAATCGGGTAGTCTCGGAAAATCAGGGACTTGTATGTAAATCGGAGGGTCTAAGAGAACAAAATATTACAAAAAGAATACTTTCCATGACAGTAACAACCATGGTTTATTATCAGCAATCACAAACAGTTCATATATGATACAAAGGCCACAAGGCATTTAATTTGTGGCAGTTGCAGCAACTGGGTGGATTTCGTCAAGTCTGGGTGCGAGAAGTCCTGGGCTGAGGTCCAGGCAGATAGTTTTAGTTTTGAGTGTAGGGGATGCGCACGGATGAAGGAACTAGAGGTGGAGTTGGAAGAGCTGAGGCTGCTCGTTGTGGCAATGGTGGGAAGGGAACAGGGGAGTTGTGCCAGTAGTTCCGGTGGGGGAACTGTAGACGATAAAGTGTCGAAAGACACAAGAGATGCTAGGGAGAGCTCACCTCAGCCTGGGAGGAAGCTGAGAGGAGGGAAGGTGACAGGTCATAGGGAGACAGGACGTAAGGAGACGGGAAGGAAAGGAACGGAAGGGAAGACAACCAGAGTGAAGGAGATGGGAGTAGGGGAGACAGGAGGGAAGGAGAAGGGAGTGGGGGAGACGGGAGGGAAGACAACCGGAGTGAAGGAGAGGGGAGTAGCGGCGACAGGAGGGAAGGAGAAGGGAGTGGGGGAGACGGGAGGGAAAACAACCGGAGGGAAGGAGAGGGGAGTAGGGGAGACAGGAGGGAAGGAGAAGGGAGTGGGGGACACGGAAGGGAAAACAACCGGAGTGAAGGAGAGGGGAGTGGGAGAGACAAGAGCAAAGGAGTGGGAAGTGGGGGAGACAGGAGGGAAGGGGTCAGGACAGAATGTGATGGAGGGGATCGAAAGGAAGAGTTATTCTGCAGCAGTGATAGAGGGGGTGAGGAAGAGAGCGAGGGTGTTTGTGGGGGATTCGATAGTTAGGAAGACCGACAGAGTCTTAAACAAGGGAGATGATGTGGTGGTCTGCTTGCCTGGAGCCAAAATAGAGGCGATAACTGAGAGGGTAAAAAACATCGTAGGCTCGGGTAAGGGTGGATCTGTTTTAGTACACGTAGGGACAAATAACGTAGAGAGGGAGGGTACAACTGCCATAGTTAGGAAATATAGGCAGTTGGTCAGAACACTAAAACAGACGCGGGTTGAGCAGGTAATACTGTCAGGGATTTTACCTGTAATGGGCAGGAGGGGTCACAAATATCGAAATTGTCGGGGGATGGCAATTAACATGTTAGTCCAGAGGCTGTGTAGGGAAGAGGAAGTTGGATTTGTGGATTTATGGGGAAGTTTTGTTGGGAGGGCAGATATGTACATGAAGGATGGGCTTCATTTAAGTGGAAAGGGGGCGGCAGTATTCGCGGACAAACTTTCAGCAGCAGTAGATAGCGACTTGGGTACAATGACAAATGTTTTTGGAAGTAAACATTCTTTAAACTAGAAGTGCAGGGGGGTTACCTAGAGGTGTCTCAAGCAGAACAAGAGGCCACTAGCACGGATAAACCAATATCAAATCATCCGAAAAACATCTCTGAAAAAGGTTATATATGCGTATGTTTAAATGCAAGGAGCATAGTAAATAAGAAAAACGAATTAAACATTATGGTAGAAGATATTGACCCTCACATAATTGGTATAACTGAATCATGGGCCAACATAGATATTACAGATGCTGAATTAGGACTGACAGGATACGTAATGTTTAGGAAAGATCGAATAGGAAGAAGGGGCGGGGGAGTTATTTTATATGTTAAAGAATCTATTCAGGCTTATGAAATAAAACTAGAAAGGGAAGCAGATTGCGATGAAGCTGTTTGGTGCAAAATTGTTTCAGGAAATTCAAAATTAACTATTGGATTAGTTTACCGAAGTCCAAACATAAACGAAGAGGACAACACAAAAATAAAAAATGCTATAAAGGAAGTTAGTAAAGGGGAATGTATCATAATGGGAGATTTTAACCATGGACACATACAATGGAATTCTCTAGAGAGCACAGGGATTGAGGATCAACAATTTCTATGTTTAATCCAGGATAGCTTTCTTACTCAGCACGTACTAGAACCAACCAGGGGAGAAAATGTATTAGATATAGTTTTGTCATCACAAAAAGAATTAGTGGACAATGTAAAAATATTTGAACCATTGGGTAATAGTGACCATAATCAAATACATTTTGACATCAATGTAAAATCAGAAAGTAAAAATAAGAAAACGTACAAGAGAAACTTCCACAAAGGTAACTACAAAGATATGAGAAAATACTTAGCACAGCTAGATTGGAATAACATGCTGATGAATAAGACCGCAATTGAATGCTGGAACATTCTTAAATATGAAATTGAGAGTATCATCGATAAATTTGTTCCCTTCCGAAAACAAGGAAAACGGTGTAGAAAGAAACATTTGTCAAAAGAGGCTATTAGAAAAATAATGCTAAAACAAACTATGTGGAGGGTTTATAGGCGTACCAGAAAGGAAGAAGACTATGCAAAATACAAAGAGGCACTTAATGCAGCTACAACTGAAATCAGACAATCTAAAAGAAGCTATGAGCAAAAACTGGCATGTAACATAAAAAATGACAGCAAGAGTTTTTATGCATATGTCAGGAGTAAACAAAACGTACAAGACAAGGTTGGACCTCTAGAAGACAGTGCTGGAAATATAATATCACAGGG
The DNA here is from genome assembly GCA_963662155.1 of Lamellibrachia columna. Taxonomy (NCBI): domain Eukaryota; kingdom Metazoa; phylum Annelida; class Polychaeta; order Sabellida; family Siboglinidae; genus Lamellibrachia; species Lamellibrachia columna. Next base: position 5,989,299 of record OY759262.1, read on the forward strand.
GTTTTTAATGGCGGAAGACCTAAATGGTTACTTCAGTTCAGTGTTTACCAAGGAAGATATTAGTTCATTACCAGTTGCTGATGCTAAATTTCAGGGGGCTAAATCTGAATATTTAGGACCGTTAGTTGTAACTCCAGAATTGGTAGCTAAGAAAATAAGGGCAATGAAGGATAACAAATCACCGGGAGTGGATGGGATTCCTCCAAAATTACTAATGGAAACAGTAGATCAAATCAGTATACCACTTGCAAGAGTATTCAACTTGTCATTAAAAGAGGGAGTTGTTCCGTTTGAATGGAAAGAAGCAAACATCATACCATTATTTAAAAAGGGTTCGAGAAATAAGTCAGAGAATTACAGACCAGTGAGTTTAACGTCAGTGATTTGTAAATTATTAGAACGGTTAATTAAAGACCATATGGTGGACTTCCTCGTTAAGCATAAATTATTAAATTCATCTCAACATGGATTCCTTAAAGCAAGGTCATGCTTAACAAATATGTTATGTTTTTTGGAAGAAATCACTAAGTGGATAGACGTGGGATCGCCAGTAGATATTATCTACTTAGATTTTCAGAAAGCTTTTGACAAAGTGCCACATCAAAGATTGCTACTTAAATTAAAAGCCCATGGTATCGGGGATAGCATAACTGACTGGATAGAACAATGGCTGACTGACAGAAGACAACGAGTTGTAGTAGATGGAGAAGTTTCAAATTGGAAATCGGTTTTGAGTGGGGTACCTCAAGGGTCAGTACTAGGACCTATATTATTCTTAATTTATATCAATGACTTGGACGACAGTATAACAAGTAACGTACTGAAATTTGCGGATGACACAAAACTGTTTAGAAAGGTTAATACTGATGGTGATAAACAACATTTACAAAACGATCTAGACAGATTAGTGAAATGGTCTGAGAAATGGCAGATGCTGTTCAATTTTGGGAAATGTAAATGCCTACATACAGGACATGGGAACTTGAATGTAAACTATAAAATGGGAGATACTGTTCTGGGTACTACTGTAAAAGAAAAGGACTTAGGAGTTACAATAAGCGCTGATATGAAAGTTTCAGAGCAGTGTGGTATTGCAGCTTCAAAGGGTAATCAAATTCTTGGATTGATTAGAAGAAACATAACATACAAGGGAAAAAAGTTAATTATACCTCTTTATAAAGCAATAGTTAGACCTCATTTAGAATACTGTATACAAGCATGGAGACCATATCGTAAGAAGGATATAGATACGCTTGAACGCATACAAAGGAGAGCAACTAAAATGATTCCAGAACTTAGAGACCTTAGTTATGAAGAACGCCTGAAAGAATGTGGTTTAACAACTCTAGAGACAAGGAGGTTAAGAGGAGATCAGATTGAAGTTTTTAAGATATTGAATGGGTATGAAATTATTGATAGAAATATGTTTTTCTCACTCAAGAAGGATAGCAGAACTAGAGGACATGAGGTAAAATTAGTAAAGGATCAATGTAGATTGGACATCAGGAAGCACTCGTTCTCACAGAGGACAATAAATGAATGGAACAAATTGTCTACAGATTGTGTAACTGCTACCAGCGTGAATATGTTTAAAAACAAGGTTGACACATATATCAGGAGGGCGGGTTATAAGTAGGTGAACATTGTTGGACTCTCGATAAGCCAATGGCTTCCTTGTCCACTTGCCATCTGGGCCTTTGGCTTGGATGGCAAATCTTGTTAAATCTTGTTAAAAGCACATTATATATATATATATTCACAAATAACTCATCAGCTCTAGACATTTGGCACAGTAGAATAACACCCATATTTATCTCACATAGAGCATGCAGGGTGACTTTACCATGCATGACAGGCACACGCCTATAATTAATGAAAACCCCCACACATATATTGCAAATCTACCAGAAAAGAATAACGTCCATGTCGATCTCACAGAGCATGCACAACTGACACAAGCCTAAACATTTACTGGTGATCCTTCACATAATCCCATGTCGCAACCTTGGCCGACTTGAGAAGATCCTTCTCTGGCACAAAGGAATAGCAAGGATCGTCTGTTTTGACTTTGCATGACAGCAGTGCATGCAGGGTGTTGTTGCTGAGCTGCGACCGAGAGTCAGTGTCGAAAAATGCTAGCTGCCGGCAATCACAGAGAGAGTTGTCATCAAACATGCGAAGAGTGGAAATCGCACTGCACCGTGTACTATGTTTACGTGCATATTGCACACTCTACAGTATACAAACGTCACTGTGGCATATAAACTGCAAGTCAGTCACCCATTCTGGCTTGTATTTTGCAACGTATTTCTTCTTCTTTGCTGAACTAGCGCATGGCGAATCAGACCCACGCTTCGCCATACTATTGTTTCCGTGCAACAAACATCACATCAGACGCTTTATAACACTTCGTGCACAGAACATGTGGGGAAAAACAGCCAATCGAAAACGGTATAAGGCGGCAAGCCCAGACACGTTTGCCGAGACCGAGCGCAAGAAATGCGTCGTGATTACGTTGCAAGCCCGAGCACGTTACAGAAAACGGCCAATCAGAACCGGTATTGACCGGTATTAAACACTTTCTGTTGACCCAAAAAAACATACTTGAGTCAGCCGGAAATAAAATCCAATTAGGCCATACCGAGTTCGGAAAATAACATAGAAAAAAAAAATTTGTTTTGGTTTCACTATTCAATAGTTTAAGTAATGTGTGAATAGTTTAAGTAATGTGTGAATAGTTAAAGTAATGTGTGAATAGTTTAAGTAATGTGTGAATAGTTTAAGTAATGTGTGAATAGTTTAAGTAATGTGTGAATAGTTTAAGTAATATGTGAATAATTTAAGTAATATGTGAATAGTTTAAGTAATATGCAGTCAGTTTAATAAGAGAGCGTACTTTTGCTAAAATCATCAAAATAATTGACATTGATCGTTAAATCAGGTAACTTGTGAAAGCGAGAATAGCATTAAGTCATAGTAAATAGAGCCGGACCACTTTTGTAATTTTGACTGGATCTGGTCAAGTCATTTAATAATTTGTCCAATGATTTAACCAAAAAGAAAAGATTTGTGAGCTAGCATGTCATGGTGGATATTACATAGGTTCACTTGTTTGCAAAACGGGTTTAAAAACTAGATAAGTGAAAAAATTTAAGAGAGAACTTTATAATATATTGACAAAAAGCTATTCTTTCCAAACAAAAACTCATTCATATAATAATCTTTATTTATTTTCAGTGCCTTCCATCCAACCTTACAGTTCCTGTATTAAAATGTTTAAATTCCTTTTCACAATACCACCTTTATACTAAGTGTAAACTGGTATTACCATCCAGTGCATTCAACGGATACTGAACATCAAACTAATATGTATGACAGGTCAAACATTCCAACCAATGAGCACAATGTTCAAAAGTGTGTTAATAATTCAGATTATAATAAAAAGTCAAACCTCAATATCAAAGTCATCCATGGGACTGGGCCAAAGCGAGGTGACTGTATTAGGGGGACTAACGTCCCATACTTTACTGTTATTGAATAGCGAGGTGACTGTGTTAGGGGGACTAACGTTCCATACTTTACTGTTATTGAATAGTGAGGTGACTGTGTTAGAGGGACTAACGTCCTATACTTTACTGTTATTGAATAGCGAGGTGACTGTATTAGGTGGACTAACGTCCTATACTTTACTGTTATTGAATAGCGAGGTGACTGTATTAGGGGGACTAATGTCCTATACTTTACTGTTATTGAATAGCGAGGTGACTGTATTAGGGGAACTAACGTCCCATACTTTACTGTTATTGAATAGCGGGGTGACTGTATTAGGGGGACTAACGTCCTATACTTTACTGTTATTGAATAGCGAGGTGACTGTATTAGGTGGATTAACGTCCTATACTTTACTGCTATTGAATAGCGAAGTGACTGTATTAGGGGTCTAACGTCCAATACTTTACTGTTATTGAAATAATTTGGCATTTCGACTCTACTGGATGCCATACCTGGTTGGCACGAAGTGATCCTGGAACTTGACGGGGAGACTCAGTCGCAGGAACTCGAGGCAGACCTTCTCCAGGCCACCATAGGTCTTGGAGTTGATCTTGATGGATGGCGGAGAGGAACTCCTGCAACGACAACAAGTGTACGGTGTCAACACAGGAAACTGGAGGACTGTGAAGGCAATTTAAGACCTACTACGACCACACTCACACTGCTGACAACATTGAAGAATTGTAACTCACCCGCCAGGTATACGAACGACCTCAAGATGTGGGTGTTCTTTGGGCATTGGATTGAACAGTGCCTGGTCCTTGCTATACCACAACGTCATCTGACGTGTCATGTTCCTGCAGTACAAGAATAATATAAGTTTTTTCAATAAAAACATCTTTCATTATTAAATTTTTTCAATTTAATTTTTTTTCAATATAGACAGTGCAACACTCTACCACACTACATGTATTGGTGAACTGATTTAGCAAAATAATGACCATTCCTTGATTAATTTTACCAAATTCTACCTTAGCAACCTAATAAGATAAGATAGTAGCACAACACTTACACACAGAATGGTTCATAGCCCTCCTGCAGACCACAGCAAGTGAAGAACTTCAGTGAGTCAACATCATGGCCAAAGTTTATCTTTGCCCTTTGACCTGCACCCATGGTGAAGGCAGGTACATATGCCTGCGAGACATCAATCTCCTTGAAAGCAATTTCCTGGCCCAGTCGGTCCATCATGAGCTCACCGTTGAGGGAGAAACCTGTGGGGAAACAAGTGTGGCATCTTGACGTGGGTAATACCCTTTTCTCCACCAGGTGATTTAACTGGTGGAGGGTGGTGCTTCAATCCAGAATCATCAATATCAGTCATCAAACATTTACATTTCCCTGGAGGACACTAATGTATTGCAGGTTACATTTTATACTGCTGTGTAAATTAAGGCCTAGTAGCAATGCTTCTAGTATACGTGCGGGTGATGATTTAATTAGTATACAATCAAACAGAACACTGTGGAGCTTAAACCTGTAATTTTAATATCAGATCATGCACAGTTATTATTGTAATTTAAATTATCTGTTTAATAATCTTGTATTGCAATTGAACTTATTTTAAGTTATGTTAATGATAACATTCCATAACAGCTTCCAACAAGAATATATAATAATTTTATCAGAAGACTCAGAACTTCGCCAATTTGCATGTCCTGCTGTTACCACCCTAACTATTTAATTTATATCATGTTTAAAAATGTCATTAAAGTCACAGAGGGAGTGAGGGACAATTCTCATCAATGTGCTGCAAATTTTCGACACCCAAACTGCAACAGCAGAAGACAGACAAAGCTGGCGAAAATCGCATCCTACGACCCATCCCGGTAAAGGGTTGAAGAGGACGGTGAGGTGTAATGCCACGGTTATCTGTTTGTATCAACCAGCAGATTTAGAACACTATATATATTGGATTTGTTGGTGTCACTGCCATCAGTTATTATACTATTAGGTTACATAAATAACAAACTTTCTGTCGAGCATAAATCTGATGAGAATGGGACAGTCATATTTATTTGGATCGAAGAAAATGCTTTGGCATTCAAACAGAGGACACTCACTGATTGTCCTGTCGACAAAGTCCAACATGCACCCAATGACATCTCCCTTCTTCCAAACCTTCCCATAGGGCTCAGCACCCTGGTTCCACTTGCATGCCTGTAACCATAGCAACCGCAGGTGTGATGGATGTCACTGTGATATCAGTTGCTACCTGCACTTAGTGTCAACATTAAAAACTGCAACTCTACAGAGTGCACATCAGACATTGCAATTTGACAGGAGTAAAACAAACGTTTTAAATTCAACACAAACATCATTTTAAAGCTACTATATCATTACAACAAACAGTAATTGACTAACGATACATCCTGACAAAGAAAGAACGTTGTGGGGACGCAACTAGCTGGTCACTGCTGTCATAACAATGAAGAAAGTGTCAAGATTCATCTTGTGGGCACCAACACATGGTAAGAAAAACAGAGTATGTGTATTAAGAAATGTTTGTAAATATGGTAAGATAAGACCTCTGAGGAGTACTTACACTGAAGCCATCAAATGCATACGAGTTCTCATCGATACCCAGTTCCTTGCCTGGTCCGTCGCACATGTTCATCCAACCCACCTGCATGTAGCCTGGGGTGATTACTTCCAACTCATAGTACCTGTCACAGAAAAAGTACATCTCTAAGTAAGTGCCACAAGAAGTGAATAAACCAACATATTAAGCAAGTTTTGATACCTTTCATAGTCTATGAAAGATGGAACTACAATGACTCTTTTGGTAACTTCTTCAGCGTCTGACTGAACTGTCTCCGGTGTCATGCGACCGCATTGGTGGTTGTCACATGACAACAGATCCATGGAGATTGGTGGAAGGTTGTATACCCCTTCTCTATTCATTGCTGGATGCCTTGCTTGTATTTCTACCGCCATGTTGATGTCTCTAGCCAACACTGTTGCATCTCTGGCTGTGATGTTGTCTCTCATCGACTTTATTTCTTCTATCATTCTCATGTAGGTATGTTCTTTTCGTCTGGCCCACCAGTGACCTGCTGGTTTTGCCCGTGAATGTTTGCTGACAGTCGGGACAGGTAGAATTGTATATCACACTGCACATACAGGCTTTGTCCTTCCTGCAAACTTCATGGAACTTGTGACAACCACCAACAGTCACATGACACTGGACTACAATTCGGTCTTACTCCTGATTAAAATTTTTGGTAGGCACTGGCGACCCATCTCTAGAGTTGTCTACGTGGGGCACAGTAGCTCTGAGGTTAGAGCGTCGGACTGTCAACTAAGAGCACCGGGGCTGTCAACCAAGAGTGTCAGACTGTCAACCATGAGTGTCAGACTGTCAACCAAAAGCACCGGGGCTGTCAACCAAGAGCACAGGGGCTGTCAACCACAAGCACCGGGGTTCAAGTCCACCATTTGGTGTTTGGAATTTAGGCAATTATGTTCATCCCATTTTGTCTCAGTTCATTTCTTTAACATAAAGTAGTTTGTGACACTGTCAGTCTGTATGTATGCATGCTCCCTCATATCTCCGTCAGTTTTGCATGTATTGAGATTTTATTGGCGTGCCTGGGAGCCCATATTGATGGTCTGTACATTAGAAAATAAAAAAATTCCCCCAGGGGGTTGGGATATTACAACGGAACCTATGTAGACACTTGACGTAAATTGCATAACTCAGAACAATAGTACAAATAATTGTTAGTAACGCTATGCGTGTTTCTACGATTGTTACGTGATCTACGTAAAATTCCACTGAACGCTTTGTGAAACTGGCAGTTGTACATGATTTTGGGGGCGTGAAGTTGTCATTACCATTGCCCCAAAATTTGACTGGGTAGTGCATGGGGTCATAAAGACTTGCAGTGGCTGCCTTTTCTGTCATGCAACGTTGGGCAACTTGGCTAGTAGTTGTGTAAGAGTACCTAGCAATAGATTTAACAAGATTTAACAAGATTTGCCATCCAAGCCAAAGGCCCAGATGGCAAGTGGACAAGGAAGCCATTGGCTTATCGAGACTCCAACAATGTTTATCTACTTATAACCCGCCCTCCTGAGATATGTGTCAACCTTGTTTTTAAACATATTCACGCTGCTAGCAGTTACACAATCTGTAGACAATTTGTTCCATTCATTTATTGTCCTCTGTGAGAACGAGTGCTTCCTGATGTCCAATCTACATTGATCCTTTACTAATTTTACCTCATGTCCTCTAGTTCTGCTATCCTTCTTGAGTGAGAAAAACATATTTCTATCAATATTTTCATACCCATTCAATATCTTAAAAACTTCAATCTGATCTCTTCTTAACCTCCTTGTCTCTAAAGTTGTTAAACCACATTCTTTCAGGCGTTCTTCATAACTAAGGTCTCTCAGTTCTGGAATCATTTTAGTTGCTCTCCTTTGTATGCGTTCAAGCGTATCTATATCCTTCTTACGATATGGTCTCCATGCTTGTATACAGGATTCTAAATGAGGTCTAACTATTGCTTTATAAAGAGGTATAATTAACTTTTTTCCCTTGTATGTTATGTTTCTTCTAATCAATCCAAGAATTTGATTACCCTTTGAAGCTGCAATACCACACTGCTCTGAAACTTTCATATCAGCGCTTATTGTAACTCCCAAGTCCTTTTCTTTTACAGTAGTACCCAGAACAGTATCTCCCATTTTATAGTTTACATTCAAGTTCCCATGTCCTGTATGTAGGCATTTACATTTCCCAAAATTGAACAGCATCTGCCATTTCTCAGACCATTTCACTAATCTGTCTAGATCGTTTTGTAAATGGTGTTTATCACCATCAGTATTAACCTTTCTAAACAGTTTTGTGTCATCCGCAAATTTCAGTACGTTACTTGTTATACTGTCCTACAAGTCATTGATATAAATTAAGAATAATATAGGTCCTAATACTGATCCTTGAGGTACCCCACTCAAAACCGATTTCCAATTTGAAACTTCTCCATCTACTACAACTCGTTGTCTTCTGTCAGTCAGCCATTGTTCTATCCAGTCAGTTATGCTATCCCCGATACCATGGGCTTTTAATTTAAGTAGTAACAGACAGTGATGGGATTCAAGTGGTGGAATTATGAGAACAAACATCTTTTACTCATGATTGTATGCTTCAATAGAAGTTGAAATGATGTTTGCATGAACAGGTCTGCTGGGGTAAAGTGTACTGTGCTGAGCAATGAATGTTAGGTTGGTGCCATGTAATTTGAACGATTTGCTCTATGTCATCAGCATACATAGATTTTTACGTACCACTTTCCAGCATCGACTGCGTAGGTGAGCTCAGCACGCAGGATCCTCACTCGTTGCTTCTTCTCCATCAAGTCTTTGGCAGATGCTTTGGTTACACAAGCAATGCACAGTATCACATAAAAGTTTATGTACATTTCAAAAATGGCATATTATATCAAAGCAGTCAGTAAAAAAAGATGTGTGGTGTGAATCTATTGTCTAAAAGGAAGAATATTACTTATTTGTCCTTCAGGAGTATAAGTGATTTTTAACATGGAAGCATAACATATTCACATCAACCTGTTCACACATCAAAATATCACCCACAAATAAAAAAAACATCTATTACTTCAACAGCAAAAAGCTGGATTTCATCAAAGTCAGTTGACAAAAAGTTGGCATTCAAACTGGACACTTCTACTGTTGACTACGAACAGAAAATTTCCAGATTACCATATTTCATATAGAAGATGAAACAGGGCTATGCAGTGGAACCTCACTATTAAGGTCACCCTCAAGCATGTGACCGTATTAGTGACCCTAGCATCCTTTACTTTACTGTTATGGAAATAATTTCTGTCGCATCGTGACCATGATAGCGTGGTGGCTTTATAACTGAGGTGACCATAAAGAGAGGTTCGACAGTATAGCAATGATGCTGAACTGCATAGGGTTTATTGGAGAAGTGCTCAAACAAGTGCACGGTGTGGCAGTAGACCTACTTTCTGCAGCCTCTGTTGTAGGGTGCTCGAGGGTGTAGCCATAGGCCAGCTGTGTCTTCAGTGTTTCACTGGCTGTGATCCTGAAATGGTAAAGTTAAACAACTGCATGGTTGCACATCAGTAAAAGGCACCACTGAAACCCAGCAGTGCTGCAACCCCGTGGGCTTTTCTACAGTTCTGATGAAACAATGGTTCATGAATGGTTTCTTATGGCAAGCATAAAAATATTATAAGTCAAGTTCTTGACATAGTGGTGACTCTGCATGTATGAAAGCATAAAACATAACTGACTTATGCCTTACTGAAAATATTTATATTTCTAGCATCATGAGTTAAGTGCCACTGAAACTACGTCGATCTCTGTGGAACACTAAGTAAAACAGAAACTGCCCATACCTGTTGGCCTTTTTGATTGCTTCGTCAACATTTGTATATGGCACAAGATGGGGACTTCTTTTGTAGTATGGATCCTGCCAAAGCCAAAACAATGTATGTAAAGCAGTAGAAACACTAACAAAATTATAACTCTAATAATAATAATTGAAGTGGTATAAATATTAATGTGTTATTGATGATAAACGAAATGCATAATGAAAATAATAACAATATGAAAACATGGCCATCTGTAAATCTGGTGACCATGCATTGAAATTATTCTGATGTCTCCTACTCTTCAGCAGCTGGACGGATCAGTCAAAACGGTCAAGTAAGTTAGTATTCTCACCTGAGTGAATAAAGCAATTTAGCCGGTGTATATTTGTACCTCCGTGAGACCGTACGTCCAGCCCTGCTTGATCCTCTCTTTGGCCCAGATGTTGTGTGTGTTCTCAGCCAGGGCCTCCACAAGCTCCGTCATTTTAGAGTTGAGTTGGATGCCTGACAGGTCCAGTGGCGACGGCTTGTAGCCATTCGTCTGCAGGTAACTACAACAATTGCACATTGCTATGCCAGTCAATCACAGAAAAGAAAGTTGATTCAGTTACCACACAGACATACAGATCCAATTCAAGAGTCACTGAAATACTTATCTTTTAAAACCCCATCCTTCACTGATTCAGCCTATCACAATTCTGGTTTGTTGGTGCCCAAACACATAGTGTGTGAATAGTTTATGTAAACATCCGCAGTCGATTTAAAAAAAATTCCTATTTCTGCTCAAATTGTCAGAAGAAATTACTTTAGTCATCATTAGATCTGCTAAGGCTCAAAATAGTGGATATCCAAAATGGTAAATATTGTGTGAGTCAATGCTGATCATGGGCGTGACTTATAAACATTAAGTAATTTAATAGTTTGCCTGATAATTATTACACTATTACAATCTGTTGGTGGGGTGGTCACGTGTCGGTGACCACTGGCGAATTGGCCCCACCTTTGTAGTTATTCCAGTTAGAGCTAGTGTATTTTTAAGCAGGTAGTTGTATTCATAGACTGCGTGATAGCATGTAGGGCATTACGCTATTTGGTTTAAGGGTGTTCTATGATAATAGTAATGCCATTGTTTTTTTTATTTGTTCTAGGAATACTGCTACTGCTTTGTGTTGAAATGTGGGCTCTGCATTGGGCGTAGTCAGCCTGGCGTTGGGCTGTGAAGCCCACATTTCTGTTTTAAATTTCTTTAAAAGTGGGCTTACACTTAATCACCACAATAAACGTCATTCATTTGGCCTTTTCATATTTCTATATGTGTGTTGTGTTGTTGATTGCATAAACACTATTATAATCTGTCTGCCTGTGTATCTCTGTGTCAGTACCTTCACGGGATTAGTGTGAGGAATATCTACACCATGGATTCATATGAATCATTTATATATTTAAAAAACATCTTATCATTTCTGACAATCAACATATCACGAACAGCTCCACATATTGGATTGTCTATACCTAACTGTCTGCATTGTGACCACAGACCAGGAGCTGATGGACACTCACTTGTTGTTCAGCTTGATGGACTTCAGTCGAACGTTGCTGGTGTACTGTGGGTCGTACGTGAAGTGGTACCCCAGAGCCAGCAGTGTTCTAAACATATCAGCAAAGCAGGTGTAGTTACATATGACATAGTTACTTGTTCACTGAAATAGAGTCAAACCTGCTCAAGCGACCACCGAAATTAAGAGACCACCTGTCATTAACGACCAGTCAACTCCTCCTGAAGCACCAATTGTATTAAGTTACAACCTGTATTAAGATACACCAGTAGTGAGAGATCACCTCTGAATTCTGAATGGGTAGATTATTTATGAGAAATTAATTTATAATCTGAAATTCCAGTGTAAAGAAATATTGCACTGATAGACACCTCAGCGTCTCCTGTGCCAGAGAGAGGTTGTAGGTCCTCTCATTGCCTGGTAACTTGGCAAATGATGTCAAACAAGGGTGAGTCCTCGCCTGGTCATCTCGATTCTACAAATAATACAAACGGCAGAAATTTTTTTCCGTTTAGTTGCAATGAATAGACCATTTTCTATGTTATATAATTAAGTCTAATCAAGTATATTATGATAAAACAAGATTGTGACCGATTGCCAAAGAACATAAGAATATAACCCGAGGTCAATACCAAGTTAATTGAAAATAATAATTCACGTAATTTGTTTGCATACATCAAAATATTCCTTTCTCTAAAATAATGTTGAATATCAATAACCTAACAGATACACCTGGAGCCTAAGCCAGGAGAAGTAAAATATTCTACACGGGGGTAAATGTGTAACCTATTGTGGATTCACAGAGCTGTCTGTAAAACTGTTTTGAGTATACAGTATATTATAAGACATAAGCTGTGTCTACCTCGCTATATGACCAGCCCTGCTCAACCTTGCGCATGGCCCACAGCTCGTGCAGATTCTCAGCCAGTTTCTCACGCACACCATCAATGTACAGCGGCAGCTGCACCTGGAGACAGAGAGGTCATTTATACAGGACAAGTAATAAAGTAAAGTAGTGCTTTATTCAGATTTATAACTGTGTAGATGTGGGGCAACAAAGGTGTTATATATACATTGTAAGAATGTATCGTAGAAATGTGTGCATGCGTGCAAGCGTGGGCAGCAGACACATGGGCTGGGGCAATATGTCAATTATGGATACGTGTATGTTATGGACAGGTGTATGTTATGGACAGGTGTATGTTATGGATATGTGATCGTCATTACAGACAGATGATCATTAAGGCATGTGGTACATTATGCATGCACCATTTAAAACCATGTAAGTAACAAAGGCTAATTTAGTTAGAGAAACAATGACATTATGCCTGTATGACTTCTGATCAATCAATACAAGTCTTAACTAACGTCCAACTCACTGAAGTAGTCTCGATGGGCTTGGGCACAAACGGAGGCCTCGCTGTCACCTCGGCTGGTCCACAGATCAAGCCCCGGGGGACGTCACCGAAACTGTAGCATGCCTCAATCTTCACCTTCTCTTTTGGCAGCAAGGACTCATAGACAGGCGAGTGGCCCTCTGGGGGGCCGTGTTTGAACTTGCCATGGTCTCCGCCCAACATGATGCGCACACTGCAGAGTGGACACACATTATAGTATGGGGTCAAATTTGAGTCAGATAAATAATAGTGTTATACTTTGGGTATTTTTGACTTGTTGGTGACACAAATTACAAAAAAGAATTATTTTACATTTTTACGGGATGAAATAGTTTATAACAATATAATTTTACATTTTTATGGTTGTGAAAAAAATTATTATAAATTTAATGTATGATATTGAGGTACATTTTATTACAGGTTCTTTAAATGTAATTACCATGTATTATTATAAAATATTTATAAATAAAAAATAATTAAAATGTTCTTTGATGCGCCAGTTTCTAGTTTACGCTAATCATTGCGCATACAAACTAAAAGTCAATTAAAATATATAAATAAATTAAAACGTCATCACAGAAAAGCATAGTCGTCCACGACAATGGTTATAGTCCATAAAAAAACAGTATTTCACACATTGCCGAATGCACATTGGAAGAGATGAGTCTTTAGTTTGCGCTTAAATGTCAATGAAGGTGCGTCACGGAGGGAGAGTGGTAGTGTGTTCCAATGTGTGGGGCCGATTGTTCCAAAACCACGTCTGCTGATGGACTTGGACACTGGTGGGACAACTAGCTGCTGATGGTCATGTAGCTGCCATAGCCGAGGATGTCTAGTTCTTTGATTCAGCAGCTCAGAAAGATAGGTAGGTGCCAAATCATGCATAGCCTTATATAGATATGCCAGTACTTTTAATTTCATGCACTGCCTGATGGGCAACCAGGGCAGATCCACCAGAACTGGAGTAGTCTGGGCCACTTTGTAAACCTTCTTCTTTTGTACCAGAGTTTCACTGTCGCTCATGTTAGTTTCTGAAAAATCGACTGCAGTTCAAATTTTCATAATTTTATTTCTAAAAAAATCCAGAAATTTGTAGCACAAGTTATACGTAGAATTAGTGTTCTGCAGTTGAGATAAATCGCCTTCAACAGACTGTTCACTGCTTTGATTGCAGCATTCTGGTCAGCATCCAGGAGTAGATCCTGGTAGTGATGGATCTTCGCTTTACGTATCTCATTGGAGACAGCGTTTTGATAGTCCACATAGATTTGCCTGTGTATTTCCAAGCCGGATGCTCGCCAAATGTTCTCAGTGTGACGGCGAAGCTTATGTATCACATGGATATCAGCACAGTACCAACATGGAGTATTCACTCTTCTTGTGTGGCCGCTGAAGTACAGCGAGAGCATGTACATCCAATGCTGTATTAACAGCAAACGTGTATTGATCCAGAATGGTGTCCAGATGTGTGGGTGACAGATCCATGCAAGATAATCGAGACATAATTCCACCAGTCAGCGTTTCACTATTTACATGTCGAAAATCCCTTCTAAGCTGTGCTTTTCCATGTGAATGCTGCTCTTGGAGAGTGTGGCGGACTGAGAATGCCAGTACTTGTGGTCAGATATATCACTATTAAACACAGAGACGTTGTTGACCGTCAAGTCAGATGCTCGAGACATGATGAGGTCCACGGTATGGCTACACCTATGTGTGGAGCAGTAACATACTGGTGAAGATCGTGTGCTGTCAGTCCTTGAAGCGAGAGACAACCAGAGCAGAACCAACATCCAGGTTGAAATCTCCAGTGATGACGACCTTCCCAGCAGCAGAATCCAGCCTTGCAGCTAACTCTTCAAATCGGTCCAGAAACATTGGTATGGACGATGATCGCGAACGGTAGACAGCAAGCACTGTGAGATGCTTGCATAGTGCTATATGGCATTCAAACGAGGAGTATTCAACAGAGCTTGTAGATGTAAATGACAGTTCAGTCTTGTGCACAATTTCAAGGCCATCACCTCTTTTCTGTTGTCTGCCAATTCCAGTGAATTAATATCCTGGTGGCGCAGGTTGTTTATCGTGGCAACATCACTATCGTTTATCATGGCAACAAACAACTAGACGTGGCAACAAACACTATTTAAACTAGCAACAAACTGGCAACAAACACTATTTAAACTAGAAGCGCAGGGGGGTTACTTAGAGATGCCTCAAGCAGGACATGAGGCCACTAGTACAGATAAACCAATAACAAAATGTCCGAAAAACATGTCTGAAGCAGGTTATAGATGCGTGTGTTTAAATGCTAGGAGTATAAATAAGAAAAACTAATTAAACATTATGGTAGAAGATACTGACCCTCACATAATTGGTATTACCGAATCATGGGCCAACAGACATAACAGATGCTGAATTAGGACTGACAGGATACGTAATGTTTAGGAGAGATCGAATAGGAAGAAGGGGAGGGGGAGTTATTTTATATGTTAAAGGATCTATTCAGGCTTATGAAATAAAATTAGAAAGGGTAGCAGCTTACGATGAAGCTGTTTGGTACAAAATAGATTCACGATATAAAAAATTAACTATTGGATTAGTTTACCGAAGTCCAAACATAAACAAAGAGGATAACACAAAATTACAAAATGCTATAAAGGAAGTTAGTAAAGGGGAATGTCTCATAATGGGAGATTTTAACCATGGACACATACAATAGAAATCTCTAGAGAGTACAGGGGGTGAGGACCAACAATTTCTATTTTTAATTCAGGATAGCTTCCTTACTCAGCACGTGCGAGAACCAACCAGGGGAGAAAATGTATTAGATATAGTTTTATCATCACAAAAAGAATTAGTGGACAATGTAAAAATGCATGAACCATTGGGTAACAGTGACCACAATCAACTACATTTTGACATCAATGTAAAATCAGAGAGTAAAAAAAAATGTATAGGAGAAACTTCCACAAACTATAAAGATATGAGAAAATACTTAGCAAAGGTAGATTGGAATAACATGCTGATGAATAAGACTGCAATTGAATGTTGGAATATTCTAAAATATGAAATTGAGAGTATCATCGATAAATTTGTTCCCTTGAAAAACCAACGAAAACGGTCTAGAAAGACACTTGTCATAAGAAGCTATTAGAAAAATAGTGTTTAAGCATACTATGTGGAGGGTTTATAGGCGTACAAGAAAGGATGAAGACTATGCAAATTACAAAGAGGCACTTAACCTAGCTACAACCATCACATCATTAGAAAATCTAAAAGAACCTTTGAAAAAAAATTGGCAGGTAATATAAAAAATTACAGCAAGAGTTTCTATGCTTATGTAAGGAGTAAACAGAAAGTTCGAGATAAGGTCGGACCACTGGAAAATAACAGTGGAAACATAATTTCAGACGGGTTTCAAATGGCAGAGGTCCTGAATGAGTATTTCAGCTCAGTTTTTACCACAGAAGATATCAGCTCACTTCCAGTTCCATTTACTAAATTTGAGGGCAATAAATCAGAACATTTAGGGCACTTATTTGTAACTCCTGAAATGATAGCAAAGAAAATTAAGAAGATGAAAGATAATAAATCACCTGGAGTTGATTGGATACCACCAAAACTGTTTAAGGAAATTGTTGAGCAAATTAGTACACCACTTACAAAATTGTTTAACTTGTCACTAGAAGAAGGAATAGTTCCTTCAGAATGGAAAGAAGCAAACATTACGCCACTATTTAAGAAGGGATCGAGGAACAAGCCAGAAAAATTCAGACCAGTGAGTTTAACATCAGTTGTATGTAAATTACTCGAAACATTAATTAGAGAGAATTCCATATGGTGGAATTCCTTGTAAAACATAAATTAATAAATAAATCTCAACATGGGTACCTAAAAGCAAGATCTTGCCTAACCAATCTCTTATGTTTTTTGGAAGAAATTACAAAGTGGGTAGATGGCGGGTCACCAGTGGATGTTGTCTACTTAGATTTTCAGAAAGCTTTCGATAAAGTGTCACATCAAAGATTGTTACTTAAACTAAAAGCCCATGGTATAGGTAATGGTGTAATCAACTGGATAGAAAAGTGGCTTACACACAGAAGACAGAGAGTAATAGTAGATGGTGAGATTTCAAACTGGAAATCTGTTTTGAGTGGGGTACCACAGGGATCAGTATTAGGCCCTATACTGTTTTTAATATATATAAATGATTTGGAAGATGACATATCTACCAAAGCACTAAAATTTGCAGATGACACATAGGTATTCAGAAAGGTTACGAATGATACAGATAAACAAAGTTTACAGGATGATCTAGATAAATTAGTTAAATGGTCAGAAAAATGGCAAATGTCATTCAATTTTGGGAAGTGCAAATGCATACACATAAGACATGGAAACATGGACGAAGAATGTAAAATGGGGGATGCTGTACTAGGTCGAACCACACAAGAAAAGGACTTAGGAGTAACATTTAGTGCCGACATGAAAGTTTCAGAGCAATGTGGGATTGCTGCTTCGAAAGGAAATAAAATTCTATGGCTAATTAGGAGAACTATCATGTATAAGGAGAAACAGCTAATTGTACCCCTGTACAAAGCAATAGTTAGACCACATTTGGAATATTGTATTCAAGCATGGAGGCTGTATCATAAAAAGGACATAGACATGCTAGAAAGAATACAACGAAGAGCAACTAAAATGATTCCAGAATTGAGAGACCTTAGTTAGAAAAGTCGCTTTTTACAATGTGGTTTGACAACACTAGAGACCAGGAGACTAAGAGGAGACCAAATAGAAGTGTTTAAAGGGTACGCGAAATGAATTTTTTTCTTCCCAAACTGCATTGCCAAACTCAAAAAATAAGTTACTGCTATTCAAATTTTTCAATTCCATCGGTCACCCTGTAAAAGAGCTTATTTGATCAATGTTTTGTGCACACAAAATGTACCAGTTTGTAGCGATATCTAGTGATTGCAGATGGTATTCGTGACGTCACGCCAATCTTGCACACAATGTCGGATTTATCTGATTGTGTAGTGTTATGCAGACCCCGATCCCCTGACAGGTCCACAACCCTACATGCATGAGCCAGAGGCAGTGTCTGTGCAAGTCGAGGATAAACATGCTCTGTCCGACGCCAACAGCGATGGTGCACAGGCAGAAGCCGTCCCACACGTCCCGCAGTGATAATTTGTCTATTTAAATACTCTGTAAATTATTTTTAGTGCTAGCATTTTATAAGCTTACTATAAACCATTTATAATAAATATAAGCCGGACTTCAATTTTTCTCACTGTGGACCGCTGGCACGTTGAACTGGTAGCTGCGACACCACAGGGACTGGCTGTGAGTGTGGTTATCTTTTTTCCACTACTAGCGTCCGTATTAACAGTGGGGTAGATGGTTTGCATTGCAGTTTCCTTCAACACAAGGTTCTTGGCATATCCCATGTCGAAATGCTTCTTATGCTTTTAAATGCCAACGTGCACGTGTTCTGCGGACGAATCTGACCCATATCTGTCAACGATATTTGTCACTTGTAAACTTGTGTAGGCTTACTGTTTCACTTGGCATATTGCTGCACCTAAACACTGCACAACAATTTACCATGTTTGCATTTGCTAAATATATGTAATAGTTCCAAACTATCCAAAATATGATGCTGTGTTATCAATGGATGGATTAAAAGAATGTAAACAATGGCACGCAATACGGCTGCACGCACAGTAGGCCCAGCAGTTTCCGCCTGTTCTGACGTCACGGGCTGCCTGACCTAGATTTCGCGGACTGTACTGTAGCGATGCCAGATGGCTATCATTAATCTGGCTGTGGTGACTAATTAACTAGATGGATGCTGCTAATATTTTGTTACATGAATTTGGTATACTATAAGCTGCTTTGCTGGCCAGTTGAATGTCATCATTGTAATTTCACTGCAGGAGGTGTTTAAAATAGTGAACGGTTATGAGGATGTTGATAGGAATATGTTCTTCAAACTTAACCCATTAGGCCTCAGGATTTTATTAAAACATGCTCCCCTGTTCCCAGGATTTCTGGCAATTTTTTTTTATAGAGATTTTACTTCCTTGTGTTAAAAAATCTGTAGAAAAATTTATTCAATATTGACAATTACAAGTTGTGTTTATTTTGAAGAGTAGTAATTTCTCCACATGCATGTATACATAGAAATAGGATATATTAATAAAATGTTACCATTTGCTCACAATTTTAAAATAAAAAATAGTAAATTTGTTAAAACTTTGAAAGTTGCAACTGACATTTGACAATGATCCTATGCTATAACCCTATGTAACCCAGCGAAGAAAATGTAGCTATATGTGTTAGCTTAAAATAAAAAATTTCGAGATGAAAATCAAGATTTCCGAAAGGGCAACACACGCACGTAACAAGCTGTTGTTGTTGCAAAATGTATCTGCTAGGGTGTGGCAAAATTTGGTAGCGTTTAGTTCAGTAGTTATTCACCAGGTTGGGCATGAGAAAGTACTCTTTCTCACAGAGGGTGATAAATGAATGGAACACACTGCCAAATGATTGTGTTAGTGCCAGTAGTGTGAATATGTTTTAAAATAGAATTAACAGATATCTGATAAGGGCAGGCTACACATAGATGAGAAAATTGTTGGACTCTCGATAAGCCAATGGCTTCCTTGTCCACTGGCCATCTGGAACTTGTTGTTTGGGATGGCACTCTTGTTAAAATCTTCATCCTGCAGCCATGTTTCAGTTACAATAGCTACGCCTGTCGCTGTTTCAATAACATGTTCACTGACTGTAGATGCTTTTCCCTGAACCTGATGGATCTCCGCACTGGAGTTAGGTTCTTGACATAGGCTCCAGTTCCTCTGGCCTTGCATGCAGGCCTGTTTTTGGTGACAATTGGTCTGATTGTTCTGGTGTTAATGCTGGTGGACTGCATTGTCTTAGACCATCCATATTGTCTTTGGCCACCAGCACTGTCTATGCCCCTCTGTGGGTCAGCAAAATGTGACAAATGCCCAGTTACTTCAGGTCACAATACACTGACTTGGAGAAGATTTTGCTGTCTGTTGGCACATTTGAATCAGCTGGTTGCTTGTGTACATGATTACCATGGTGACCATCACAGCTCAATGAAAAATACATTGTAGTTACAACAGCATCTCATAAAACATAAAAATTTCAGTAAAATCACAAATATCCAAGTCATATTTGAGACGTTGCAGCTTAAAATTTAAGACAACTTTACACTGTGGCAGCACAAGTGCACACACCCTCACATGGGACTCACCCTCACATGGGACTCACCCTCACATGGGACTCACTCTCACATGGGACTCACCCTCACATGGGACTCACTCTCACACGGGACTCACCCTCACATACCCACATTTATTTAAATCCCAGTGAGACTAACCTAGCTTTGGCAGAGAGGGTGACGACAGGGAAGAACATGCCGTCTACATTGAAGTCCCGGAAGAATCCTTTGACCCGGACACCGTTGACAGTGAAGGAGATTTGAGGGATGCTGAGATCCAGACACACACCAACAACGTCTCCCTTCTGTAGGGACTGCTGTGTCGTTCGCACTCGCTTCGGCTTACCCGCTAACAGGGATATACATAACTAATTAATTAATAATAAAAATATTAAAACTACCAGCGATAGTGATAACATTAATAAGTGTTTCTGCCTGCTTCATGAAGATGTGAGGGATTTCACAGAATTTAATAAACTGCACTAGTTTTAAAAGAAAATGACAATTAATATATCACAGTAAATTAATGTTGATGCATTATATATTGTCATCAATATATATATATTGTTGACAATATATAATATATATTACAATAGACTTCTATCAAAACAATGATCCAATATTTCCAATTAAATATGATGCAGTCTGAGTTCTTTTGAAGCATATGTATGATTTCATTAAAACTACCTCAACAATTAGATGATTTATAGCTCAATTATTTTCAGCTTGCCACAGGTGTCATATTAGTTGTAAGCAGAAGCCATACATCATATTAGAATATTCATGGTAATGATTTCAGAATATTTAAATATTCTTAATGGACAGTGTACTTATGAACACAACTGATTTTGTGGTCAAATTTAGAGCAAGCACCATGAGCGCCTTATATTGATGAATACTGGTGCTATAGAAGACATCATTATTAGTACCTTACCTGTCCACAAGCTGACGCCATCAAACCCATAGGAGAACAAGTCATCACCCACACCATTGGCACCCCAGTCGAAGCCGCCCCCAGGGTAGGGTACGAATCCCTCGGTGTTACCCCAGCCAAAGCGTATGTGAGGTGGTAAATGGGAGACAGACTCAATGTGGTCAACGATGATCTCATAGTACCAGCGTTGGTACATGGCCGAGCCGACACAGTGGGCCGTGTAGATGTTGGGGTGCATGCTGAAACAGACACGTTCAGCACCTTCAAGACTGCACAGATACACACAGAGCTTGGTGGACACTCACTCAGCTGTTTATTTTAAATGTATACAAAAATGCAAAACTACAGCAAGTTACATAAACAGAAAATGTGCAAGCGATACTTCCATTGTTGTGTTTGTGGACAGAAAATATCAATCAAACATTATTAAAACTCTTATCAGCTACCATACCACTGGTAGGCTACCAGTAACTCCGTTTATTACCCTACCAGTGACACTGCCCATGACCCTACCAGTGACCCTGTCAATTACCCTACCAGTGATCCTGCCCATGACCCTACCAGTGACCCTGTCAATTACCCTACCAGTGACCCTGTCAATTACCCTACCTGTAGTCCTTCCCATGACCCTACCAGTGACCCTGTCAATAACCCTACCTGTGATCCTGCCCATGACCCTACCAGTGACCCTGTCAATAACCCTACCAGTGATCCTGCCCATGACCCTACCAGTGACCCTGTCAATTACCCTACCAGTGACCCAGCCCATGACCCTACCAGTGACCCTGACACAGCCCATGACCCTACCTGTAGATGTAGTCGACCATCTTGGTTTGCAGTAAGAGGTCTCTGCCCGGTAGTAGGTTCTCACAGATGAGGTTCTGGTTGGACCTCACTGCCACGCCATTGCCCACACACAGCGAACACAGCACATCCAACACCTGGCAGCGGCAGCACGATTATGACAACAAAGATGATAATTATGATGATGACGTCCACAGCAACAACAAAGACAATAATTATGATGATATGCACAGCAACAACAAAGATCATAATTATGATGATGACATCCACAGCAACTACAAAGATAATAATTCTGATGACAATGTCCACAGTAACAACAACAAAGATGAAAATTACGATGATGACATCCACAGCAACAACAACAAAGATAATCCAATTAGCTTGGACTACAATAAATTTGACTAAAAAAATACTTGAAACCCCAAAAGCCATTGCCAGTAATCAGATAATGTGAGACATCTACCTTGGGGTCTCTGCCATGTTTGTCAATGAGTGAGATGATGGTGCGGATGTGCTGCTCCTTGATGACATTCAGAGCCTCGGGACTGTCAATGAGGACACAGTGGAGGACGTCTAGCACACCTGGGGACATGGCAGTGACACCATGTGACAGCTGACAACTCTAATGCACCTGTTTGTTCCTGTCCCGGGATGTCCATGGGAGTTAATGGTTTATAGTACTAAGGTTGGGAATTTGACATTTGTTAACATTTTATGGAAGTTGTAATATGCCAAACGTTTCTGACTGAACAAACATGGCACATTTTGGTGATTTACGACAGATGTTTTATTTCCAACTTATTAGTTTTAAAGTCAGTGTCCCTAGCCCAGGGGAACAAACACTGACCACAGTTCATAGATACCCACAACCCTATCAAGCACATCATTACAAGACTTGGCTACATTCATAAAAATATACATACATCAAGTCAGCAGTGTTTAAGTCACAGTTGTTGTAGCTTTGTATATCATCCTGAATATGCAGTGTCTATGTCTTTAATTCATAACTTATTTCTAATTTCTATGCTTTGCAGGTAGTAGGCATTTTCATATTACACAGCTTGGTATACTTGCTGATTTTTCAATTATAGGTATGTTCTTATATAGCGCAGTATCCAGTCCGTAGGACCGCTCAAAGCGCTTTTACACTTCACCCCCTGGCAGACCTGTTCATTCCAAGGCCATCCCAACTTCTCTGGGAAGCATTCAGCCACACTGCAATTGCGCAAAGACTATACGTTCACATTTCCACCACTGTCTGTATTGCCAGGTACTCATTTATACAGCTGAGTGAACTGTGGCAACGTGGGGTGATCAAACTTGCCAAAGGTTCGAAGCGACTGCAGTGGGATTTGTAACTGGGTTCTCTCGATTGAGAGTCCGGCTTTCTAACCGGTATGCCATCGCGCCCCACATTTTACAGGTTAGAAGAATATTCTACACTACATCACACATCTCAATGCTACCAGAAACATTCATAGTACGAACATGGCACACATGTAAACTCACAACAGACGTTAAGCAGTAGCCATACAAGTAGCATCTATATTAGCATAGGCATATTTCTGAATTGCCAAACATGAGACCAGATTATATAACACATATGAACAGTGCATGTGTTGTATTCTTCACACTTTTATTTAGCCATGTTCAGGGTTTGTTTTAAGCCGAAAAAAATGCATCACGAAAAGACATTAAACCCACGTAGGCCATAACACCTAACTGTAGTTTCTATATAAGTTTAACTACTAAAACATAGAGTAAAACATGCATTCTGAAGCAGACAACAAAAATTACAGACATCTAAAATAAACAAACCAAAAGTTAACATCATGCATAATATAATAAACATGGAGACTAAAGAATCATCAGCTACAACCAAGTTCAAAACACAAGTTAATTGCAAGTGTAAGCTAATTTCATTTGCTGCAAACAAGCCAAACATCAGTAACACATTTGCCTTTTCAGATATGAAATAACCGTACATGTGCCAATAAATTTTTTTTGTTTAACTCCCACTTCTGGACACATAATCAAACAAATGTACTGAGATCAGTAGTTATCTTCGTCATCTGTGCATTTTTTATACTTCTAATTGGTTTAATTCATAAAAAAACTTTACAAAGAAATTAAGATCTTGATTTAAATTCACCAAGTGAGTTAAAATTAAGGTTTATCACCCCTAGTCTGGACCACTATGTTGCCCCTGAAAATATGGGTTTAGCCACAAAAATCAGTTTTCTACATGGATATAGAAGAGATGAGAGAAAGTGGGAAGTATTGTAGCGGCTTTCTTGAAATGTATTATGATGGTTATAAAAATAACTATATTTTGTCCATATCCCCCAAAATGTGAGATTACCCATCAAAATAAATCTTCTACATGACTTAGAAGCCCAGATATAAGTTGTAAAGACCAACACATTGTGACATTTTGAATATCAATATGGCTGCCATGATAGAGTTATAAGAAATTTAAAATTTAAATGAAAAATACTTTTTATCTAGTGTTACAAAAAAATTAAGGTTTACAAAGTGGCCCAGACTACCCAGGGATTAGGCTTTTGTTATACGAAGTGCCAGTCGACTGCTGCACTGCATGGTTAGAGCCAGCACACTACCTGCGAAGGATCCTTCGTCTTCAAGCCTGCTAACAAGCCAGTTCAGGCGGTGTTGTGACGCGAACTGCTTACAGTTTGCATTGTTGCCTCGCATCAGTGTAGCTAAAACACAGCACAACAGCATGGTGGTCTTCATCACCATGGTGACAGAGAGGTCCTTGCGGCATGGAGCTCTTTGTGATTGTAGCTGCCATCATGGCAGACGCCAGATCAGATATTGAAACAGTTCAGAATCTTTGGAATATGGTACTATATAACTTTTGCATTTTATTATCCATTTTTCAAATAAAAAAGTGAGGAAAATAAAATTTCCATTTCCAAAATATTCTATTGTTAGAACACAAAATGCAGTCCAAAGCAGGGTATTCAAATACAAGCAAAACCTTGTTATTATTCTAATTCATATTTCTTAAATTCAGCTGGCTTGGTTCTGAACTATTTCACCCTGATCACAACCCTCCTGGAAGACGCAGCATGCCACATGCAGTGCAGACATTACCCCAAACCCCGTGGGGCACCAACCCTATACCTGTGGAGGAAGATTCCTGGTTTTCTAGCCGGTTTACCAGCCAGTCGAGTCTCTTGGAGGAAGCAAACAGGGAGCAGTTGCCACGGTTTCCACGGATCTTAGCAGCTACAAGTGCACACACACACACACAGGATAGAGAGGTCATTCACAGGGCTATTCCATCGTGACAGGCCATCGTGACAGACCGGCTCTTCCACAATTAAATTTTTACACTCGTCTTGTTTTATAATCATTTTGCAAAAAATCAAACCTATCTAGTATCCACTACAACATGCTAATTCATTTGTGCAAATGTCTTTAGTTTTGATGAAACCATTGTACAAACTATTAAATTATTCTTGACCAGATCTGGTAAAAATTCAGTGAGAAAAGGGCAAAGTGGTCCAGTTCTGATACATGTGAGGGTTATTTTTTAAATTAATATTTTAGAAGCTTTTTTAGAAGCACACCAGTTGTCGGTTAAATAATGTAAGGTTGATGTAATTTGGATAAAATGAACAATTTAACACATATCTACTTATTGTTTTATTGTGTGCACAAAAACATGTTGATTGATAAAGGTCAAGGCAACGCTGTGAATCTCAAATACAGTTCCAACTATAAGTGGTGTTAAAAAATTGTTTAGCTAACCAAATTTTAACTGTCACAATATGATGCAATGTAAGGTAATTTAAGGTACCGTCTTGATGGAATATTCCTCAGGTGGGGCACAAATTTCAGTGACACAGAGCAGTGACACAGAGAGGTTAAAACTGGAGTTAGGATGAGGAATGGTGTGGCTTAGAACTCTCTGGAATTCAACACAACACTCGTGATTGAAGAATGCATATCTCTAATGTTCAGTGATGTACTATGTCACATGTATATTAATATTTGACAGGTTATAACTGTGTTAAGCAACAACATTTAGTAAAAGCTAAACTAGGTTTGCTTAATTAATTTCCAACCAGAGTATAGTTGTTATAAGTAGATGGATTAAGTTTGTAACAAAATAGGGTAGGATGACTGCCAGGGTTAACAGTATAGCATGGTGAATAAACAGCCATACACATAACAAATGCAACAGACATTACATACATTTGCATAAAACTACCTAAAAAGTGATAAGAAACAAAGTGATCAAGTATCATCCTCAATGTGATTATATACAAACATATTTAACATATACTTTAACATGCATATATAGAATATATATCTTCATCAAATATCTTTGCTGGTCATTTTAACAAATATCTTAACCCTAGATAACGGTAAAAAACACAATATATCAATGTAAGATTACAGCCAAAAGATAGTAAGTTAGGTGTAAGACTATAGTTACCTAAGAATAAGATGAGTGCAAGAAGTTGTAACAATTAGTGCGATAATTGTACACTAAGAAAGTAAGATGTTAGTAAGACGAGATTACCGAGCAGCAGATAGAGATAGCTGATCATGTCGTTCCAGCGGGCAGCCGACTCCTCTCCTATGAGGTGTGCGAGGTGTCTCATGCTCTTCCACTGACTACAGTGGTCAATGGTCTCAAGGATCAGGGCAATCATCCCCTGTCATACAGCAACACCAGTCAACACTCCTCTACGTTGTTGCTTGTGTCAGGTTAAAAGACCCTTGCTGATTTTCAAAATATTACAAACTCTGAATTCCACTAGACTCATGTACTTGTTCTTGATAACAAGCTCAATATTTTGTATTAAAATCTGACAGCTGTTTCCCTTTAATTGTAACATATGACATGTCTCATACTACATGCTGCATGGCTTAATACAGATGCCTTCATTACAAAAAAAAAAAAATAATTATTTTGCACCAAATTCAGTGAGAACCTGAGATCAATCGTGTGTAAAAACCAAATGGTTAGGCAGTCTAAATTGATTTACAACATCAAGTCACCAACAATTGAATGAGAAGGATAAGCAAGGTAAAAAAAATGGGTTTCTGGTGATGTTAAAATGTTATAATATATTAGTGTTTCTGCTTGATACTGTCTTTGCGCCATTATTGTTGTATTATCGCCATAGTTGTTATGGTATTTAAACAGATTGTTTTAGTGCATCAAACAAAGCAAGACAACACTTACTTCCTCCTGAAAGAGATCCTGTCTGTTCCTCAGAGCCTTCAATCGGTTCTGTCGTTCTTCAAATTCTATTGTGTAAACAAACATAAACAGCGCTGAACACAGGAGCAAGGGTTAAGCCCACAGCTATATTTTGCTACGATAGCATCATAGCTCATTTAGCTTTGTTGTGGAACAGTATAACTGGAGAACTTACATTCCAATAAAAATATTGAGAAAAAAAATATTGTAAAAAAATAATGTATATGGTAATAAAAGTTAAATATAACCTTAGTCATGAGAACACATCATTACACAATTACCACAATAAGGCTTTAAAGGGCTGGGACCCCCAAAAAATCCAGATTTGTATGTATTTTATATATTACAATGATATAAATAATTTGCAACAGGAAAATAATTTGTCCGGAAAATTAGTTGTAAAAATGTTTTGTATTTGTGCCCCGCTTAAGCAAGTGCCTGGAAATTAGGCTGTGACGTCATAGGGCAGACTGCATCGACGCATCATATTTTGTTTACATTGGAAACGGCAGTAGTGTTTTTCGTATGTGTGAGCTTTTGCAATTTACAAACATTCTAACGTTTTACCAATTTTTCCACTATCACATATAGTAAATGTATATTTCGTGTAACACCAACACGGTCATACATCGGTACAAATCCGCAACAAAGCATATCCATGCACAAGTTTTCCATCAAGGCGAAGTGTCATAATGTATGGTGGCGGTTCATACAAACGACATAAGCGCTCTGGACACCGATGCCTTCGTCCCGCATGTGCAGCCAACACTTTACAGCAGGTGACTTTATAAATAATGTGGAATACGATATGGGATTTGCACATCATTGACTTCTTTCGAAGAAGGCTATTCCAACCATTCGGCCAGTTGGAGCCTCGGTGCCGGTGACACGACCAGTAATTCACAAACTTGAAATACAACGAGAAAGTCGTTTATATATGATATTATATTAACTTAGTACCTAAGGGTTTTGCACTATATTTATTTTTATAGTGAGAAAGTAGTATTAATCGTAATATCCGTGGCAGTGGTGAATGATACATGTTTATGTGAGATTTCCGAGTTACAAGTAGTAAGAATAGCCATTATTTATGCAGGCATGCTGGGTTTTTGCACATCAACACTGCAACAACAGCAACGTGAATGTGCGATAACATAGACGAGTTCCAGAAAGCTGTTTGTGGAGTGTTTTGATTATTTCATTACTTACTTTAAAATGCTTAATTTTGTGCGCAAGAAACGTCATCAACAAAAGGCTATATTTAAACAGGACAGTATAATTTTTTTATTTTCAACAACAAAATACCTCACTGTTCAAGGCCTTTAAAACATTTTTCACCTTTTTGTCAGTGACATAGTCATGTTGTGCATGTTTATCAGGCAGTATGTGTGACAACTTTTGACCACAAAAGAAAGTATATCATGTATTTACCCATGTCTTCACTGGGAGGAGCAAAGTATTCTATGAGATCTTCCAGTGTCTTGATGACTTCATCGAGGCTGATGTCCTCCCAAAGCCGACTGCTGCGGCCCTCTGTCTTCAGTGACTCGAGGGCCCTGAAACAACCCAGGTTCTCAAGTACACTCCCAATATATACTGAACTTAAAGGTCACTCCTCAATTTGATTTTTTTTGCGTCTCATTTCAAATTAATTTTGCGAAAATTCAAATCTATCTAGCATCCACTACTTTTGTATGTAGTTTTTTGTGAAATCATCAGACGAACTACTAAATTATTTAATTCTTGATCCAACATTTATCGTAGTGACAGTGGAAATGCTGAAAACTCACAAATTTCGCTCTTGGTAAAATGTTATAAGTTTTTCATGTGATTGGTGACAGGATGGAAGTCACACCCATGATCATTCTTGACCCCATAAAGTTTACCGTTTTGGATATCCACTATTTTGAGCCTTATCAGATCTAATGAGTAAAGTCATTTCTTTCTATGGACTTTTTTAATAAACTAACTGCGGATATGACTATTTACACACTTCATGTTATGACATCAACAAACCAGATTAGCGATAGGCTAAATTGGTTGACGGTGTTTTAACAAAGTGTATAATTAGAGTTTGTGTGAATGCAAAGTGTTGGTTTGTTTTAGACATATTTGTGAGTAGAAATTTATTATTTTTATATAATATATTTTCATGTAAAATCATTTAGTGGGGAGCAGTGGTCTAATGGTTAGAGAAGGACACTCTTAAATAAGCCCTCAGCGCAATATCTTAGGTCTTTGCAGAGTAATTATCCAGGTTCTAGGTTCTAGTGTCTTAGTGTTTTATCATGTGGCAGACCCATTTGTTCAAACACTAATTAAATTTGTCTGGAAAGCATTCTGCCATTCAACAATTACTACACAAAGCTATTTATTCATCATTGTCTATTGCCACGACCACATTTATACAATTGGGAACTCAATAAAACTGCCAAGCTTTGAACTGCAACTGTGAGTGCCCATGGTTGAGTCAGGTGCTGTATCATTGAGCCACCATTAACGAGTTATGATTCTATGATATGACTTACTTGACGAAAGTGGAAATGAGAGATGTACACTTGCGGATGACTCTGGCTGACTTGTTCTCCTCCTCCTGAGCCATTGACAGATTGAGGCCATCATCCATGTGGCCCTCCTCCATCAGAACTGCCTGCAACAACATCTCTCATCATCACAACAACATGTGGCCCTCCTCCATCACAACTGCCTGCAACAACATATCTCATCATCACAATAAAACGTGGCTCTCCTCTATCACAACTGCCTACAACAACATCTCTCATCATCACAATAACATGTGGTTCTCCTCCATCACAACTGCCTGCAACAACATATCTCATCATCACAATAAAACATGGCTCTCCTCTATCACAACTGCCTGCAACAACATCTCTCATCATCACAATAACACGTGGTTCTCCTCTATCACAACTGCCTGCAACAACATCTCTCATCATCACAATAACATGTGGCTCTCCTCCACCACAACTGCCTGCAACAACATCTCTCATCATCACAATAACATGTGGTTCTCCTCCATCACAACTGCCTGCAACAACATCTCTCATCATCACAATAACACGTGGCTCTCCTCCACCATAACTGCCTGCAACAACATCTCTCATCATCACAATAACATGTGGTTCTCCTCCATCACAACTGCCTACAACAACATATCTCATCATCACAATAAAACGTGGCTCTCCTCTATCACAACTGCCTGCAACAACATCTCTCATCATCACAATAACACGTGGTTCTCCTCTATCACAACTGCCTGCAACAACATCTCTCATCATCACAATAACATGTGGTTCTCCTCCATCACAACTGCCTGCAACAACACCTCTCATCATCACAATAACATGCGGTTCTCCTCCACCACAACACCTCTCATCATCACAATAACACGTGGCTCTCCTCCATCACAACTGCTTGCAACAACATCTCTCATCATCACAACAACATGTGACCCTCCTCCATCACAACTGCCTGCAACAACATCTCTCATCATCACAATAACACGTGGCCCTCCTCCACCACAACTGCCTGCAACAACATCTCTCATCATCACCATAACATGTGGCCCTCCTCCACCACAACTGCCTGCAACAACATCTCTCATCATCACCATAACATGTGGCCCTCCTCCACCACAACTGCCTGCAACAACATCTCTCATCATCACAATAACATGTGACCCTCCTGCATCACAACTGCCTACAACAACATCTCTCATCATCACAATAACATATGACCCTCCTCCATCACAACTGACTGCAACAACACCTCTCATCGTCACAATAACATGTGACCCTCCTCCATCACAACTGCCTGCAACAACACCTCTCATCATCACAATAACATGTGACCCTCCTCCATCACAACTGCCTACAACACCTCTCAACATCACAATAACATGTGTCCCTCCTCCACCACAGCTGCCTGCAATAACACCTCTCATCATCACAATAACATGTAACCCTCCTCCATCACAACTGCCTGCTACAACATCTCTCATCATCACAACAACATGTGGCCCACCTCCATCACAACTGCCTGCAACAACATCTCTCATCATCAGAACAACATGTGGTTCTCCTCCATCACAACTGCCTGCAACAACATCTCTCATCATCACAATAACACTTGGCCCTCCTCCATCACAACTGCCTGCAACAACACCTCTCATCATCACAATAACACGTGACCCTCCTCCATCACAACTGCCTGCAACAACACCTCTCATCATCACAATAACACGTGACCCTCCTCCATCACAACTGCCTGCAACAACATCTCTCATCATCACAATAACATGTGGTTCTCCTCCATCACAACTGCCTACAACAACACCTCTCATCATCACAATAACACGTAACCCTCCTCCATCACAACTGCCTGCAACAACATCTCTCATCATCACAATAACATGTGACCCTCCTCCATCACAACTGCCTGCAACAACATCTCTCATCATCAAAATAACATGTGGCCCTACTTGGCCCTACTCCATCACAACTGCCTGCAACAACACCTCTCATCATCACAATAACATGTGGTTCTCCTCCACCACAACACCTCTCATCATCACAATAACACGTGGCTCTCCTCCATCACAACTGCTTGCAACAACATCTCTCATCATCACAACAACATGTGACCCTCCTCCATCACAACTGCCTGCAACAACATCTCTCATCATCACAATAACACGTGGCCCTCCTCCACCACAACTGCCTGCAACAACATCTCTCATCATCACCATAACATGTGGCCCTCCTCCACCACAACTGCCTGCAACAACATCTCTCATCATCACAATAACATGTGACCCTCCTGCATCACAACTGCCTACAACATCTCTCATCATCACAATAACATATGACCCTCCTCCATCACAACTGACTGCAACAACACCTCTCATCGTCACAATAACATGTGACCCTCCTCCATCACAACTGCCTGCAACAACACCTCTTATCATCACAATAACATGTGACCCTCCTCCATCACAACTGCCTACAACACCTCTCATCATCACAATAACATGTGTCCCTCCTCCACCACAGCTGCCTGCAATAACACCTCTCATCATCACAATAACATGTAACCCTCCTCCATCACAACTGCCTGCTACAACATCTCTCATCATCACAACAACATGTGGCCCACCTCCACCACAACTGCCTGCAACAACATCTCTCATCATCAGAACAACATGTGGTTCTCCTCCATCACAACTGCCTGCAACAACATCTCTCATCATCACAATAACACTTGGCCCTCCTCCATCACAACTGCCTGCAACAACACCTCTCATCATCACAATAACACGTGACCCTCCTCCATCACAACTGCCTGCAACAACACCTCTCATCATCACAATAACACGTGACCCTCCTCCATCACAACTGCCTGCAACAACATCTCTCATCATCACAATAACATGTGGCCCTACTCCATCACAACTGCCTGCAACAACACCTCTCATCATCACAATAACACGTAACCCTCCTCCATCACAACTGCCTGCAACAACATCTCTCATCATCACAATAACATGTGACCCTCCTCCATCACAACTGCCTGCAACAACATCTCTCATCATCAAAATAACATGTGGCCCTACTTGGCCCTACTCCATCACAACTGCCTGCAACAACACCTCTCATCATCACAATAACATGTTGCCCTACTCCATAACAACCGCCTGCAACAACATCTCTCATCCTCCCAACAACATGTGGCCCTCCTCCATCACAACTGCCTGCAACAACATCTCTCATCCTCACAACATGTGGCCCTACTCCATCACAACCGCCTGCAACAACATCTGTCATTAGTCATCATCACAACATCATGGCAAGGATGCCTCAGTGTCAACTCTTATGGACAAAACCATAAACTCAAGCCCAACCAACCACAAGTTCTTCGGTAGTCCAAATTTCCTCAGGTGATGAAGGCTGAGTGCCACCATAAACTCGTCTTTTCATCATTTAGCTTGAGTTTATGCTGAACCATCCAGCATTATATTTGACACTGTTCATTATATTTGACACTGTTCATTATATTTGACACTGTTCATTTCACTGACCTTCTTCTCCTCGACACGGCCAACGCCCCGCTTCTTTGTCTCGAAAGTTTGGTACGACAACCAGTGTCCTGTCTTCGCATGCTGGACGTACGCCAATGTGTCTCCGAATTTGATGTCTGCGGTGCCCATACCCTCATCCTCACGCACCTCTGAGAATTTACGATCGTCCTGCAGCCAATGGACGACATCAAGTTAAACAGATTAAACGCTGACATTGCAGTCAAAGAAGAGAAACTACCGCACTATTTCAATGACGTAAGTAAATATTTTATTAATTAAAGTTTCATCTTGCCTTGGTAATAAACGTATGTCTTTAGTTGTTAAAATTAGGTTAAATTAACGTCAACAATATTAATTAATAATGCTAAACTTAAATTTGTTGTTTAAGTATTGCAATGGTAAAATAGGTTTTAAATCTTTCAGAACAATCTAATATGCTATTTAGCCTGGTTCGAAGGTAATTTAACGATGTTGCAGCCAGTACTTTCACAAGCCAGTACTTTCACAAGTCAGTACTTTCACAAGTTAGTACTTTCACAAGTCAGTACTTTCACAAGGTCATGTAGGGATTGGCTAGGTATGCATATCTTCCACATCTGGATGACTCACTTTTGACTGTCGCAGTACGAAGGCGGATGAGTCCTCTGTGGCCACTGACCGGTGGAAGGTGACGAGTTGGTGGTCCTCGGTGATGGCCAGGTAGCGCCCCGAGGTGATGTGACGCAACCTGAACAGCTGGCCCCAACCCATGAAGCCCTCCGCCCACCTGCCGTGGGGAACAATGTCTCAGGACAGGCAATGGAAGAATGCACCATGTCTTTCTAGAACACTTTCAGTAGTTAGTTTCAAACAGTAATAACCACCTACTGGCTAACTGGTTATAAGTACATTTGTAGACAGTGTTACCAAACAATTACTATGCAGACTAATCGTTCATATATCCACCACTGTTTGTAGCCAGGTGCTCATTTATACAGCTGAGTGAACTGAGGCAGTGTGGAGTGAACTGAGGCAATGTGGAGTGAACTGAGGCAATATGGAGTGAACTGAGGCAATATGGAGTGAACTGAGGCAATATGGAGTGAACTGAGGCAATGTGGAGTCAACTGAGGCAATGTGGAGTCAACTGAGGCAATGTGGAGTCAACCGAGGCAATGTGGAGTCAACTGAGGCAATGTGGAGTCAACTGAGGCAGTGTGGAGTGAATGAAATTGCCCAAGCTTCAAAATGGCAGCAAGAGGATTTGAACCAAAGTTCTCTAAGGGGAAATCACATCATAAACTTATCTCACAAATATTGTTTAATGAGTAGGAAATGAGATATACTCACTTAGTCCTGACGTGCTCTAGTTTCCACAGAGACCTTGCATGGGACTGCACGGCACCGGACTCATACATGACAACACTGAAACATGGCACACAAACAGGTCATCAGTGGTGACTGAATAACTTTGTACTGTACTTGAGTAGAAGTAATTCACCTCAGAACTGCTTGAGTAAAAGTAAAACTACTTTGTAAAAAAACTACTTGAGTAAAGAGTAAAACTACTTTCCAAAAGTACGTCAGGTAAAAGTAGAAGTAAAAAATGTATTGTCAGGCAAGTAACCAACATGTACATTACAGCATCAGCCAAAAAAAAATCAACTACTCTAGCGTATACATGAATAATGTTCTATTGACTGTACCTTCTATATGCAAATCCTACCATTTAGAGATAAAAAGAAAATAAAGTTCTACTGTTTTATATACAAGAGCTGCCACCTGTTAGTGGCACATAAAAACGAAAACAAAAGCAAGACACCAAACTGAATAGAATATTGTGAAATAATGTTCAGACAAAAATGTAACGAAAATATATTGCAAAGTAAATGAAAGTAACAAAGTAAAAAGTAGCATTATATTAGATAAAACTACTTCATTACAAGTAAAAGTATTTATTTAAAATTGTACTTCATTACTTGTCAGTTACTAGAAATAACTACTCAAGTAGAGTAACGAAGTAGTTTTACTTTGTTACAAGTCACCACTGCACATAAGTCTATCAACACGTCAGATATGAAATGATATAGTAGACATCATCATTGAATCATGTTGAATATGACACACTGGTTGATAAAATATAACAGTTTATCATTTATAAATTTTCTGTCAAAACAAATAAATAAATAAATTAAAAAGTTCTTTGATGCGCCAGTTTCTAGTTTTCGCTAATCACTGCGAGTACAAACTAAGTCCATTAAAATAAAAAATTAAAATATCATCACAAAAATGCACAAAGTCCTCCACAACAATGGTCATAGTCCATAAAAAACAGTATTTCACACATTGCCGAATGCACATTGGAAGAGATGAGTCTTTAGTTTGTGCTTAAATGTCAATGAAGGTGCGTCACGGAGGGAGAGTGGTAGAGTGTTCCAATGTGTGGGGCTGATAGTTCCAAAAAACATGTCTGCTGATGGACTTGGACACTGGTGGGACAACTAGCTGCTGATGGTCATATAGCTGCTATAGCCGAGGATGTCTAGTTCTTTGATTCAGCAGCTCAGAAAGATAGGTAGGTGCCAAATCATGCATAGCCTTATATATACATATATGCCAGCACTTTGAATTTGATGCGTTGCCTGACAGGCAACCAATGCAGATTCACCAGAACTGGAGTGATATGCGCAGAGATAGGTATAAGAACAACCAGGCGGGCTGCCCTATTGTGTATCTTCTGAAGGCGTGTCAAGTGATATTCGAGTAGGTCCAGCTGGAGGGCACTGCAGCAATCAAGACTTGAAACAACCAGAGTGACAGACATGCCTGGTGATGTAGGGCCTGGTGGATTTGATATGTCTCAAATTGAAGTTACACTTCTTGCAAACAGCATCAACACGATGCCACATGCTCATGTGGGTATCAAAATGAGTTCCCAAGGCTTGATGGTAGCACCTCCAACCTAGGCTAGCGCTGCCAGTGGCCAGTTAGGCCATATGCCACATACCACTGGATTTGGCTAAACAAAAGTTACCCATTTGAGCCAATTTGGCCACCAGCATTTTCGTTGAGAAACATGCAGAATACCTGAGCATCTGTTTTCTTGATGCACATAAAAATGTGGCTAAAGCAATTTTTATTTGACTAAAAAAATGTGGGGCTTTAGCCAAAATAGCTAAACAGTTTACAACATCAGAGCTAGCCCAGCCAACCACAAGGTTCTTTGTTACTCCAAATTTCCTCAGGTGATGAAGGCTGAGTGCCACCATAAACTCAAGTCTTTTCATCATTTAGCTTGAGTTTATGCTGAACCATCCAGCATTTGATCTCATTGATGCAGTCACAAAGTCTCTGAGTAGCACATTCCATGCATGTCATCAGGTACCTGAGGATAGTAGGATGTGCATTTGTGTAAGTAATCTGCAAACTTATGGTATTCCACAGCATGCCTCTTTAGTATGTCCTACATTGGTGCCGTGTACACCCAGCGTTGTGGAACACCGTACTTCAGAGGATGTTCGTCGGATGTGACAGTCCCAATCTGCATGAGCTGGGTACGATCTGACATGTATGAACTGAAGCACATAAGAGTCGAGCCAGATATTCCCAGGTGGTCATTCATAGTCTTTAGTAGTATAGATGTATCGTGTCAAAACCAGCAGATAAATACAGGAGAACCAGAAGGACACCACTGGAGCCAGCCAGAGAACTGGTGATATCATGCTGCACTCTCGTTAATGCAGTTTCAGTACTGTGTAGGGGTTTGTAGGCCGACTGCAGCTCCTCATGGAGGCCGTTGTCAGTTTTAATGTTGAATGAGACATTTGGCTGCTACCATCCCAAAGATTTTACACACGAATGTAAACGATAGTTTTTCAGTGTGTTTTTATCCATGGTAGGTTTTTTATGGCTGCCTTCTTAAGCTCCCGAGAAACAGTGGCTGACTCAAAAGAGATATTGATCAGATGAGTCAGTGTTGGAATATGTGTAGGAAGAGTGCTCTGTAGCAGCGATGTAGGTAGTGGGTCCAAACTTGATGACTTGGGTTTAGCAGCCTGGATGATTCTCTGCACTTCACCCTCACTGGTGGCAGCAAGATCAGTCATGGGATGTTCGATTGTACCAGAGTTTCACTGTCGCTCATGTTTGTTTCTGAAGAATCGATTGCAGTTCAAATTTTCATAATTTTATTTGCAATAAAATCCAGAACTTGGTAGCACAAGTTATACGTAGAATCAGTGTCCACCTTCAACACACTGTTCACTGCTTTGAATGCTGCATTCTGATTGGCATTCTGGAGTAGATCCTGGTAGTGCTGGATCTTCGCTTTACGTATCTCATTGGAGATAGCGTTTCGGTGGTCCTTAAAGATTTGCTTATGTATTTCCAAGCCGGATGCTCACCAAATGTTCTCATCGTGATGGCAAAGCTTACACATCGCATGGATATCCACACAGTACCAGCTGGTGGCATGTGTACATGATTACTATGGTGACCGTCACAGCTCAATGAACAAGACACTGTAGTTACAACAGCAGTGTCTCATAAAAAATCCAGTAAAACAACAAATATCCAAGTCGTATTTGAGACACTGCAGTAGTCCCCAAATGTTAGCAATAAGAAAACTTCACTACATTTAACACTCCCTCAACTCATTTAGTCCTTTGCGAATCAAGTTTGTTGATGTTCAAATAATAGTGTGTGAATAGTTTAATATGTCAGTCAGTTTAATAAAAGAGAGTGCACTTTTATTAAAATAAAATAAAAGAGAGTGCACTTTTATTAAAACAAAATAAAATAAAAGAGAGTGCACTTTTATTAAAATAAAATAAAAGAGTGCACTTTTATTAAAATAAAATAATATAAAAGAGTACTTTATTAAAATAAAATAAAAGAGAGTGCACTTTTATTAAAATAAAATAAAAGAGACTGCACTTTTATTAAAATAAAATAAAATAAGAGAGTGCACTTTTATTAAAATCATTTAAAGAATTGACTTTGATTGTTAGAATGGGTAACTTGTGATCATATCAATAGCCGTATATCATAGTATATAGAGGCAGAGCTATTTTTTTCCAGTTTCAGTAGGGTGAATAATCAATGGCAGTAGTTGTCAGCTGCAATATATATTTCAGCCTCATATAATCAGCAACTTAAAATAGCATACTTACTCGTTGACATTCTCTGAATCTCGTGATGGTATCGTTAAACATTCATCTCCGTGGAACAGTCGCAGAACATCACCACCAAACACGAAACCTGTACAATGATCAACAGCACACAACAATCAGTTTCATTTTGCTATGGCCACCTAATTTGTCATCAAATCTGTATCAAGCCTCACGGAAAATGGGAGTTTTTTCCAACACATTATGAGGAACATTAAAAAATTTTTTTTAAACATTAAATAAAAAATACAGTCATTCATTTGACATGTGATTTGTTTAAATGTCTTTACTTACGTTTTGCAAACAATTGGTAAAATAATTATATAATAATGACACAATAAAGATTCACATCAGTCACATGAAGACTTGTGAATGTTACCAACTTTTCAACATTGGACCTACATCAGATCAAGATTGAACACTAGCTCAAAGTGCTGTTCTGTCAAGTTGGGTATGTTACATTGTATGTTTTCAGTTGACTCACCGACAGACTTCTGCCTGATGGCTCCCGAGCTGATGGGTTGTACGGCCCAGAGTGTCTGCTGGAAGGACGCCATCACCATCTCTCCCAGGCCTATGTGCTGGCAACACAAACACACCAACCATCTACTGCAGATCATATAATATACCAGGTGTACCAAATAGATGAATTCTCGCACACATTATCCATTTGTTGATACTGCTAATTCATCTACTGTTCAACTGTAATCTATATGTGTGTTAATATTTTAAGTAGTATTATTAATAATAATAAAACTTATATAGCACCTAAATCCTCAGGAACCAGAGCTCAGACGAATAATAAACCAGAATCGTTAAGAATAATATAATAAACACGGATGCACAAAAGTTATAATCAGAGCAAGGGACCTTTTCAGGGAGTATAACGTCATACATTATGTTCTTTGTTCTCTTAATGTTTCTTGTAAAGAATTGTGTTATGTTTACATTTTACTTATTGTAAAGAGTTACAATAAACTCTTTAATTGAAATTGGTGAATAAAACCCCTGCAAGTCTTATTTACATACACAAAGCTGGTACAAGATTTTGGTGTAAAAAAATTGGCATACTTTGACAAGCAATCATCAGAAAATTTAGATGTCCTGGTTGTACTTACCAAGTACCTTTCTGAAGCGACACTGACCAGGATGAGGTCATCACCCACCCTGACCTTCTCGCCCTCTGACCTCTGTTTGGATGCTGGGTGAATGGTCCACCAGCAAGATTCACCTGAACATCAAGTCACTTTCTATGGAAAACTCATACTTTTAACAGGTAAAATAATACTTACAGTATTTTCTAAATGAGACTAAAGCCTGGTTTCCACAAGGCGAAATCATCACTGCAACGAGCAGGTGCCTTCGCATGAAGACATATTGTAGCATCACAACGTTATCATATGAAATAAAACTGATCCTATGTTGAAGCGAAGTCACATGCGATATGAAACAGCTGTGACCTTTTCTAATTATGTGGCCATCACCTCAGTGAGATGATATCACCTTGTAAAAACCCAGCTTAATGGGTGAATACTATTGTCACAGAGGCCACAGAAAGTGTCAACAAATTTATCAGTACTGTATTGTCACAGAGGCCACAGAAAGTGTCAACAAATTTATCAGTACTGTTTTCCAGATTTTTTTTATTGTAAAAGAACACAATTTAACAAAGTAAATCCTTTTGCGATTTTAACTGTTGTGCTATATTTTCTTCTTGTTAGAATATTTGACCTTGAAAGGTTTCAATGGTCTTGCACTAAGTTAGCCAATATTTGTTCCAACAATATTAGTTGGTAACTTGGTTATCTAAATGTCCTAAATATTACACCTGATAAAAAAGTAGAGTAAATGTATGCAGTGGTACATACAGGAAACCGTAACACTGGACACAACAACCATAATACTGGACACAACAACCGTAATCTGACAAATGCATAGCTGGAGATCTACTGTCATGTATCACCAAGGGGCCAGAATTGTTATTTCTCATATTAAAACAACCCCCTGCCCCCCCCCATACCCCTCAACCTCCCACTCTCCAGGGGATTGTCATATTCCTCAGCTGTTCCACCAGCTGTTCCACCAGCTGTTCCACCAGCTGTTCCACCAGCAAACCGGCTGGTCATTTCATTAACATTTAAGGAGCACTTTGAACCATTTCAGTGGGAAAATATAAACATATATTCTTGAGTGGAAGAAGTGTTTGTTAAGAGTTCTTTAATTGAGAGACATAATTGAAATCCCTCTCCATAAGCCACGCTACTAGCCCTAGGGAACGACTGCAAGCCTACAGGATGATACCGCAAACTAGCATTCTATGCATAACAGCCTCGCTTACAACATACTCAAATAATCATGATTGACACAATAAAAATAGTGGTCTGATTAAAAACACTTGCAGGGCACTTAAATCAACATGACTGATGTCCCAAATGTAAAATACACTAATTTGTGAGTAAATTCAAAGCATTCAAAATAATATTACATACTTTTCATTTGCAATATAAATCAAATTACTAAATAAATGTGGTTCAAATAATAATGATTTTCTCATCAAAACTAAATGATATACTTTACTAAACATTAAGATGCAAATTTCACAATTCTGAAATTTGTCTAAACAAGACAAAATAATTTGGTATAATTTGTTATAACAGCATTCCTGCAAAATACCTTTCTCCGTCAGTAAACGCATGGCTGACGACAGCAGCATGGAATGTCGTAAAAAACCATACTACAGACAATTTTAATAAACGATAAGTCTGTCGAGTTCATGAAATACAAGTTTTAAAAATTTACGGTCAGAATCTATTCTAATGTTTCACAATTTACTTATGTTAACCATTAATGTATTCAACCAAATAAACTTGCATTTAATGGTTTATTGTGGTTCAACATAAGCAGGGCTCGACATTAACGCTTGTCCACTTGTCCAGGACAAGTAGCTACCAGTGTAGGACAAGTAGCTACCAGTGTAGGACAAGTAGCTACCAGCGTAGGACAAGTAGCTACCAGTGTAGGACAAGTGCATAATCCTGGACACTTGTCCCACAAGACAAGTTCATGCCGTTGCAATATAAAACATGTACTTTTCATTTGAATAAAAAGTCTGAAATGTTTTGACTTGTTGACACCCAAAATAAATAATGTTTAATGGAATCTATAATTGTGTTTGATGTCGCATGTATTACCGCTTTCTTTCTGCCATGCGACTACTGCCAATGTAGTCACCAGGTGGCACACATAGTATTTTAGAAACTAGCTTACTCATTAGAACAGCAAGGATGTTCGGTTGAAAACACAAGCGCGCTGTAACCATTCCTCATTTAACTGCCCCCTTACATAGCTACACTTCTGACATATATGCCCGTTTTATGTTTTGATTTTTTAACATTATTGCTACACAGGAATGCATAAAATTTGAATTTGATGTCAGAAACAGATTGCGATCGTAACAAACGTAACACGACAGAAAAAGTTACGCATATTTATGTTACCAAGCACGTTTTGTTGCACATATTAACGGGAGACTCGGGTCGGATTTGACGGATTTTTTACAATAAAATGAATTTCGAGTTGTTGCTATTTCCGTGTATAAATATTATTCAACTTGCCATTCATGTAAGTTGCACTGTCGAAATAAACACGTTTCTGTCATAAAACGTGTCTTTTGTATGATGCCTATCATTGCTAAGTCTTTGTTTATGTCAAATGAACCGAGACTAATGGGACATTAGGTGATTTTCCGCGAGCCATTGCATGCCGGAAAACGCTGCCATTCCAACATGGCGCATATCACGGGAAAGCCCCCTTTTCGCTCTGTATGATGGTACAAACAGTTTTAAAATGTGCCCGGAAGTATCCGAGTAATTCCGACTATAAATGACCGCCTCTGAACCATCTCGGTGACAAAGGAATGGGGAATGCCACGACGATTCGCCGGACATCACCACGTGATGTCGGATTCCCTCAAATCAAGCGCTCTAATTGGTTGTAATACTAATTTCCATCCTCTGACGTCAGCTTGAAATACCAGCTACGTTCGATTCGATCGACTTTTTTATCCCATGAGTTTCGTTCATTTATATCGCTTTGTAAAACGACATTATGCCGTTTGGTCGAAAGCGAGTGGGCGGTTACGGTACTGGGAGGCAGCGAAAGTTTGCATCGTTGCAGTTAGCGC
Source organism: Lamellibrachia columna (assembly GCA_963662155.1). Taxonomy (NCBI): domain Eukaryota; kingdom Metazoa; phylum Annelida; class Polychaeta; order Sabellida; family Siboglinidae; genus Lamellibrachia; species Lamellibrachia columna. The sequence goes on from OY759262.1 coordinate 6,031,837, forward strand.
GCGATGCGAAGGCATCGAGGGTTGAATTCGCCAATGAACCTGCGGCGACAACTTCGTCTTCTTCGACCATCACCGTCCATGGTGCCAGCGAGAATGGCACGCAGTGTAAGTTTAATTCTGATATTTCATATGTTCACTTGTGTTTTATCCAAACATCGCCTTTGTGGCATAACTATTACTGTATAAACGATTTGACGCTGATCTAGTTCATGCTGTTGATGTTCGTGGTTGTGTTGACATTCAGGCCCAGGGGCCATCCAGGCACATCAGAAGCAGAGTTGTAACTATGGTTTATTATATTACTACAATTTGCCCTGGTAATTATCGTATACATAGCCTATATACACACACGCGCGCGGGTGTGTGTATATAATATGGCAATGCCAATAAAATAAATTGCATTCAATGCCATACCCCTGCATACGTAGTAGGGGGGGGGGGCTTTTGTTGTTGAACATGTCTTGGATACTTTTTGTTCATGAAATACATTTATATTGTGTATTTTTTCCAGGCATCAAGGCGGTCATCAACAGTACCAGCTGATCCGTCTCTGAGACTGTCTGTCACTGAACGGAAGATTGGTTATGCAGATCTTCTGGAGGAGATAGGTGTCCCGCGATTCCTGGTTGAGCATGAGACAGATGCTGATGGCGATCTTTCAACAGTACTTGTACGCTGTGCCGTGTTGCCATCACTTGTTGCGAACCTGCTATGCACGTTGTGTAGGAAGCATACACTCTCCACCCCAGCTGTCGACCGCACCGCACCCTCGGCATGGTGTGTGGCCTCGAGACTTTCTGCACCAGTTGCGACAAGGTCATCAGTGCAACTCTGTCATCAGACTGTATCGATGGGACTCAGGCGACGAATGTCCCATTTGTCGTGGTGAGATCAGCTGTGTCGGCAACGATGGACATGGGTGTCGGGTACTCGGGACTTGTGTGAAATTTATTTTACAATGCCAATGACTCTTAACTTTGCCTTTTGATAGATTATACATTCAGTAATATGTATGCAAAGTTTCAATCATCTAGGTTGCTTTTCAGACGTTGAAATGTATGTGCCAATGTACATAAACTTTGAACACGATTTTCTCAAAAACATGTTTTCCCTCACACCTACTGCCTCCCGTGTCACTTATCTTTGCTATTGTTTGACAGAATTACTTGAAACTTTCTACAGTGTTTCTTGATAGAATGCTCTTGAAAACTATGTAGTAACTTTTTAGAAAACATTATTTATATTTTATATAATGAACCATCAATGTAAAATTTCATGATGAAAAAATACATTGAGATGTAAAAAAATCATGAAAACAAAAGTTTTTTGAAAACTTGGAAAGTCAACTGACTGTTTTCATTGGGATTATGTGGAGTAACTACACACCAAATTTGAGTCCTCTAAATCCAATGGTTACTGATATAAGTCACACGCAACATTCAATCCAAGATGGCTGCATACCGTGGGAAAATATGTATGAAACTTTCTGAAAAAAATTCACAGCATTACTCTTACCTGAACTTGCAATCTATGAAAGTTTCAGCTCTGTAGGTTCAGTGATAATGAAATAAGAAAATAAAATGTGTTTAGACCCAAGCGACGCCTTAACGAAACATATTACAATCATATCACCACTATATGTTAACACAAGTATGCTGACAGCTACAGCAGCAACCCTAAGCCCTATGCTTGCAAGTATGAGTTCGTTTTTGTAATTTTTCAGTCTAGTTGCATTCCCAGTATACGTAGCATCATCGGTCATAATGAAAAGCACATCATTAATGGTTAATTTATTCTGTTTTATTAATGTAATACTTTTTTGCAGTCGTTTATTTATTGCATATTGTTACGATTTATGTACTGGACTATTTTAATATATTATGTTAAATATGCGCTGTTGTTATTCGTAAACATGAAAAGTTTTTATCTAAGTGCATGGTAATTCACTATAATTTCCTTTCGGTCATACTATTAAAATTTTGCAGAATTACTTTTTAACACAATAAAAGTTGGTAAACACTATCTTGTTTCTTAGAATTATTGACATTTTTCCTTCTACACTCAGAAAATGCACTAAAACACATTTGTTGGAAACATCATCTTGGATATTGTATAGATCCAGGTGGGTGTCATATCATACCATAATAATTCACTGCGTTTGTAGTTTTCAGGGGGGACAAGCATAGTTTTGGTGGGACATGTAAACATGACTTGTTACTTGTCCTACAGGACAAGTTCCTTCTAGGAGTTAGTGTAGAGCCCTGGTAAGTTATTGATTGTATATGTATTTTCTGTACATGATATATATTTTAAACCTTGATGAAATTTTAAACAAATTGCCACGCCATGTAATTATTATCATACACACAATGACATGTTTGCCTGAGCTGCTGAGCAACAAGGAGCACTGCCATACCTTCTGACGTCTCAGTAAGACCGACATCAAAGGCCAACTTGTCACTGGACGAACTCTGGGTCGACAGACAAGACAGATACTGGAAGAGAAGAACAGACAAGTGAAACATCTGCTTAAAAGGAATTCCTTAATGTACAACACTGGCTTCATCGGTAAGCTGATGATGAGCTATGGGGTGTTTCGTATGATTTAAATGCCCCAATTCTAAAAAAAATGGTCATTTGACTGACCACTAAATCGTCCAATAAAAAACATATTTCGCCTTTAAAAAAATAAGTTATGAAAATGCACAATGGTAATACATTTTGTATGAATATTATTTTTAATGAACCGAGACAAATACTAATAAATTCGGTGTTGCAATGCCCCGTAAAACACTCATTCAATTAATCAATATAAGTTGTTATACACTGCTGTACGTTCATTTTAAATATTGATACATGACAATAGTTGGAGATCAGGGCACACATTGACATATGGTTTCCATTTTAAAGATAATATGACACTGTGCATGAACACATTACTTTGGCGACCACTAATAATTTAAATTAAACATAAAATGTGAGAACTCTAAAAAAAAAAAATTCAGGAATATATTTTAATGTAAAATCATGAAATCATAAAATGTAAATAAACGTTAGTGGAGAACTTCCACATTGTAGACTGTGGGTGATAAGCTTATGCCTAAATTTAGGATAGACCAGGCAAGTCTGTAAATAAAACACAAGTTTATTATAGTGTAAATAACACAAGGCCTTACCATTCTGCTGTGACTATGTCGCAGTAGGACTGCATGGCCATAGAGCAGTGTCCGGTGGCCTCCTGACTGCAGACTCTGGTAAAATATCATTAAATCAACTACATCATTTTCAATAAATCACCTGAAATCTAGAGAACTGTAGAACCCCTGATTGATGACCCCCTCCTGTTCTGAACACACTACAAAAAATTACCCCTTGTTAATGACAACCTTAATACATAGGTATATGACAATTGCTTAAGTCTCCAGTGTAAGTGCAATCATCCAAACATCAAACCCCTAAACACAGACCACTCCTCTTTTATGACCACTCCCTTTAATTTTTAAGGTTGCCTTAAATGAGGGGTTCCACTGTAGTATCTATGGACATTTAATTTAGGATGCAGAGGCGTTGTGTTTCTAGAATATCATACTGATCACTGATTATAAAACTGCTACTAGCCATTTCAGTGACAGACAATTATTCTTTGAAACAGCATGGAATTTAGATGTAATTTTTTTTAAATAGCATGTTTTTCAAAGTTTCCTTAAACACCCATAACTAACAATACTATTATTACTAATCCAGTATACGCTGCCTGGTGGGAAATAATGCTCAAAAACTGTTACACAAATATACCACTGCAGCTTCAGTGTACATATTTACAACATGGGAAGTCAGAAAAAGCCACATGTCAGCTGATGCCATGCTGAAAAGTTGATTAGATATCTAAGCCATTTATTTATCTAAGGAACTAAATTCCAGGATGGAATAAGGCCCTCTGTGCAGGTAGCCTAGCCTGGTGATAGAAGTGGCAAAACAGTGAACGTACATCTTCCTGTGACTTGGCGGAGACCATCTCTTGCAAGGCCCGTACTGAAAGAGCCTGCTCCAGCACAAACACACACACCGAGACATCAAACGGCAGCTCCTGTCAAAACAAGAACAACAACATAAATTGTCATATCTAAATTCTGGACCAATTTCTGTTTTACAAAAATGTAATAATGTATGTTGAACCATATATTATGTAATAATAAACACTAAACTTGTTAACATTTTAAAACAGTGACTTATTAAATTTGTTCACATACATACAGGATTCTCCTTTCATTGTTGGTAATATGTTTACCAACATTAAGAAGAAACTCCTGTACGCATGTGAATCTACAATGTAGGCTTGTTTTCATGCATGTGTGATAAATTAAAGTGTGATTGACAATTGTAATATTCCACTATTTTTGTCATAAACTGTAGTTTAATTTGTTTATTTTTTAACGATAAATAGACAACATTTCATCCGCTGGTGCAATGAATCACGTGTGTAGACATATTACACATGCCGCACATAACAAAGGTCACCCCTACCCTCCCCACACACTAAATAATACATGTTCAATGTCTGCCATAGTTCTGTCTCAGCAGACAAAATGTATTATGTTGTAACCTGATGGAATGAATATTACAAATAAACATTTAGCCCACTATACAGCTACGTGGTACAAGGCAGAGGATATGGGTTTGGGTGTGTTTGGGAGATAGCATTTTTATGTGTGGTATTTTACTTTTATGTGTTATTACATAACAATTGCTGATCTTCATGTTCACCCACTACCCTGTTTGTGTATTTGTTTATTATCAGTTTAGTTAGTGCCCTAGAACCAGCTTTGTTTAGTGAGCTGGTTTCTTTTTTGCCAGCATGGTTAATGCACACTATACAGCCACACAGTACAAGGCAGAGGATATTGATATAGCAACACCACAAGCTTCTCCATTGCTGTGTGCCTGGTCTATTTATATGGAAGCCATCCAGTGGGAAGTAATGTGTTGGAAGGCCAGCCCACACCTGTTTGGTCAGCACTCACCTACTTCACTTTAGGTTTATGGGTCTTTCTCTGAAAAGGCCTTTGATACGATCACATATTGGCAATGTCTCCTCGAGTGGCTCCGTCAGAGCCAATAAGCCATGTGCCTTCAATAGACTTTGGTGGATGTTTTTTTGGAATTTTCAACTTTATCACATATAGATAAATGAATCACTGAGAGATTAACTGGCGCAGTGGTTGAATTCAAGGTTTGGTACTCACCTTACTCAGTGTGACCAAATGTCTTGTGACCAAATGTCTTGTGACAAAATGTCTATTCTACTTTGAGGCTGATATAAATGCGTGGATAATGTACCCACACATAGCAGTGGGCATAATAAATAACCATTGCTACCGACTTTGCAGTCAATGAAAATTTATTCTGTGCTACTGTTAATCAATTTCAATAAGATATACAACATGTGTGTTTTACATGGGATTATGGACACGCAGCTATGAGATTTCTTTCAGAGATCGTAAGTTACCCGCAATGAGAAGTTATCGGGCACCACTGAGGCATCACTAAATAAGTCAACTTCTACCTGGGTGAACAACGACCAACTCCATGCCAGGAACAGCTGTGTTCTAAATATTACAGCAGTGAGGTCAGCCTGGAATAACCTGACTGCACCAAGCCAGTCAGCCCTGCAGTCACACAGGGAAGCTGCCTCCAGCCACCTCCAGCACACCTCATCACGGACAGACACAACCAGGCAGACTAGCTCTCCTGTCTACCATGCACGTAATAATAAACTTCAGTAGCACCTAAATCCTCAGGAACCAGAGCTGAAGTCATCATAAGCGCAAGGGACCACCGAGGATTTAAGGTGGAAATGCAATTTTGAAAAAAATTCTTTTATGCAGGTATACTTTCAGATGATGTTAAAGTGACAGGACTTTTTTCCAGATTTTGGGCACATCTATGGAAAAAGCACGCTTGCTCAGGTTAAGCTTGGTCTTAGGAGCAAAAGTTGTCATGAGATAGATGATCTGAGCTTCAGCTGTCTGGGGATATATTATGAAACAACATTGTGTGCGTTATGTCTCGGTTGCCACATATACTCGGAACTCACTTCCTATTATCTGTTTTAGCTTGTTGATCCTCCATTTCTCCTTAGCATATACATCCATCTGTTGACTACTTAAAAAAACTCATACTGATTTGAGATTGCTTAACCCTTTGTGTTTTATGCGTCTTTGAGCTCAGGTTCCTGAGAATTTTTGTGCAACAGATGTTTTTGTATTGTATTGTAAACTAAAGCAACTTCATAAAGCATTAATACCATCAGAGAATACAATTTTGTTAAGTCATGGAAATATTAGTGCATCCTAGAATGGTTAAAAGAATGCGTCAGTGTGGAAAAAGAATGTGTTTCACAGGCCACTGCTACAGGAGCGAGAACAAGCCAGTGTCTCGACTGGTACACGGGTTACCAAAGCATGGAGTGAGGAAATCAGGGAAGCCTGCACTACCATCATGTACACTGACATCCTGCAATGTGACACAGGCTTGGAAAAAATATGAAATTAAGGCAATGCAAGATAAAAAAAAAATTGGAGGGCTATTGTGATTCGAGGAACTCGCTCAACATAAGCAAGAAAGCATGAGTTTGGCATTCCACAGCGTTGGCCTAGCCATAGAGAAGGAGCAGTGATCATAAAGTTCAAGGTGGCATCTACAAGCTTGGGTCAGTGAATCTCAGTGACTGGGTCACTGTGACCGGGTGTTATTAATGATGACAGAAACATGGGGTGAGATGGTGCACAGCATGATAAACTAGTAATAGAAGTATGAGTTCAGTGCGGAGACAAACAGTTAGCCTATGCAGAGCAAATTATATATGCATGCAATAAATGAACATTGGAGTTGAATTTGTGGTATTGCTATAACCTGTTTCTAGTAAAAAGTGGACCTAAAAACAATTATTGACACATGACATTCTTGATAGACACAGTTACAGTAAATAGAAAAATAAAAGACAGTTTAAATAAATTCTTATTTGGCTGAAAGAGCGTTGAAAATATTGTAACAGAAACACTCTTGCCCGTTTCAACTAGATAATGAAACAAACTATTTATTTATTTCATGTTTACAATAATTTTGTGTTGTATGTTCGCACCTGGATCTGTTAATAACATAAACAATTCCAGTTTCCTTGCAACTAACAAGTTTTCAAAAATATATTATGACTAAGGACTGATTCTAGTTTCATATGATTCAAGACTGCAGAATTCTGGGGCCCGTTTAATTGTTAATATATTTAGCATAATTTCAATCATAAAACTGCTTCTGCCATAGTGCACTATTTCATCGCTATATACATGTTCACAGTTCATTGTTATTTACCACCAAAATGGAAATGCTGATTATATAGTTTACATTTCGAGGTCATATGAATTTAGTGATGCAAGAAGTCAGTCTTCACATTCTGCTCATCTGTAACATGTGGAGAAACATCATAGATCATTAGGCCTACACAAGTGATAATATGAAACTACCTGAAGAGCATTTGGTGCAGCCCATCAACGAACAAGTATAGTGACCTCTCGCTCCTGATGCAAAGATCAACTTCTTAAGAGGAACAACTTTGAAACCCCCTTTTTGCCCTGCACTGTTGGTTACCATTCTTCAATCCACGAATCCAGTCCCAACATGTTCCATTTAGAGGAATTTAGTTTCTTCTCCATTTCTGGCTGCAGACGGACAGAAGAGGAGTACGTTCCTTCACAGTGGTGTGCCTCATGTTGTCTCTTGTTCTTCCTCTTGTAGTCATGTTGTTCTTCCTCTAGTAGTCATGTTGTTCTTCCTATAGTAGTCATGTTGTTCTTCCTCTAGTAGTCATGTTGTTATTCCTCTTGTAGTCATGTTGTTCTTCCTCTTGTAGTCATGTTGTTCTTCCTCTTGTAGTCATGTTGTTCTTCCTCTTGTAGTCATGTTGTTCTTCCTCTTGTAGTCATGTTGTTCTTCCTCTTGTAGTCATGTTGTTCTTCCTCTTGTATTCATGTTGTTCTTCCTCTTGTAGTCATGTTGTTCTTCCTATTGTAGTTATGTTGTTCTTCCTCTTGTAGTCATGTTGTTCTTCCTCTAGTAGTCATGTTGTTATTCCTCTTGTAGTCATGTTGTTCTTCCTCTTGTAGTCATGTTGTTCTTCCTCTTGTAGTCATGTTGTTCTTCCTCTTGTAGTCATGTTGTTCTTCCTCTTGTAGTCATGTTGTTCTTCCTCTTGTATTCAGGTTGTTCTTCCTCTTGTAGTCATGTTGTTCTTCCTATTGTAGTTATGTTGTTCTTCCTCTTGTAGTCATGTTGTTCTTCCTCTTGTAGTCATGTTGTTCTTCCTCTAGTAGTCATGTTGTTATTCCTCTTGTAGTCATGTTGTTCTTCCTCTTGTAGTCATGTTGTTCTTCCTCTTGTAGTCATGTTGTTCTTCCTCTTGTAGTCATGTTGTTCTTCCTCTTGTAGTCAGGTTGTTCTTCCTCTTGTAGTCATGTTGTTCTTCCTCTTGTAGTTATGTTGTGCTTCCTTCTTGTAGTCATGTTGTTCTTCCTCTTGTAGTCATGTTGTTCTTCCTCTTGTAGTCACGTTGTTCTTCCTCTTGTAGTCCCGTTGTTCTTCCTCTTGTAGTCATGTTTTTCTTCCTCTTGTAGTCACGTTGTTCTTCCTCTTGTAGTCATGTTGTTCTTCCTTCTTGTAGTCATGTTGTTCTTCCTTCTTGTAGTCATGTATCTTACACAACCACATTCAACAAGATCAATGCTGGGCTGCTGACTGTCACATGACCTTGGGCATGTCACATACCTGGAGAGATGTCAGTCTGCCAATGAATACTGAGAGATCCGGCCGAAGTATCCGAAGATTGAACTTCAACTTTCTTGAGAGATAAAACCATGTCAATTAAAAAAAAAAAAAAACAGGAACGCCAACCCATTCAAGAAACTTTCTGGTTCAAGATGACTCGGTTGGTTTGGGGTTCACCAGAAAGTACTGGATTCAAATCCCAGACCAGCAGCCAACCTAATTGCTTTGTAAAAAAATATGGGTGCACCTTGCCAACTCGACTAGTACTATAGGTGGGAGTAGGTAGTCAGCGATTTGCAATTTTGGGGCAAGATACTAAAAGCTGTCCCCTTTATCTGATGTCTATGTTGGTGGGGGGACCATATATAGTGGGTAAATGTACCTATCTTGGATTGTTGGTCTTTCCCTATAAAACGTACCCACTGTTGTAAAAAAACTCCTGTGTTAATTAGTCTTAGATATAGATAAAGCATACGAACATATCTTTTGGATTAATCACCACAATAACTGTAGGTGCTTTCTACATGTTGCTTGGGGACATATTTAAGAGAGGCCAATGAATAACTAGTTGCTAAGATTGTACATGAGAGATATGCTCACAAACCCACTATCATCATAGAAGTACTGTACTAGTTGGCCTAAGATACGGCTGTTTTGAGTCAAAATAAGACTAAGGATAAGTCTGTGATTTTCCCTGGCTTTCCACCATTCTATCCTATCACCAGGGTTTGAATTTAGCAGGGCCAGTGGGCCCCTAGATTCATTGCCGGACCCCCAATAGTTCCAAATATAGAAGTCTGGCTGGCCCCAGAAATTTGGCAAAAAACTATGATATCAGTGCACCTCAAAGGCACAACACATGCACATTACTTAATTTTACAAATCCCACTATGAGGCTTTACCAGTGATGTCTTCATTTTATGAGAGTCATAAGTTTGCCGTACTTCATAAGGTAAACAAACCCATTTGTGAGCCTCCATTGAAACTGATATGATAGATAGAGAACTGAGAAAACTTAAGCTTGATTGGTCAAATCGGTCATTTAATGCCACTTGACATTAAGAAACATGTTTAAATAAAACATTTCATTCTCATGCGAAGTTGTTCACGTCCATGAGATTGGTTCCCAAGTTATTCGATCAAGGATATAATTTTAATTGGTTAATACTCTTGAGCATATGTTCTTTTTTGGCCAAAAAGTTATTTTAGCCAATATCGTGGACATGAACAACCAGGGATGAGAATTAAATGTTTTATTTATACGTTTTTTCTTATTGTCAAGCGGCATTGGACGACTGGTTTAACTGTTGACCAATCAAGTTTAAGCTTTCTCAGGTATCTCTCAATATATATAGATTTAAAAAGATTTAACAAGATTGCCATCCCAAACAACAAGTTCCAGATGGCAAAGTGGACAAGGAAGCCATTGGCTTATCGAGAGTCTAACAATTTTCTCATCTATGTGTAGCCCACCCTTATCAAATATCTGTCAATTCTATTTTTAAACATATTCACACTACCAGCATTAACACAATCATTTGGCAGTTTGTTCCATTCATTTATCACCCTCTGTGAGAAAGAGTACTTTCTCATGTCCTTTTTACGATACGGCCTCCATGCTTGAATACAATATTCCAAATGTGGTCTAACTATTGGTTTGGTCAGGGGTACAATTAGCTGTTTCTCCTTATACATGATAGTTCTCCTAATTAGCCCTAGAATTTGATTTCCTTTTGAAGCAGCAATCCCACATTGCTCTGAAACTTTTATGTCAGCACTAAATGTTACTCCTAAGTCCTTTTCTTGTGTGGTTCTACCTAGTACAGCATCCCCCATTTTATATTCTTCGTCCATGTTTCCATGCCCTATGTGTATACATTTCCACTTCCCAAAATTGAATAACATTTGTAACCTTTCTGACCATTTAACTAATTTATATAGATCATCCTGTAAACTTTGTTTATCTGTATCATTTGTAACCTTTCTGAATACTTTTGTGTCATCTGCAAATTTGAGTACTTTGCTAGATATGTCATCTTCTAGATCATTTATATATATTAAAAACAGTATAGGGCCTAATACTGATCCCTGTGGTACCCCACTCAAAACCGATTTCCAGTTTGAAATCTCACCGTCTACTATTACTCTCTGTCTTCTGTGTGTAAGCCACTTTTCTATCCAGTTGATTACATCATTACCTATACCATGGGCTTTTAGTTTAAGTATCAATCTTTGGTGTGGCACTTTATCGAAAGCTTTCTGAAAATCTAAGTAGACAACATCCACTGGTGACCCGTCATCTACCCACTTTGTAATTTCTTCAAAAAAACACAAGAGATTGAACCCATGTTGAGATGTATTTATTAAATTATGTTTTACAAGGAATTCCACCATGTGGTCTCTAATTAATGTTTCGAGTAATTTACATACAACTGATGTTAAACTCACTGGTCTGTAATTTTCTGGCTTGTTCCTCGATCCCTTCTTAAATAGTGGCGTAATGTTTGCTTCTTTCCATTCTGAAGGAATTATTCCTTCTTCTAGTGACAAGTTAAACAATTTTGCAAGTGGTGTACTAATTTGCTCAACAATTTCCTTAAGCAGTTTTGGTGGTATCCCATCAACTCCAGGTGATTTATTATCTTTCATCTTCTTAATTTTGTTTGCTATCATTACAGGAGTTACAAATAACTGCCCTAAATGTTCTGATTTATTTCCCTCAAATTTAGTAAATGGAACTGGAAGTGAGCTGATATCTTCTGTGGTAAATACTGAGCTGAAATACTCATTCAGGACCTCTGCCATTTGAAACCCGTCTGAAATTATGTTTCCCCTATTGTTTTCCAGTGGTCCGACCTTATCTCGAACATTCTGTTTACTCCTTACATAAGCATAGAAACTCTTGCCGTCATTTTTTATATTACCTGCCAATTTTTTTTCAAAGGTTCTTTTAGATTTTCTAATTTCAGTTGTAGCTAGGTTAAGTGCCTCTTTGTAATTTGCAGTCTTCATCCTTTCTGGTACGCCTATAAACCCTCCACATAGTTGTTTGCTTAAACACTATTTTTCTAATAGCTTCTTTTGACAAGTGTTTCTTTCTAGACCGTTTTCCTTGTTTTTTCAAGGGAACAAATTTATCGATGATACTCTCAATTTCATATTTTAGAATATTCCAACATTCAATTGCGGTCTTATTCATCAGCATGTTATTCCAATCTAGCTTTGCTAAGTATTTTCTCATATCTTTATAGTTACCTTTGTGGAAGTTTCTCCTAACCGTTTTTTTATTTTTACTTTCTGATTTTACATTGATGTCAAAATGTATTTGATTGTGGTCACTGTTACCCAATGGTTCATGTATTTTACATTGTCGACTAATTCTTTTTGTGATGATAAAACTATATCTAATACATTTTCTCCCCTGGTTGGTTCTAGCACGTGCTGAGTAAGGAAGCTCTCCTGAATTACAAATAAAAATTGTTGGTCATCACCCCCTGTACTCTCTAGAGATTTCCATTGTATGTGTCCATGGTTAAAATCTCCCATTATGATACATTCCCCTTTACTAACTTCCTTTATAGCATTTTGTATTTTTGTGTTATCCGCTTCGTTTATGTTTGGACTTCGGTAAACTAATCCAATAGTTAATTTTGAATTTCCTGAAACTATTTTGCACCAAACAGCTTCATCGTAATCTGCTTCGCTTTCTAATTTTATTTCATAAGCCTGAATAGATTCTTTAACATATAAAATAACTCCCCCTCCCCTTCTTCCTATTCGATCTCTCCTAAACATTACGTATCCTGTCAATCCTAATTCAGCATCTGTAATGTCTGTGTTGGCCCATGATTCGGCTAAACCAATTATGTGAGGGTCAATATCTTCTACCATAATGTTTAATTAATTTTTCTTATTTATTATACTCCTAGCATTTAAACACACGCATCTATAACCTGCTTCAGACATGTTTTTCGGACATTTTGTTATTGGCTTATCTGTACTAGCAGCCTTTTGTCCTGCTTGAGGCATCTCTAAGTAACCCCCTTGCGCTTCTAGTTTAAATAGTGTTGACTACCAAAAATATTCGTTATGCTACCCATGCCACTGTCTACTGCTGCTGCTAGCCCTTCTGCAAATACTGCTGCCCCCTTTCCACTTAGATGCAGCCCGTCCTTCATGTACATATCAGCCCTTCCAACAAAACTTCCCCACAAATCCACAAAACCCACTTCCTCTTCTTTACATAGCTTCTTGACTAGCATGTTAATTGCCATCCCCCGGCAATTTCGATATCTATGACCCCTCCTTCCTATAACTGGTAGAATCCCTGACAGTATTACCTGCTCAACCCGCATCTGCTTTAGTGTTCTGACCAAATTCCTGTATTTCCTAACTATGGCAGTTGTACCCTCCCTCTCTACGTTATTTATCCCTATGTGTACTAAAACAGATCCACCCTTGCCCAAACCCACAATGTTTTCTACCCTCTCAGTTATTGCCTCTATTTTGGCCCCAGGCAAGCAAACTACAACGATCTCTCCCTTGTTTAAGACTCTGTCGGTCTTCCTAACTATTGAGTCCCCCACAAACACCCTCGCTCTCTTTCTCACCCCCTCTATCACTGCCTCGGAATAGCTCTTCCGATGGACCCCCTCCATCACAGTCTGTCCTGCAGCCTTGTCACTTGGTGGCAGACTGTTATCAGGATTTCTCTCACACATCAACATTTCACCTTTCCCTCCCATCTCCCTCACTCCCATCGCCTTAACTATCGTCTCCTTCCCCCGACTCCTTCGCTACTGTCTCCCCCGCTCCCCTTTCCTTCGATCCACTTGTCTTCCCTCCCATTTCTTTCCTTCTCGTCTCCTTCCGTCCTGTCTCCCTACGACCAGTCACCTTACCTCCTCTCAACCTCCTCCCAGGCTGAGGTGAGTTCACCCTAACATCTCTCTCGTTGTCTTCCCCTACTTTATCCACTGTCCCCTCACCAGAACCACTGGCACAAACCACCTGCTCCCTTCCCACCATTGCCACAACGAGCAGCCTCAGCTGTTCTAACTCCACTTCAAGTTCCTTCATCCTCGTACATCCCCTACACTCAAAACTAAAACTATCCGCCTGAACCTCAGCCCAGGACTTCTCACATCCGGACTTGATGAAGTCCACCCAGTTGCTGCAACTACTGCATATTAAATGCCTAGTGGCCTTTAAATGCTGTTTGCATGGCGCCATCACAAAATTTATACTTAATCTAATTGCTACGTTAGCCTTGAATAAGGCTGTTTTTGTGTTCAAAAGAACACTTTAGACTAATATACTTGCTAACTATGTCTTTTCTACTGAGCTTGCACGAGCAAAAAAAAGCCTGCCACCTAGCGAATACGGAGAACACTGTGTAAACAAAACAACGAAGTCAGTGTAAACAAACTTACGTTAAAATCCTGCTGTTAATTTCTTTTTACCGAAATCGTTTACTACAACTATGTCAGATATTACCTTATGTATGTAATTTATGTAAATGTATCACTTTATCTAATATATATTTAACAATGTATACGATAGTTTGGTACCCCAGTTTAATTTAACTCCCAATTATCGCTCGATGAATTTGAGTCCCGGAAAAATACTGCCTCAGTTAACCAGAACACTTTCTTAATATATGTCTATAAGAAGTTTGCGTATATAGTATATGTGTAATAGTAATACTTATTCTAACCAATATTCCACTGTTTCTGACTATTCACTATGCTATCTAAATTTTCGAATTGTAAACAACCCTATTAACGCTCACTGACTTCCCTGTCGGAGTCCGGAACTAACTTACTCTAAAATCCTGCCTCTGACTAATAATTAACAAAAACTGTTTACTAATATATGTCTATATGTTTATGTATAATATATATGCAATAGTAATACTTATTCTATTCGATATTCCACTTTTTTTCTGTCAATTCTCTACACCAATTGTAAGTCGCTGCTGCACCAAGTTTCCGGAAGTCGCATTATATAATTTTATTATTTATTCGATCAAGGATATAAATTTAAATGGTTAATACTCTTGAGCATATATAGATATATGTTTATAATATATATTCTGGCCAAATTGTGTGTGCGCGTGCGTGCGTGCGTGCGTGCGTGCGTGCGTGTCAGGTGGGAACACATTTATAAACGGGAGACAACAAACAGATATACACAAGTCAATAGAATTTATATTATGACTTTTTCACGAAAACAGCTTTTGGCCCCCAGTTTTGGTGGCAGACCCTAGATTCTGGAATGTGAGGGTTTGGCTGGCCTCCACTAATTTTAGGCTAAATTCTATCGCTGTATCACTTATAACTAAATATTAGTAGTTGTATTTTCTGAATATGTGACAGCTGTATAATTACTTCATTTTAAATTTAAGCAGCACATGATATCCATAACCAGTTTGAAAGTTACAAATAAAAACATACTCAATCAGTTTTTTCAGAATTTAAGACACCAAATATAAGATCTTGCACTTACATTTGCCAGTGCTACACCTGTTGAGTAGTCAAGGTTTTCTCAGAGCTCTAGATAAATTCTACACTGTAGCTGGATTACAGGGGCAACAGATGTTATCAGACGAGTGGTCCATTTATGTGTATTCCTATCTGGCAGGTAGTTAGTCAGAAATTCAAGACATTTTCCAGGAATGGCCAACTTGGACTAGTTTGGTTTCTGTTCTTGATATATTTGCTTTCTATGAGTGCACGTATCGTATAGTTCCTAATAGATGCACAGTACCTAACACAGATGCATGCCCCCCTTTTTCAGACGTGGAAACCTTGTGCAAAAACAAAAAAGATTTTCAAGAGTGAAAGCACGCTAAATGAAAAGGATGGCAATACTGTTGCTGTTGGCATCACCTTATAGAATCTTTAGATATCATTCAGTGTGTGTGCTTTAAGCCACAAGGTGGCAACATGTTGCTCTCGCTACTGGCGGCTTTTGTCAGGAGAACTAGGACTGGTATTTATTTATTTTATCACTCAACCGCCATTGGCAAAGCATGCAAGTATGAATTTTTATCACCCATTCAGCACAGATGGATAACATCCTGTGAAATCCAATGATGTTCTCTCACTGGCGTGATTGCCTATTTAGCGTAGCTCAGAGAATGGAGTAGTGGCCGACCACATTTGCAAGAACTACCAGGTGGGCGATTCCAGCCGAAGTGAACCTGAGAGGTGACTTTCTATAATTGCATTAGGACGACCATTTTTGACCTATTTACTACTTCTACATCTCATTTTAAAAACAAGTTTATGACAGAACAACATAACGACTCGTGTAATAAAAGCTTCATATTTATTTTTCATCTTAACAATAAAATGGGACAGTCCGGCCAGATCTCTCTGGGGCCAGCTGTGACACCCTGAGAACTGGATACGAGACCCGGATATTTCACGTGACCGGACTGCGGTCCTGGGCCAGCTACTTGATCATGATCATGTGACTGCAGTCACATGACCAGAGAATCCTGGGGTCTGCATCCCTCTGGGTGTCCAGCCAGCCCTTTAGAAATGCTGGCCATCCTATCATTTTGGAAAGGTCGAGAAAGGGGGTTGGTTGGTGCGCCCTGAGGATGCGAGACCCGGATATTTCACGTAACCAGACTGCGGTCCTGGGCCAGCTACTTGATCATGATCATGTGACTGCGGCCACATGACCAGAGAATCCTGGGGTCTGCATCCCTCTGGGTGTCCAGCCAGCCCAAAATGAAGTATTTTGAATGAATGCCCCAGGTCTTTTGAAATGCTGGCCATCCAATAATTTTTTGAAAGGTGGAGAAAGGGGGGCTGGTTGGTGGGTGACGTGTTTCCTTGTTCGTGCTACGAGACAAAGATGGCCCAAGGAAGGGATGTTGCCAGATCCCACTGCTGGTATAATGCTTCTAATTGGTCAGACACCCCCTGCAGTGAGGGAACATAAGGGGTGCTGCCAGCTCCCATAGCAGGGTTAATGCTTGTAATTGGTCAGAGGCCCCCTGCGGTGAGGGGATGAACCTTTTAATTGGTCAGCAGCAGGCCCTTTGTAGGGATGGTCCCTGGCCTCTGCTAGGCTCCCAAGATGCATCAGTCAGTTGTTCTGTCATAAACCACGCACAATGATAACACTATGCTTCAATTTAACAAATATGATTTCATACATTTTTCTTGTGAAATAATGGCCATATTGCATACAGGTATGCATTTTGTTATTTCAGTTATTGCGATACCCATTTTCAAGATAGAAACAAAACCATATTTTGATGTTAATTTTTTAAAGTAACGAACTAGCAGTGTTTGAAATTAAGGCCTTTTTATCAGCGGCCACCGATTCAAAATGCTTCCTACCTATAATTCAGTTAGCCAAGATGTGCAAGTTATCAGTTCCACCCTGTTGATTCATCCCGGCAGCCATGGCTGGGTCAGATGCATTAGTGATGCACATTACAGTACTTACTAATCTATGCTAATTCGATATTAAATACAATTGTGACAAACTACTTATTGCTTGCCAGCGACAGATCGCTGCCAAGGCAAAGTCCACACATGCAATGGAACCCACTGGCATTTGAAACATGGATGCCTATTGGATGATTCAAATTTAATGACGTAAGCATCTTGGGGAATACCAGGGAAACAACAAAGTAAAGATGGCGGACAAAGTTGCTAGGAGTAGAGTTTTACAATTTTTTAAGGATATTACGCCAATTTACTTCAAACTGGTGATACTAAGGAGGTAGACAATCCGATTGACAAAATAATGTGCCAAGACATTCTGATTAATGTGATATTTGGCTGTGAAAGTATACTTTGGAGTGAATTGAGAATGGCATAGATTTTTGCCAGTGCCAAGCCCAGCCCTAGGGGCAAGGCAGTGGCAGTGTGTGCGAAATGTCATAATCAAACAATGTTACTTTCAACAATTGTAACTGTTTCACAAAAAAGTTCTTTACTTTATTTTATTGGTCTGCTAGCCATACGAAAAGAACGACAATATTTTGTATGGTTTATATTTATTAAATTATTAGTTATTCGAATTTAAAGCAGTGTCTGTTTTAGCTTTATACATGAAAACTGCTTTATTACGTATACCTATAATTTATACATTTTTGTGGGGTCAGTTCAAACTCACCTGGGCCGGATCAAAGTAGAACTGGGCCAGTTAAACAAAAATCTGGGCCAGTTAATTTTTTTTGCTAATTTCAGAGACTGAACTAGATGCACTTAGATGCCACTATGTTACAATGAAATAAAAATAAAGCACAACAATATTGATTATAAAAGTTACAATTTAAAAAAGTTTAATTTTGATGTCACACACATAATGCAACTTTCCAAAAACTTTATTTATTTTCCAAAAATAAAATATTATTTCCATATGGTTTATAAATCAACACATGACTACTTATGTAATACCAAAATATAAGACTTGCAAAAATATTTAACTATATAACATATGAAATATATAAGTGTCACACATGTAACGCTATGTTACATGTATGACACCTAATACCTACATATGATATAATTATAATGCTATAATTTTTTTGCTAATATGTAACAAAGGGGCAACACAACACTAATTTAATAATAATTGACACACCAAGGTAAATACCCTTAATTTTCTCTTTAATATGTCTGATTTGCATGTGTTCAGCCTCATCTGATGTCACTGTTCCTTTTTATACCAAAAAAATTTGAACTTCCAAATGGTTTATAAATCAACACACTTTTAATGTAATACCAAAATATAAGACATGCAAAAATATTTAACTATATAACATATGAAATATATAAGTGTCACACACGTAACGCTATGTTATGTGTGTGACACGTAATACCTATATATGTGATGGTGGAATGTAATTTCACAGGTTTTAATTGCTATAATTTAGTTGGTAATATGTAACAAGGGGGCAACACAACACTAATTTAATAATAATTGACACAACAGGGGAAACATACCCTTAATTCTATCTTTTAAATGTCTGATTTGCAGGTGTTCAGCAACAGATGATGTCACTGTTCCTCTTCGTTTGATTCACGGCATAACAATGTATATTTATCATTGTGCTGTGTGTATATGTGATTACTAGTAGTTGATACAATTAGTACAATTTGGACACATGTGTCCTAAGTTGTTCATATTTTTTTATATAAAATATATGAATTTCTAACAGATCCTGCAGTGTTCTCTAAATGTAACTCCATGTAAAATGGAGGCCATTTGGCAATCAGAATTTGACATCGATACAGTTAGGAATATAACCTTGCTACTTGTGTTGATTTACATTGCCAGATTATTTTATTTAATACTGAACAAGCACTGCATAAAAATTTTAATGTTGAATGTTTAGAAAAATATAGGACTTGAGAAATCGTCTGTAAAATAATTTATTGATGAATTGAAAATAGTTTATCATAAAAACAGAACTCTAAGTTACTTTCTCATCATATAGAAACATTTTATTTTTTATTTACTTCAGGGGTATACCTGAAAAAGAGCAGGCTCCAGAGTTCATATTTAACAAGCTTTGAAATGGTGACAGATTGGCACACAGCTATGGGTCAGTATAATGGACAGCATTGGACACTGTTTGCAAACTACATGTTTCATAATAAGTTCTATAATGAGGTTTAGCACCTTAGATATACTATGTTTTTTATTATGCTATTTTTGTTTGTGGGTTTGGTGAATAAAGATAAGATGAAATGGATCAGATCTATTGTTTATATTACCCAGGGTATGCTAAATAAATATGTTACATAACTGTTTGCTTTATCACAATTAACCTCATTATGTTGTGTTATTTTGACATGAAAAAGTCATATTGTTATGTAAACAGTCATTATCAACTAAGAAAACTGTCCATTACTAAGTCTATTTCACACATGTCACATGTAACGAAAATGTGTCAAACGCGTAAAGCCACATTTATATTTTTAATGAAAAAAATAAACAATCAGTCATATGCATAGAATACCTAAGCATGTATGCTTAATTATGATAAAGCAACTTATTAACATACTTCCATAACTTCACAGACTTTTGGCAATAACTAGTGCAACCGTCTGAGTTTTGATTTCTCTGCATCACACACGTAACGCTCCATCTAATATATTAAAAAAAATCCATTATTGATAATAAATAATTTTTTTCGTGCCCTACCTATTAACCCTGGGAGTGACCAATGCGCCAAATTTGGCCAGCACGTTCAGTGCGAAAAGCATTCTGGCCGATTTTGGGCCGATTTTGGTATCACTCTATAGGAAAAATTTTCGTTTCCGTCACCAGTATCTCACATGGGAACAAATGTATCATTGGAAAGGTGAATCACTCTTAGTTCTGATTCATATTTATTCATGAGCATAGTTAATGATAGCTAATGATGATCTAGCTCACAAAACGCGTCACATAGTTGGCTTGGCATATTTGGCTGCTTTTACTACACTCCGCAGAATAAATTTACGTTTCCATTCATAGCATCTAAATATGTAACATGTTATAACTTTGGAAAGCTCTATGATTGGCCTATCTTAATACATGTGAATGAGCGAGCGGGTAACATGCAGCGAATGAGAAATTGTTATTACAACACGTGTTGTCTGGGCCATCTGAGCTTTTTATTTACTAATCCGCTATTTTGTTTTCTCACTTCGTTCTGTGTCAGTTCACTTTAGGCAGGATTATTTGAAGTTTCCGCGTCAATATTTCAGCAAATTGAATGACACCATTAGTGAATCATGCTATTATACTAGTTCAGACAGTTAGAATTGGACATAGGGACATACAGCCACTCAGTAATTATCTAGTAGCAGGGTGAAAATTTAAAATGTAGCTTTCTTTTTTTGATGAAATTCAAAAAGTAATATACCCATGATAAGATTATGTGTTGTAGTTTTTATCATTTTATTATAATAGTCTTTTTAGCAACAAAATTATACCTCAATCACATTTATATGATAATTATTAGCGAAGTTATGATTTTTTTAAAGTACCCTTGTGAATAACTTCGATCTGTGTACACTGTAGAAATTTATCACTGGTCACTCCTCTGGTTAAACAACATGTAGAACAATGCTATGGTAAAATTTAAAACAGTCAGCAATAAATTAACATGGATCTGAAGAGTTTTATAGATGAAAAATGTTTGTCTGAATGTCACAAATGTAATGCTGGAATTGTCCAGGTGCTTATTGGTCATTTAGCCATCAAGCATCAGTGCTCTGGGCAAGATGTCAGCTGCCAGGAAAACTGACATTTGACCAGAATCTCTCACTTTTCGAACAAATTCTGAGTAAACCATTGGCGTAATATCTTGATTGTAGTTGCAAATGGTTAGTTTTTATTAACTCTGCATAGTCCCAAAACCATGCCTTTTGTTTCGCTTTAAGTGGCAATGGTTAACTCTTGGGATGTGCTAAGAAATGGCAGCAACTGACAAACACTAGACCATGATTAGTTTGAGTATGAGACTGTGTGGGTGTCAGACTCACCTTGTTGGCCATGGATTGCAGAAAGCACATCCTGTTGCCGAATCCCTCGGCAGCGAGACACATCCTCTCCCCTCCTGGTCCTCCAGCACTGTCATGTGATGTTGCTGTCGTACAGCTCAGACATATCATGTCATCCTGAAAACAGTGACACATAATTTGTTAAACTCTCTGTTGAGTTAATACTCGAGATTCTGAAAGGTAGCTATTCCTACTTCCTTCAACTTGTTAAAGCTCGTGCCTTGTATAAAATGTCATGTTGAAAGTTACTGTTATTAATTAAATGAATGATCAAAACAATAACATTTCATTCCGGTGCATAAGCTATAACGCCATCATTGCTGCTAGTGCTACCAAGCACTGTTACCATGTACCTGACTCCATGTCCAATTTTCTGCTTTCCAAACTCATTGGCCACTCAATATGTAGAGAAAAAAAATTACACATTGATTTGATTCATGCATGTACTGCTGTCATTGAGTCTATAAATTATTCAATCAAAACAATCAGTAATTAAAGTCTGTTTCCTGCTCCTACATTACAATATCTAAATGGTTCAGTTAAACAGAACATATCCCCATCACTACAAAACAAATGATTCTTAATAATTTCTACCAGAATAACCCGTTTTCCATGCGACGTAATGCCAGCAGAGGAATCCATTTCTGATGTTCACTTACTGTACTGTACTGACTAACTGTACAACTCGCTTGGGTAGGACTACTATGTAGTACCCCCTAGCCTCGTTGTTTTTTTTATTATCGCACAGTCTATTTATACCAGTACCAATCCGAGAAAGTTGAAGTTTCTTATAAACAAAACATAACTTATTACGCACTTGCTAAGAGGGGACTGGAGGGGGATAAATGATAACAGTTGCACTGTGAAGGCAACCATGCTGTCAGTTATAAAACGCATGACTCGTGAAATCTTCAGCCAACATTACTGCTGTCTGGGTCTGTATCTAGAACTGTCAGTGGGCAATCACTCAATCACTTTTTCACCAAATACCAACTTCCCATTTGGAGGCCATGAGAAATTAATTGGAAGGTCAAAAGGTTGTATGTCAAGGTCAAGAACAGTTCAATAGGAAGACACAGCCGACTAAAATATCCATTCAGAGATTCTGCTAATACAGTAACATTTATTTTGTTTATGCATGTCAGTTTTTTTTCACAGAACATTTACCCAGCATGGTTTTTGTCAGACTGTTAAATTTATTTCTTTCTTGGATTTGAGGAACACATTCATAGTGTGAATAAGTGCAGTTTGGATCATCCATATTTCGAATTCTCCCCCGAAATGTGAATAGTTACAGGGTTCAATCTAGGATTTTAGAAAAATGGCCAATGGCACTTCCAAGTTGTAAAAGGGGGCCATTTTTGGACAACATTGCACCAATGGTGCGGCATGCCAGCGATTGGTTGCAGATCAATTACAGTACAAGTAGGACCCCTCCAAACAGCCACCCCTCGAAAAAGGCCGCTCTATCACAGCCTTTTTTGCCAGATCTGCACATCTGTAGATGATCTGACTAACCTCTGTAATCAGGCCACCCCTTTAATTAATCAGATTACTTTATAGTCACTCTTTAGAGGGGTTTTACTGTGTATAGGAAACATTTTACAAAAGCTCCTTAGTTTTGCAACATGAAAATAACACAAACTCTATCCAAATGGTTTCACGTGACATCTGTGTGAATTATATCAGGTTCTGGTTGCCTTTAATCATGCAAATCGTATCAAAACAAAGCCATATATACCAGCATGAGTTCCAACACGGCACTTGAATAATAATAGAAATTAATTCAAATTATATTCAACATCGTTGTTTCTCACCATTGTGAGTAGAGTTGTAAAATGTCATCTGAAATAAAATGTAAAATTGTAACTATGAGAATACCGTTTACATTTTGCAGCAACATAAAAGACATATATTCTTCTAGAATAATGTCCCGCTACAGTTCACTCTGACTCATCTCCACACGTGTACAACACAGTACACAGTCCTTGGTCTTAGACAGATTATTTAATAAAACACTTTAAAAGTGTGAGTAATATTTATAAAGGCCCAAATAATTTCTGCAAAGTATAAGGATTACTGCGTTACTGTATGGCTATTTTCCAATGAGTGCTCCACATGGCGAAAATTGTTTGTTGAGTTTTTGATTGTTGTTTCATCATTGTTTAGTTGTATTTTCGACTGGCACCTTTTCAACGTGACTACTTTCCGGTAACCCCACCTTTCGACCGGCACCTTTTCAACGTGACTACTTTCCGGTGACCCCACCTAGCGAAATATTTTGCACCTAGCGGACTGGCGTGGAATCAGCCGATAATGGCGGAGATACATTGGCTGGAATAACAATGTTTTGTTTGCTGTGGAGTTTTGGCTATTCTGCACAAAATTACAGGATAGCTCTAAAACAGTCGAACAAGTGGAGGGATATTCCCGTCAATTAACGTAGAATTACATTTTGTTAGGGCGCGTAAAAAAAATTTTTCCGCACCAAATGCCACATTTTATGTGCCCTTCGGGCGCACTCATGCAATTTGGTTGTGCCAGTTTTTTTTTCATTGCATCAATGGCGCAATGGCGTGTCCTAGATTGAACCCTGTAGTTATGATATAGACTTCTCATTATAGGATTTTTAACACAAATAATTGTTTACAAGCATCAAGATCAACAAAGTTTTGTATGTTTTTTTAATACAAAAGCACAAAGTGCGCACACTTGTGTAGCTGTATTGACACCAGATAGCCTGACAGTAAAATATTTTACAACATTGTGTGTGTTTGAGCTATTCCCTTTCTGAATGCACTGAAGCCACACAAACTTGTCTTCCAGAGCAAGTATCTTTTCAAGTCAGAAGCCCTGAGTTAAAGTCCACTTAGAGCTTGTGCTAGTTACTACTAATTCAGTATGTTGACTAAAGTAAGACAGTCTGGGCTACAATTGTTTAATACTGTACCAGTTTGCAGTCTGGTTGGAGACCCTTAGAGTGCACAGAGCCCTGGTCAGGTGCTAATCCACCCTCTAAGCAAACAATAATTAGCACTGCTACAGCCTCAGACACACAGCATGCTTTCCTTTCCAAGACAGATTATGCAACTACAGGGGGTGAGGCCTTGTGGACATTGTCTAATGTATTTATATAAACAAAAATCATGCACCCTCTGTTAAGACAAGTACCCAAATTGATTTGAATAGAACACGTTTGAAAGAGTTTATAAATATAAACATCTATATAAATGTCCATGTTTTTTTTTTTCAACCCTGGATACGCTTGAACGAATAGAGGAGAGCAACTAAAATGATTCCAGAACTGAGAGACCTTAGTTATGAGAAGCACCTAAAAGAATGTGGTTTAACAACCCCAGAGACACGGAGGTTAAGAGGAGATCAAATTGAAGTTTTTAAGATATTGAATGGGTATGAAAACATTGATAGAAATATTTTTTTCTCACTCAAGAAGATAGTAGAACAAGAGGACTTGAGGTAACATTAGTAAAGGATCAGTATAGATTGGATATCAGGAAGTACTCGTTGTCACAGAGGACAATAAATTAATGGAACAAATTTCCTACAGATTGTGTAACTGCTAGAAGGGTGAACATGTTTAAAAACAAGGTTAACACATATCTCAGGAGGGCTGGTTACAAATAGATGAAAAACGTTGGACTCTCGACAAGCCAATGGCTTCCTTGTCCACTTGCCATCTGGGCCTTCGCCTTGGATGGCAATCTTGTTAAATGTGAATACATTTAGCATAATGTTAATACTTAATTGAAGGTCAATTACAGCTACAACATTTAAAAAACTACAGTGCTTCATAAAGGGTCTATTACATTAGTACATAGGTTGAGTACAACCACATTACTTATCAAAAGAAGATTATATATATCAGTACTGCTCCTTTTTAAACAGGGCTTATGTGAACTTAGAAGGTAGGTAAATCAGAACTAAGAGTGTTGACCACATTGCACTGCTCTGGAGCTCAAACGTCACCCTAACAAATGAGTTTCCTAAAAAATTCCAGATGTTGGGTATTTCAAACACAAGAACTTATATTTGTTCTTTCCATCCATGAGATCTTCAATTTGCCATCGAGTGTTCTATAACCTGATCGATATTGGCTGGCAATATTAGAAGGTAGGTGGATGAGAGCAAAGAATGCAGACTAGATTCGCTACAAGGAACTACAAAAAGTACTAGATGTCTGACAGTAATCCTAGAAGGTATTTCAAGGACAGGAACTCATATTCTTCCTCGCCAACCTTGGATCGTCAATTTGTCCTCGTGCTCTCTGGAGGAGCACCATTCTTTTCACCTTTCTTGGAATGATGGACTCATATATAGCACCATCATGTGATCTTTTCAACTTTGTCTTGGAATGTGACATAGATAGCATATGAAGCATCTGTTTGTTCAGTGCACCATATAATTATAACTATCATTACGCACACACATATGTGCACCAGTAGTCTTTGAGTTGCCTCTGGCAGACATAAATTACATCATTGAAAGCATGAAGAGAATGAAGGCAAACCCACTGTCGCTGGAGAAATTTACAGATTAGAATGTCACCTTTAAGTTAGGCCTCACCATCATTCAGCTGTCCCTGGGGCTGGTGGGACAGAAGGCACCACCAACAACACAGCAGTACCTTTGGCTGCTGTGTTGTGGATACAGTGGAATGAATGAGCCGGTGCAGCCAAATACCTCCCTCCAGAGTTCAGTCCCATCTAGAAAGCTTTTGTGAGATAACTGTACTGTATGAACCATGGAAAACTGAAAGTTGCCTCATCACAGTTTTATTAAATTATTACCTTCAGGATCAGTTTTTTTATGTGGGGCATTTACTTCAACATGTAAACAATGCATAAATATCTATGTTTGATGCATTTAGTTAACCCATTAGACCCCACAACGGCCGCTGCCGGCCGCTCTGTGCAGTCCTGGAATGGCCGCCACCGGCCGCATACAGGACCCTCTATTAAAAAAAATCCTGGCGAATAACTACTGAACTAAACGCTATAAAATGTTGTCACACCCCAGCGGATACATTTTGCAACAACAACAGCTCGTTACGTGCATGTGTTGCCCTTTCGGAAATCTTGATTTTTATCAGTTTTGTTCAAGCTATCTCGAAATTTTTTATTTCTATATTTATCATGATAAAATATGTTGTAACCAGAAAAATAACCGTCATAATTTGATAATATTTTCAGTGGTGCAAAGCTAACACATATAGCTACATTTTCTTCACTGAGTTGCATAGGGTTATAGCATGGGATCATTGTAAAATGTCAGTTGCAACTTTCAAAGTTTTAACAAATGTACTATTTTGTCTTTGCAAATTTTGATCAAATGTCAACATTTTATTAATATATCCTATTTCTATGTATACATGCATGTGGAGAAATTACTACTCTTCAAAATAAACACAACTTGTAATTGTCAATATTGAATAGTTTTTTCTACAGATTGTTGAACACAAGGAGGTAAAATCGCTTGAAATTTGCCAGAAATCCTGGGAAAATGGTGGCATGTTTTAATAAAATCCTGGGGCCTAATGGGTTAATAGCCATACATGTATTGTATTCGACCTCGAAAAGTACATTTGAAAAAAAATTAGGCCAAAGAAAAATGTCAAGGAATCTGTTCTTATAAGCTTACACCAAACTGTGTTTCTCTAGACAATAAGGTAACTATTTAACACTAGTGGTGTAACTTGGTGACTATAGTAGAACAACTGAAAAGTGGTTCTAACTGTTCACCACCAGATTGTAACACTTTTCAGTTATTCCACACTAGTCAAATTACAATAATTATGGATCCTGCAGTTTAAAAAAAGGGGGATGTACGCTAATTAGGGCATGTACGCTTAATAGGTAAAATATGGCATATATATTATTTAATGCAATTTTTTATAGTGTAGAAATGTTGCTTATTCACCGTTATTTTAGATACAGTTTTCGTAATTACATGGGATTTAACACAAATGATAACATCAACAGTATTATTGCATAATGTGTGCATGCATGTGTGCATGCATGCACACATTCGGGCATGCATGAGTACATGCATATGAATGCATGTATGGCATTGTATGCATGTTCTGGTTATATCTGGTTATAAGATGCTTAAATATAGAACATTTATGCATGCATGTATGCAATCAATATTTGTATATTATATAAAATACTTGTTTGTTTTATGGCATGGTTCTGTATGTATAATTGGGTTCTTGTTAATATACCATTAACTTCATTTAGGGGAGGAATCTTTAGACCAGCCACATTGATATTCAGCCAACATAGTTGTTTCCTAATCTTGATGCCAGTATGCTGAGAGGAGCTGCACTAATGAGACTGGTACAGGAAGGTGAGACCACACAGACACTGACAGATCATAGCTGACAGTACCTCCTCAGTATAATCTCTACCTGGGCTAGTGTTCCTGGACGACTCTATGCCTCTGAGTTTCAACAGGTGTGCACAACACAAGATGAAGTCACTGCTCGCTTTCCACAGTGTAAATGCCAGTCTGAACTGAAGCAATGTCATGTTCCCCAGACACATCATTTTACCAATACAGTACATGTCCATTCTTAGACCCATATTGTTGCTCTCCTCTTTGTCCCTACAGTCTGGGATGACCCTGACATCACTAATAGTCCTCAATCTTTTGTGTTTTCCTTCCGTCACCGCTCTGTTTCATCTCCACCAATTTCTTGTTACACAGTCCTTCCATCTCCGTCGTCGTCGTCGTCGTCTTCCTCTTCGTTCTCCACTGTGAGACACAAAAAGCCACAGGTCCCTGGTCCACCTGGTATCTATGCCAGGACCCAGGGGAAGTAAACGATCCCATACGGGGTAAATGTGTAACCTGTTGTGCATTCAGAGCTGATGAGAATGCGTCCATTTTGACAATACTCTAATCACATTATATATGTCTAACAGAGAAGCCTGAGCTGTAACGCCCAGTAGGCCATGGTTTGTAAGATTTAAATTAAACCATATGGCACCCAACAGATGCGTTGTGCACATGACTGCAATAGCTTTGTTGCATGTCTGTGCAATTTGTTTTTAATTAATTAAATGAATTTATTAATGTAATTTTGTGTGACCTGCTATTATTATTTTGAATTAAACTTCTAAGATAAACCCATAATTTTCTGCAAGTTAAACACAAAACAAAACATTTGTTGTACATGTTTGCCAGCCTATCTACCAAAATAAAACTACCAGTACTAGCTACACATTATATGAATGATGATTATATATTTAGAAAGAACACTAATATGTACACAAAGCGGCAAAGTATAAAGGTAATCCATACATTAGTTGACATTTTGGACAGACACCACTGTCAAGTGTAAAAATCGACATGATTTCTATACGTATCGTCATCAGAAACATCCCCCACCCCGAATATAACCTGTGCACCCCCAAGGCTGTCTTCACTCCACTAACCCCAACCCTCAACCTAGTGACAATAATATTAGTTGGCTAGGGTGTTCTGTGTAAAAACATCAGACCATTTTCTCTGCTTAGATGGAAGCATTACTTTCATATTTCCATTCTATCAGCGGCGGTAATGGCGTCAAAAATCAAAGAGCAAAAAATTACAAACCTGTTGCAACGATTCAATAAGAAACTATTTTTCAGGATTGACATGACATGATATGATATAACATAATCATAACTGGACTGATTAGTTGAATGTACATTGCCTCAACAGCTGTCAAAGATCTTCCCAAATAAAATTTTATAATAGATGAAATATTTGGTAGTTAATACTAGCCGGCTAACACTTGATTCTTTACAGTGATCCTAATTCCAATTTTTACCCTTTGCCTTTTACTGTAATATGTGTCATGGACAAAAGGGGGTCTAAGACCCCCCTCTGGCACCTAGGGGATCTTGGAACCCTAAGTGATAGGTTTTCAAGCCATTTTAGTTAGACTACATATTTATTACCATGTGCTTTCAACATTTACAGTTAATGTTACTTCCTTATTCTCGTCAGGCTTTGCTCTGACTTATTTCCATACAGGCAATCACACAATCTCCTTGTAGCTGTGGAATGAATCACTCGTCTATATATCAGGTACAGGACATATATGTGCATGTCAAGGGAAATGGTATGGCCTAAACATGCTGCTGGTGGCTATTTCCAATGATTTACTCATTAATGCCAGCTAGTTTATCTTAGCACCTACTCAGCAGGCGTATGATTCTCTATAGACTTCAATTGGTTTCTATGTATGTGTGGCTGCACAGCAGCTGACCAATGATCACATGGTCGCATCCAACATTTCTGTTATACGTAGCATTCTCATGTACTGTTGCTTTCACACAACATTTGAAAACATGTCTTTGTCTTGAATCATGTTAAAAAATCTGAGAAATATATAAATTTCTTTAAATAATTTTTTTTTCTTAAAGTGGACAGATTGTGCATCCTCTACACCAGGGGTTCCCAAACTGGGGCCCTCCACAAACAAAGTTATTTTAGAGTCCCAGTGTGAAACACAAAGCTGGGGGGATTCAGCCAAAAGGGGGAAATTTTTAGAGGCTTTGAGCTGAGAATTTTTTTTAACCTGGGGAACCTGCTCTATAATTCAGTAGCTTCCAATATAGGCCTACATGTACACATTATTATATGGCTGCAAATAAATGTCTCATTAAAATTCAAACCATTTAAATATAAGTCTCTATAGGACTACACAACATATATTTTAGTCTGTACTGTTTTTAGACCATATACTCACACAGCATATTGTGTCAGAGACGGAATAATCCTCTTCTTTTCCCGCCATCTTGAATTATATTCTCTTGCTCATATAAAATACGAGATTTGACGGGTCACAAACCAGCAGTTTGATAACAACGAAGAACTGTCAACATTGATGCTACCATCTCACGGCATGGCTTTAATTGTGGAAGCGGTGGCGGCGACGACTGTAGATTACTTCTTCGAAAGTCAATGGCTACAGAAGTTCTTATTTCCACCACCAGACTGCATGAGACGTGGTCCAATCAACAGTTGCCACTTCACAGACTTGTACACCTGAGTCTCCTACAGTTTGAGCTCAGACCAAAATAAATGCCCAATCGGTGGGTTCATCAACAAAGAAGACAGATGGAATTCGCTGGTTGCTCTGCCTCACATGTGCACTGCCTATGAGGATCTATACTGCCACTGTCAGCCCTGTCTCTACTCCAACATGTGCACACCAGAAGCTGGGATTACCCACAGAGTCCACTGAAGAAGTTGTACAAAACTCCTTTGTAGTGGACACACAAGTTTACCCTGACTCAGGGCAACTCAGAATCTGATAGCCATCCACTGGGCAGTCGGATTTGATGGACTGCCATAAGTGAGCCAGCCAGGCAGATAAGACCTGTAACCTGATACCCTGTCTACTCTTGGCAGCATCCACTACAGCTGACTGAAGGAGCTAATGATATCCCTTCCAGGGATGGGTCATCCTCCAATCATAGGGCTCCACTAGGCGTAACCATGGCAGCAGATAAGCTAATGGCCTACTAATCCTTCTAGGCATGTGTCTAGGAGCAGCCACAGCTGCTGGGGGTAGCAGACTCCTTCCATCTGTCCCACATGGCCAGCACATAGGCACTCATGTAAATACCCACAGCAACCAGGCTGGAGGAAACAGTTTTTGGAAACAACTTAATGGAGATGAAATCACTGGAATATCATACTGATGAAGTTACTGCAATGAACTCATAAAAAATATACAAGATTATTCATAGATATGAGAGACTAGACAAAGAACTATTTTTAAAAGTAACAAAAACACTCCCATATGTGGCCATTCACTAAAACTTACTAAAAATATGCCATGAAACGACCTGGTTGTCACACCTTCAGTACCAGGATGGTCAAGACGGGAATAGCCCCCAGATCAGACAGTAAACACAGAAATGCTTGACACACTGATTGCTAAGGTACTCATTTAAAGACTCATAGCATGTAAAGCCTAAAATATGACAATAAGCAGTGGCATATCTAGGATCTCACAAAGGGGGAAGCCAAGGGGGGGGGGGCAAAGGGGGAACCAAAGGGGGGGCCAAAGGGGAAGCCAAATGGGGGGGGCAAAGGGGAAGCCAAGGGGGGCCAAGCTTAGTTACCCATTAGTTTACCATGCCACCATGCAGTGACGCAACAGGTTACAAAAAAATCTAAAATTTAAGCTATGGGGCCAAATGGTCCCCTCCCCTAAATATGCCACTGTGTTGGAATGAACAGATCCGCCAGAGACTGCCATATAAAGCACATAGATTTATCCTAAAAGATGAGATAAGTGCTATATAAACAAAACATCTTTTTTCCTTTATTGTACATTGCTTTGGCTAGCCTGCTCATTTCATGCCGTTTCCAGAAAATCATGATTCGTTTCCCCCAGGTTATTGAACTTACTGGGTGTCTGCAGCTGATATATTTAACACTGGATGTAACTAGAACTAGTTTGATGCAAAACAGGTACAGACATATAACTTACACCACAGCGCAACAGTCCGATTGAACAGATATGCCGGGACAGCTGTTGAAGCAGTTATTTATATTGTACAGGAATAGCAGGTGAACAGGTAGCACCAATACTCTGGCTCACCTACAAGTAACTTACTCTGTACTTTCTGTGTACAATAGCCTAGAAAATTAAAGCCGAAAGGTCCGTCTCCAATTTGATTTTTATACTTGTCCCATTTCAGATTCATTTTACAAAAAATATAGTATCCACTATGACATGCTAGCTCATTTGTGAAGTAATCGGACAAACTATTAAAATATTTTTGACCTGGTCCAGTTAAAAATATGCATGTATGCTGCCATTTAGAATCAGCTCCAAACTGTACCAAGTGGTCATACTCTGTTGTATTTGTTCTCAAATCTACAGCTTCTTTTAATCTGCTCACTGACACAATTCTTAAGTATAATTTATATCATTTGAAAGTGGAATATTTTTGGTGGTCTAGAAACTGGCAGCAGCAAGAAAGAAGGATCAACCCAAATTCCTACACAATTGACCTTCTTTGCACTGTGTGGCGCCATTGTCTTGGAGAAGGCACCCACTTGGTCAATTATTGGCTAATCTCAAAGCCACAAAGAATTCAATGCCATTCACCTCGAATATATGTCATACCTTTGAACACATAAAGACAATATTTTAACTTTATTCCCACTGAAGCCATATTAATTTTAAACCTACATTTGATTTCCCCATTGTTGACCATATAATGTCACAGAATTTAATGTTACATCTGTGTTTTTATTGATAATATGTATTTTATGTCTATATATTTTATTGATAGCATGTTGTTAAATTGTTACACAGGGGGCATAATTTGTCATGTCTTCACAAAAGTCGTCACACAAATTCAACATACTACGAATTTGTGTCCATTTCTCTAACACCAAACATGATGGTCCACAGACAACACACTGGATTCAAATGGTGTTCTGTTGCACTGTTTGAAACCGCGTCTTTAACTGTGGCATTGGTATCTTCTTCACTTTATTGATAAAACCTTACACAAAAGGTATAGATCAGAGAGCAGAACAAAACACTCTTAGAATAATTTTTTTTATCACATTACATAAAAACGAGACGCACAAAATGCTAGAATGATAACGGGCAAACTCTTGAAACAAGAGTTTTCATGTAACATGTATTAAGTTTGAACTGAATCCCATTTGATACATGCAATCAGTAACATATGTTTTATATTGTTTGTGAAGCTCCAGTTATGTAGTTTATAATATTTATCAAGGTTGAGTATTTAAGTGAAAAAGTTGATAGTTTATTCGTCACAATATCGGTATAACGCGTAGGATGAAATCTAGTTTCATGCGGTTTCCTTCACCGATCGAGGAATTTCCTTAGGTGTTGGGTGCATAATTCACTTGAGATTCCTGCCACCCATGGCATCTTGGGATTTATATATGACGTAGAAATGCTTCTCCAAAATTTATTTGACAAAAAACAACAAAGTTTGGATTGATCATCAGTTATAAATTTGAGCGTGATTCAGAGTTTTGGCTTAGTTCTCATAAATTTGGCAGCTGCGTCTGCATGCCAGCTTGAAGTAAAAACGTAGTAGACAAGTATTAGGGTGAACTTAGCCCTAAGAAATATTGTTATGTATTAATTTATTAGTAGTAATGAGAAGAAAGAGATGGAAATCATCTAAATGCATAGTGTATAAATTTTTGTTAGAACTTAGATAGAAATTTGACAAGTGGTGTCAGATGGACGAGCGGAAAGATGTTGGCCCACAGATATTCGCACCTACGATGATGAAGCATCTCGTTCAACTCGATTCGTCTCGACGATCTTCAAAGTGTATTTTTCAAAGTGTTATTTAGGGAATTCGACCAACAAAATGTTAGAGCCCGTGAATTCTTCAAAGTGTTATATTATATTCCATGTGATTACCCGGGAATGGAGTCAATTTAGAAAGTTAGGTTTACCCGTATCTATGGATAAGATGTGATGTGAAAAGTAATCTGTGTTATCGATTGGAACTCTCACGACACTTGAACATTTATTACCAGTAAGACCATTACTGTCTTAATCTTGGGATTTAATTAGTCCTGATTTAATTATTGTTACAACATTCAAGAGCATACTTGTTGCTTACCACGGTCGTTGTTACATGTGTTGCCATGCTATTTATGTAATAAATGTGCTATATGTATGTGTTCTGATTTCGTTATATCTGAAAGATGTATTGCCATAGTTATTAGGAATTATTAATCCAATTTGAACCCACGAGGGAATTAAGTCACGTCAGCCCATTCACCATTACTCGAGTATTACCCCCAGGGTGACAAAACGCTACCTTTACCAATTTAAAATCGTGACATCATGTTAATGTTTTGTATGATTATAAGAAAATGTGACCATAAAAAATTCCAAAAACTACCTGCCACTGTCATCATCTCATTGTATCAAAATTATACATTTCTAGCTCTTGCAAAATTCCTCTATGTGCGATACCCATCAGTGTTTACCAATATTGGCATGAATTACAACGCATATGTGTCTAGCAGCCAAAAAAACAAATATCCTTCCGCCTATCAAAGTCATATAAATATCCACCATTTCACTCTCAACCGCTTTTACCAGCAAACTTGGTAATGTCCCTGTTCAAATGCACTTATGTCACAAAATATAAATTTTAAAAATTCATATATCCAAATGTACTATGCCCTACATTCATATGTAACACACCAGGAAGTATAACTGAGGCATGACCTCTATAAACAAGCATTGAACTTTGATGCATGGGAATTCCAAGAATAGCTCAACCAATAGATGAAGCCGATGCAGCTAGCCAAATATCACAAAGATTGCAATAGGCATAGCTATTGGGCCATGCCCCCTTGTGCTTTGGAATATGAATTTTTCAGTGAATAACTTGCTGTGAATAACAATTACATGGGAGCATGCCAAACTAAAGGGTGGCTGAGCTTTGCCCTACGTTGCTCCCCACTCCGAGATCCTAAGGCCTATGTGCAGGGAACCAGCTAATGGTGTCACAGCCCTATATATATATATATATATATATATATATATATATATATATACACACATATACATATATATAATTATATAGAATTTATAATGGGATTGACCACAAGGTGGCACCACTGATGGCTAACTTGCATAGTTACTTTCCTGCACCGTCTGCATCATGTCTTCCCCTGCACGGAGAGCAATGTGGCATCTGAATGCACACCAAGTCAACCTTGCTATCACAGCCATGCCATGCCAGGTCACTCGTGTTTACCCAAATTTATCCTACAAAAAGTAAATAATGTTAAAGTTTTTCGTTTAAAACAGTCTGTTAATTAGTTAACATTTTCAGTCTAGGTACTTCTGCTGTTGTTATGTACAGGTAACCTAATTTGAAAACATAGTTGTAGCCAGTCAGGGATGTTATCAACCTCAGCCATCAAAAAGGTTTCTCAGTCTAAACAAAACACTTGTAGCAATGAGAAATGCCTGAAACAAGCCAAATTACAGAACATAACAAAATTAATCTTCACAAAACCTGTAACTTAATCAAGTTTATAATTTGCAAACAAATCCAGTTATATACATATATCCAGTTATATATATATATATATATATACATACAAATATATATATATATATTTATATATATATACAAATATATGTATGTATGTATGTATGTATGTATGTATGTATGTATGTATATATATATATATATTTATATACCCGCCTTTACTTGGTACTATAAAGTAGTTTGTGGCTGTTTTTTGTCTGTATTCATACTGTTCCAATTGTTCCGAGTTATGTGATCCACGTTAAACATACATTCCACATAAGGTCCTTTGTACGGTACAAATGCTTCGTGAAACTGACCGGGGGACATGATTTTGCAGCATGAAGTTGTATCCATCATTGCCATTGGCACTGCCCTTCCAACACTTGACTGGGTAGTGCCAGGAGTCATATGTTCTTGCACTGGTTGCCTTTTCTCCCGTGCAATGTCAGGCAACTCAGCCAGCATAGAATTAACTATAATTACATGCCTTTATGGAAAGGACATGATGTACACTGTGGTTATGTCTGAACTAAGAGTTACAGGTGGTATCCACCTGTTAACAATTCCTCTTAACTATACTTAAGAGGAGGTTTTTTTCCCTAGGTTGTCGACTGTAGTCATAACATTCTAATATTGTACTTCCTGGAGAAGTTGTTTTTCTGTCATTCCTAGCAAAGGTATTTTTCTCCGTTGTCGTTTCTACCATTCCTTAGTGGAGGTTTTTTATGCTGTCTTTTCTGCCATTCCTCAGTTAAGGTTTTATATGTTGTCTTTTCTGTCATTCTTTAGTGACGTTTTATCTGTTGTCTTTTCTGTTCATTGCAACACCAACTTGACTTTTATGGGAAACATTCAGCTATGTCTTAGCTTATTGTGCAAAGATTATTCTGTAGCCAGGAGTCATTGATGCAGCTAAGTGACCTGAGGCAACATGGAATGAACAAAATTGCCCAAGCTTGGAAATGGCAACAAGTGGATTTGAGCCGGGAAAAAATGGTTGTGAATACAATCATTAATTGATTGACTGGGTTGGCTACACCCCCTCCCCAGGTAAAGGTGAGCCCTTAGTGTTAAAGGTTTCTCAGTTGCCAACTTGATTAAATTAGCACAATAAATACAAATTATCTAGGGTATTAAAAAAGTGGAATCTTGACTGCCCTAATTTGCTTGCTCAACAATGTTGAGGTACTATAGCCTACACGTGATCAAGTAGAGTTAACTGGAGCTTAACAGACTGTGCTAATGGCATTAAGGTAAGACCCCTAAGTAATTTATAACACGTCCTCCTGTGTGCATCCAGTCCATGCCTCTGATCAAGCATTGATGAGAAATCAATAGTTTGACAGACAACAGAAGCCACCTGCATCTTGAAGCATTAGTTGCAAATGGCACCAAATCCCACAGGATCACGCTCACGGAAGTTGAAAGTATTTTTTCTTCTTTTGGTCTTAATCTGCATTCACTGGAAAGCTGAGTTTTGTTTATAGATAAGCTGAAATTTATGTGGTTTTTGCACACATTTCACCTTACATTATACCTCCATAGATTAAAAAAATGTTATGCCTTTTTGCATTGCACATTAATGAACCCACATTACATAACTAAAAATATATGCACATATCTTTGAACTGCACATACTTGGTGATGTGTGCTTTAACCATAACAACACGTGAAGCACACAATATGATTATCTCTGCATAAGCAAGTAACACAATGAAACTGATCAGTTATTGACTTTCATTTATGTGAATTCACAAAACATAGCAAACTATGTGCCTTTCTTAGAACTCAGGCCCTGATCCTACCACTGAGTAAACCAGGAAATGAGTTGTCTTCACTTGGATAATGATGAAGTGCCAGTTTCTGGACTGCAAGTGAATGAGGATGGCCCTATTTGTGTGCCTGGAGTGAAACAGAAGGCGGCTTCCTGGATGTAGCCCGGGATGAGACAGGGAACTCCTCTGATGTTGGCTTACTTAGAACTCATACTTACTCAATGATGATGACATATGCTATGAATGTGTGCAGAAATAACAGACCCCACCATGTGATGCATAGCATACCCAGAGGAACAGGTGGACTATTTGGCACAGGTTTAAACTGCATTCCACAGCAACATGTTTCACTTTCAGCACTGCACAATACACATGTGATGGTTTGTTGAAAAAAACGTTGTTACCACTGATATACTCCTTGCTGTTACTATCTATGACACAGTTGTTTGCCATTATCCATTACACTATTACCTTACTCACTCTCACTCACTCATGCACTCTCACATGTGAACTCACTGACGCAAGCACTCACTCGCTCGCTCGTTCACCAACCTATCTACCGAACCTTTCACATACGCACAGATGGATACATACACACACATGCACACCATTACATAACCTCTGCCTGTGAAGACCCACATCAAGAAACGTCACAAACATGACAACAATAACACCAGTGTTTCCACAAGTCCCAAAGGCAGGCCAAGTATTTGTTCAATGAACAATTCCCAGCACACAACCACTGCATGTCTGAACAGATTTTCTGTGGCAGCTAATTATACTGAGCAGCTAGACCACTACATCATGAGCCTGAGAAGGGCAGTCTATGGCTTGTAAACATGTGAACAGGTGGGCGGCCCATCTTTCTGCAGGTGCCTGTAGTTAAGACAACCACCAAGGCAACATACAGCCCATTCACCAGACAGTTAATCATGTACAACCTGCATGTCATCCAAGTGTAAACGTGCACTTCCACAACACTGAACAACAGAATGAAGACAAGTGTAATAACTTCCACAATACTGGACAACAGAATGAAGACAACTTCCACAACACTGGACAACAGAATGAAGACAAATGTATTAACTTCCATAACACTGGACAACAGAATGAAGACCAGTGTATTAACTTCCACAACACTGGACAACAGAATGAAGACAAATGTATTAACTTCCACAACACTGGAAGACAGAATGAAGACAAGTGTATTAACTTCTACAACACTGGACAACAGAATGAAGACAAGTGCATTAACCTCCACAACACTGGAAGACAGAATAAAGACAAGTGTATTCACTTCAACAACACTGAACAACAGAATGAAGACAAGTGTATTAACTTCAACAACACTGGACAACAGAATGAAGACAAGTGTATTAACTTCCACAACACTGGACAACAGAATGAAGACAACTGTATTAACTTCCACAACACTGGAAGACATAATGAAGACAAGTGTATTAACTTCCACAACACTGAACAACAGAATGAAGACAAATGTATTAACTTCCATAACACTGGACAACAGAATGAAGACAAGTGTATTAACTTCCACAACACTGGACAACAGAATGAAGACAAGTGTATTAACTTCCACAACACTGAACAACAGAATGAAGACAAGTGCAGTAACTTCCACTACACTGGACAACAGAATGAAGACAAATGTATTAACTTCCACTACACTGGACAACAGAATGAAGACAAATGTATTAACTTCCACAACACTGAACAACAGAATGAAGACAAGTGTATTAACTTTAACAACACTGGACAACATAATGAAGACAAGTGTATTAACTTCCATAACACTGGACAGCAGAATGAAGACAAGTGTATTAACTTCCACAACACTGGACAACAGAATGAAGCAAGTGCATTAACTTCCACAACACTGGACAACAGAATGAAGACAAGTGCATTAACTTCCACACCACTGGACAACAGAATGATGACAAGTGTGTTAACTTCAACAACACTGAACAACAGAATGAAGACAAGTGTATTAACGTCAACAACACTGGACAACAGAATGAAGACAAGTGTATTAACTTCTACAACACTGAACAGAATGAAGACAAGTGTATTAACTTCCACAACACTATCCAGAGTGCACATTATCACATATATATATATATATATATATATATATATATATATATATATATATATATGTGTGTGTGTGTATATGTATATATATATTTCTATATACAGTGTATATATATATATATATATATATATATATATATATAATATATATATAATATATATATATTCATAAGATGCATGCACTGTAGATATTTGTTCATGAGATATATACACGTAATTCCAGCATGATCATTGTTTTAGAATAACAAAACCGATCAGTTAAAAAAAAATATGACATGTTCTTTACATTCATTGCTCACCTGGGCAATCTATACTGGTCAATTCATTGCTCACCTGGTCAATCTATACTGGTCAATTCCAATTGTTGCTACTGCAAAATACCACTCATCTGGAACTGTTTGTCAACTGGTGTCTAAACTGTATTTCAGATCATGTGCCCCACAAACCCAATACACAGTGGTGGAATGTAACAGTGACCCACCAGGTCAATACACAGTGGTGGAATGTAACAAAGTGACCCACCAGGTCAATACACAGTGGTGGAATGTAACAAAGTAAATTTTTTGCTTTTTCTATGCATTGTACTTTTACTTCTACTTCCAAGTACTTTTTAAAAGTAGTTTTACTTTTTACTCAAGTACTTTTTAACTTTTACTTTAACTTTTACTCAAGTGGTTTTGAGGTGAATTACTTTTACTGAAGTAAAAAATTTAAGTAATTCAGTCACCAATGTCAATACATTCTTATTGAAATAACTGGTGATATTTACTCATAAATCACAGTCCAATCTTTGGCATTGCATGCCATTCCTCGACTGATTTAGCTTATCGCAAATCATTGATGTCCAAATATGTAGTGTGTGAATAGATTATGTAACATCCGCAGTCGATTTAATAAAGAAATGCCTATTTTTTTTCAAATCATAGAAAGAATTGACTTTAGTCATTAGATCTGGTAAGGATTAAAATAGTGGATATTAAAAAATGGTAAACACTGTGTGGGTCAATGCTGATCATGGGCATGACCTCCATCCTCTCGCCGATCACGACAAAGTTACGAAATTTTACCAAGGAAGAAAATCATGATTTTTCAGCATTTAGATTTTCAATTCAGTTAATGCTTAAACAAGCATTAATGAATTTAATAGTTTGTCTGATGATCTCACAAAAACTACATATAAAAGTTGCACAAACGAGCTAGCTTGTTGCAGTGGATACTATGTAGGTTTGGTTTTTTGAAAAATTAATTTCAAATGAGACTAGTAAAAAAATCGAATTGATAAAGCACCTTAACTGGATGTGGAGCTGCCCTTCTGTGGATATTTACCCAACTGTTTGACCTTTCGTGAATGTGTCTGATATTCCCACACTTGACATTAGATGATCACCATAGTGTAGAAAAGCTAATTACATATAATGTATATATACAGTTCATATTTATTGTGAGTTTCAAATGACACAGCTTGTCGACATAACTGTTCCATCACACACTGCATGGCGTCATTATGTCTGTTACGGACAGGTGTCCGTTATAGAGAATTTGATTAAGAGGACATCAGGCATGGGTTAATTTGAATTGTTAATTGGTTAATTCAATTAACTCAATTAATTTAATTTAATTAATTAACTTTCTAGAAAATCACAAATTTACTTAATTAATTAACTTTACTGGAAGAGGTTAATTTAATTTTTTTAAATCACAATTAACTTTCAATTAACTTTTTCATTGGGTATATTATTTTATGCAATCCAGTGGTGACTGCCACTGGCTTGCTGTCAGGAGTAAGATTTAGCTTTGATGATCATAGTGCCCATTAGACACAGCCACTCAGCCAGTGGCCCAAGTTCACCCAACCAATGTCAAAGAAAACTTCTAGTCAGGTCCAGGCAGTTGATTGCACATTGTCAATGTCCAGCCAGTGTCAATCAGTGAATAAGCTGAACAGTGAGTGTGCCTGGCCAGGCTCTACAGCTGTATTATGTAAGAGTATTGACTCCTCTTGCTTTTGTGGCTGTCATCACCCATCCAAGGGTGATGAAAGCCACAAAAATAATAAAATATTCACCCACAGTATCCATGGATTCTCTACCTATATTAAAAGATATATTATTGAAAGGTATCAAAATGCTTGTACTATTATTAACTGTTATATATGTGGAAGATAATTAACTTAAATCCATATGTATACGTCGCCTTGTAGTTACTAGCTAATTATATCTTGTCTATTATATTATATCTATTAAATGTTGTCTTTAAAATAAATTTATTGTAATGTCTATTGATGCATTTAGTATTTTTGTGCTTATTATATGTGTATATGTGCACATGTATATGTCAGCTACTGTATGAACTTTTGATTGTAATCTTTATTATGGAATGTTCATGTATTGTTAGCTAAATTACTCTGTAAATGTATTATTACTATTATTATACTACAATTATTATTCAAGGAGGCTCTCGTGGTAGCGGCATTTAAATGCCTTTACAGGAGTCTCCTGACCTATTGTATATATAATAAATTATAATATGTACTTGTAATT
Source organism: Lamellibrachia columna (assembly GCA_963662155.1). Lineage (NCBI taxonomy): Eukaryota > Metazoa > Annelida > Polychaeta > Sabellida > Siboglinidae > Lamellibrachia > Lamellibrachia columna. The sequence continues at coordinate 6,073,692 of OY759262.1, forward strand.
ATTGGTCTAATAAATTTAATTTCATTTCAAGGGATGTAATACAAAGTATATCTGGAGTCTGAGTTTTTTTTAGACATAATCCCACATTAAAAAATCCAACAGGACAAATATAAAAAGTGGACGAAATCCCCACAATACAATATATAACTTAAATTCTCGAAATGTGCTTTCAAGTTTTAGAGACATTTGTGCAATGTAATTATGTTTCATCAACTTGCTTGCCATGTTGCAGACAGGGACAACAATTAGCCCCCCTCCCAGCAGATATTGGCTTTTTGCTTGTCTCACTTGGGTGACAATTGCAGTGACCATCTGGTAAAACAAACCAATCATATGATATTGGTAATTTAATTGAACTTAATTGAACTTAATTGTTAACTGAATGAAAGTTAATTGTTAATTTAATTTAACAATTTGGGAGGTTAATTTAATTGACCTGATAAATGTGTGTAAGGTTAATTTAATTGGGAAATTTCTGAGTTAATTGTAATTTAATTAATTAATTTTCCAAGTTAATTGCCCCACACGTGGTGGACACTCATTAGGTGGCACAATTATAATTTGTTACAGTCACTAGTTGGTACTGTCTTTAATGGTACAAAGCTATGGTTAATAAAACAATACATATATATATATATATACAACATATATGGGCCATAAACTTAGTTGGTGAAAATGTCATTAATCACACACACAGCGTCACTGCATTCCACTCCATGGAAACTAGGGCCCGTGATTGGTCTCATATAATCTTCATTTCTTTGACATCTCTACGAACAAATGATTAATCCACAAGGAGTGATGTAACTGAAACGAACTGTACTCAGTCCACTGCCGTGGGAGGACAGATAATAACAGTGACGAATTTCTCCTTGTTCGGTCACTTTCGTTAGAGCTTGGCTTCTGTGAGTTAGACCGAGTCTTTGTCAAAATGATGAAGGGTTAGAGTTATGGAAAGGCGGAGCTGAAACGGCTTTGATGTCCAAGAGATGCCAAGGGGTGAAGTTTACACAGCTGGATACAGCCTAGGCTAGGACTAGGCAAGAGGCTCGCTTTATTTGGAGCACATTTCTTATACTTTTTGATGACATTATGCAGATGGTATGACACAGAATACATACTTAGCGAAGTTAGTGGGTATCAGCGGTGGCTTAGCTAGATTGACTCGAGGGATTGTCAATGCATCTTGACCTGCCTACCGTCTACAAGCAGCACGGTCACTATGAATGGTTGGGTCCAAATTCCCTGTCCACATTGGGCAGTTAGTGGACAGTGCAAACTAATAGCAAGTAATTCGGGATTTTCAAAAGTGTCCGCCATAGATAGGTGTCTGCTATGAACAGGTGTCTGCTAACGCAGGTTTTATTGTATGTGCAATAGTGAGAATTCCAGAGGTCTTTTGTGAGTTGTAATAGGAGTATGAGCTGCCATCTGTCAGCCAAGGTCTCACAGGGGCAACTCTTTAACATAACGAGAGTATGGCTTTCTGGTGAATCACCACCAGGGTATTATAGCATGCCTAGAAGGTATAACAGAGAATTCATATTTCTTTCAATTATAAAAGTGGTGCAATTCAAGAAACATAAACATTACAGATTAGCTGTATCTGAATTACATCGCTCGGTACCAGATAAATGCAACTGATTACGCACCAAATAATTGTAGTTGATTCTGGTTTAGAAATTTGGCTGTAAATTGTAATTGATACATTTCTAGTAGCTGCAACAATTACATCAATTACGATTAATTATAGTTTTTTCATATCACAAACTTCAGCTGAAAATACCTATAAAAAGAGGTGTCTCATAATGTTGATTTATAAAATGTTTTCAATCATATAAAAAATAACTTAATTTAGCAACACACATGCCATATAATAATTGACCACTGGGACATATTCGGCCCGCACAATCAGTGCGAAGTGTTCCGGCCGATTTTTATATAACTCTAATAGCAATTTTCATTTCTGTCACCAGTACCTCACATGGGAACAAATGGTATCATTGGAAAGCTGAACCACTGTTAGTTCTGTTTCATGTTTATTCATGAGCATAGTCAATGATAGCTAAATGACAATCTAGCCTACAAAACACGTCACATTGTTTGTGCCCATATTTGGCTGCTTTTATTATGCTCTGCAGAATAAATTTACGTTTCCATTCATAGCATAAAAATATGTAACATGTTATACCTTTGGAAAGCTCTATGATTGGCGTATTCAAATACATGTGAATGAGCGAGCGGGCTATATGCAGCGAAGTTGCACTGCCATGGTAAACAACATGGGACCAATGGGCCTGTCTGAATTGGTGTCGTCTAGTGTTGAAAAAAAATCTAAAAAATTGAGTTTTCAACGTATCTGATTCGTTTTTGTTTTATTTTGTAGCTAGTATGTATGGCTATATTTTCCCCATGGAAACAGGGACATACAGCCACTCAGTAATTATCTGGTAACAGGGTGAAAATTAACATTTTTGTTTTCTTTTTTGATGAAATTCAAATAGTAATATCCCCACGATAAGATTATGTGCTGTAGTTTTTATAATTTTATTATAATAACGAGACTTTTAGCAACAACATTATACCTCAGTCTCATTTGTGCAATAATTATTAGCGATGTTATGATTTTTTTAAAGCACCCTTATGAATAACTCCAATTTGTGCTCCAATTTGTGTACACCGTAGAAATTTATCATCAGTTACTCCTATGTTAACACTGAATAAACAGTTGGTTCCACATCATGCATCTCTAATTATAATTTGCCATTTAAATTGTATACTGTAATAAGCATAAATGATTTAAAAATTTTAGAAGCATAATTGTAATGAAAAATTAAAAGTATCGTATTCGACATACATACATGCCCTAATTAACGTACACCCCCTTTTCAATCAGTAGGATCTATAATTATTGCAATTTGACTAGTGTGGAACAATTATAAAGTGTCACCATCTGGTGTTAAACAGTTGGCACTACTTTTCAGTTGTTCTACACTAGTCACCAAATGACACTGCTAGTGTTAATCAGTAATCTTACTGTTTCGAGAAACACATTTTGGTGTACGGTTATAAGAACAGATACTTTGAAATTTTCCATGGCCCAATTTTTTTCATGGTCAAATATGGCAATTGTAATTTATTTTGTGTAATTGGACCCAGCCTTCGTAGGTAGCTATATGTCGGTAGTTGCAAGATGATAACTGTGTTGACATTTATGTGCTTGTACTCATAAGTACATTTATGTGCTTGTACTCATAAGTACATTTATGTGCTTGTACTCATAAGTACATTTATGTGCTTGTACTCATAAGTACATTTATGTACTTGTACTCATAAGTACATTTATGTACTTATACTCATAAGTACATTTATGTACTTGTACTCATATGCTGACTTGTTTCTGTCTGCAATACTAAGTGATAACTCATAACCCAACAGTCTTACACGCCTAACTAAATATGTTCTTTTGGAAATATAACATTTCTTCAATTTCCACAAAGTCAAAAATGCTTCCATTACTTCTATCGAGAAATGGAAGCTCAGATACTGAGAACTTGTGGGGCGCGATAGCATACCGGTTAGAAGGCCGGACTCTCAATCGAGAGAACCCGGTTTCAAATCCCACTGCGGTCGCTTCGAACCTTTGGCAAGTTTGATCACCCCACGTTGCCACAGTTCACTCAGCTGTATAAATGAGTACCTGGCAATACAGACAGTGGTGGATATGTGAACGAATAGCCTTCGCGCAGCAATTGCAGCGTGGCTGAATACTTCCCAAAGAAGTTGAGATGGCCTTGGAATGAACAGGTCTGCCAGGGGGTGAAGTGTAAAGCGCTTTGAGCAGTCCTATGGACCAGATACTGCGCTATATAAGAACATACCTTTACTTAACTTCCCAACATTTCAGAGTAGGCCTATACTGTATGGCAGTGTGTGAAATTAGCAAAAAAATGGAAACTGGCCCAGATTTTTTTTTAATAGCCCAGTTCTATTTTGAACTAGCCCCACAAAAATGTATCAATTATATGTATAAGTAATAAAGTGTAAAGTTTTCGTCCGTAAAACTAAAACACTGCTTTAAATTAGAATAAATAATGATTTAATAAACCATACAAAATATTGTCGTTCATTTCTTATAACTAGCAGACCAATACAATATAGTAATGAATTTAATAGACATGTCAATGTGAATTTTATTTGCCCTGGGGCCTGGCCAGGCAGTAAAAAAAATCTATGCCATTCTCAATTCACTCCAAATCGAAGCTTCCAAAGTTCACTTTCACATCCAAATATTACAATAATCAGAATGCTTTGGCAGATTATACATCGATCGGATTGTCTGCCCCCCTTAATATCACCAGTATGAAATAAATTGGCGTAATATCCTTCACAAATTTTCAAACTCTACGATTCTCGCAACTTCATCCATCTTTGCTTCGATGTTTCCCTGGTATTCCTAATGATACTGATGTAATTAAATGTGAATCATCCAATAGGCATCCATGTTCTAAATGCCAGGGGTTTCCCTTGTATGTGCAACCACTAGAACTTGCATTGGATCCCAACTCTCATTTTTATAGACATTGGGTACAACTAGCAAAATATGCTTGTTTTGCATATCCCTGGTACTTGTCCACGGGAGGTATGAGACTACACTGTTTGCTCACTGGGAGCATAGGCCATCGACCATGGTCCTCCACTCTTGCCTGTCCATTTCTCTCCCAGTGTATCCCACCTTCTTTCTTTAATTTTCGGTGTAACCGTTCCCAAGCCCGGATGGGAAAAGAGGAGGGTTGGGCAGAGCTAACAACCCTTTCTTGTAAAACACAGATTGTTATGAAAACATTGACCAAAGGAACTCTACTGAACTTGGGAGTGGGAGGGCCTCCCATGGAGAGTATGACGCCATTAGACTATGACAATAGTAATCCTACACAGGACCTAAATGTGTTATTTCTTGCAGGATCTATGTATAGACTCAGAGATGTAGTATATATCTCTAACCCAGCTAAGGAAACACCTTTCCCAGCAGGAGCATTCACGATATCACAAAGACAACTCTACTAAGTTGAAGCCCAGAAACGATTCCTTGTTTTAATGAATATTTATCAAATGTCACTACTTTTAAATAAGGAATGTATTCCTATCAGTTAAAATTTAGTTTTTTTCTTATTAACCAATACTAAAAATTCACACACAAAACATACTATACATAATACATAATTAAGCTGTGAAATGTTATACCTGTATAGATATTCCCTGTTAAGTGAACAAATTCACTAGTCAGAAAATTTTTAAAACACTTGTTTTTCCATGAACTCAACCCTCTATTCCTGAATACATTTAGCTATAAACAACACGGAACCCTGATGTTGATGTAACATGTTGGTTTTGTTTAATGTAACAAGGGAGATGTTATTCACATCAATAAGTCCACTTAGTCCAGCATTGACAATGTGGTGCCTTGCTTGTACTAACTACATAATGCCAGAGACAACAGTTCAAGCACCAGTAGCATAATCAACAGGGGATTGTTATGTTACTTTACCATAGCAGCTGGTGGTCTTTCAACTTGAGTGCATAACTTGCAGCTGTCTCATGTTTAGCTATATAGTGTTCAGACTGCCGGATAGCTTTCTCACAACTAAAGTACAGTATCTAGCTGTAAATGGCCTATCACTCAACTTAAATTATATGACAGACATAATATCTTTGAATATTAGTATATACCTTTTTTGTTTCCATGCATTGCATCTGTGGGGTTGTTTAATTTCTATAACATAGCTCTTATCTCACCCATTTGTACGTTTAGATAATGGTAGCTTGGAGCGATGAGAATTGAGAATAAGTCCAGAAGGCATGCAGCATTCACTAATTCATGATTCACTAAGGCACCGTGCCTTAATTGGCATGTCAGCCAGCTTCTATATATATCTGACTCTGGCGCATAAACATGCAAATCTTCCCATGTCAAATAAAAATTTTGCTTTTCAAACTTTAATGAAACTAATGTTATAATTAGTTGTACCATAAATGCCAGCATTTATACATGGTTCTAAATAAAAGTGCATATAAACTATGTACTCCACATTTTTGTCAAACAGATGATTTATCAGTATTTTTAGTCTGCTTGCATCAATGGTCAGCGCTTTATTAATCTTCACATTCTTTCTCAATACACTATTCTTGAAAGTCAGTAAATTTTGTACGTGATAGTATGAATTACCCCAAGTAAGAATTTTGCTCTGTGTTATGAAGTGTCCGTAAAGCAGTTTAGGCCAGTGTTTGTTATTTTAGGTTTACAGATTTTTATATTCATGTCTAACAACGGAGGGAAAAAAATATGTTTTACTGTCATGCCAAAACACCGGAAGGGTGAAAAGGAGAGAAGAGAGATGGAGGGGGAAATAGGGTTAATCAAGGCCAGTTGTTTTTTAAACGTTTTTGTATGGATTATTACAGTAGTGTTTAAGGTAGCTGGGTTGGCTATTATATGCTTGTCTTGAATTGATTAGTTTCAGTGGAAGTTTTTAAGATAAATTAACCATTTCTTCACAGACCGTGTATAATATTCCAGATAAATAAAATGTTGAGTTTTTTATTTATTTGGTTATGTTACAAGATTTTTAAATCCCCTATTTTTGTAAATGTGAAGAAAACAGCCACAAAATACCAAATTATATTGTTTTGAGAAAATCCCCAAAGAAATAAATGACATACATTTAAGTATGAGTGTCACTGATAACTTTGAGGACAATTTTGGTTAACATAAGCGAATTACGTCTGCCACACCACCATGAATAAGTTAAACAAAAGTTGAATGAGAGCCTAAAGTGGCAGTGTATTTTTGACGCAAACCCTTCACCAATTGAAATTCTAATTCGTGTAATCTTGCCAACATGTAAGACGCGTTCATACGCCGCATTGCAGTATTGTAAGTGCTGTAGTTTTTCTAAAATAGTAAATTAAGCATCATTTCCTGGTTGTTATTCATAACAGAAATGTACAAGTATCATGCTTGAAATGTGATGTTTTTCACTGGCATTTTATGAATTGTTGACAAAACATAATGGCCATTTCTAATATTGACATGTCCCCTTAATTTGCCGCCACAATGGCCCTTGAATCTGTATTTGTAATGTGTTGTCATCTACGATATCAGGTTATGTTAGCCATCTGAAATGGCATGGCGTGTTTACGATCATTTTTATTGGCCCGTTATCCACGGGACACCAGGTCACATCTACTGGCCGTTTACAAGATTAAAAAAATTCATTTTTGGATATTCATACTGTATTTAGTCAGATTAATGATTACCAGTTTGATTGTGATTGACAGTACTGTAGTGATGTTACAGCAAAATGATCCACCAGAGTGTCTTCTCAGGGCCCACGTATGTCACAGATCAGTACAACTTGATTAAAGCAAACATGGATAACTCAAACCAGTTCTTGTCATCATCAGCTGTTCCCTGTCTACTAATAGACAAAAGCCTTAGCTAGTTCCTAGCATACAGATGGTGTAACACGAATATTGGGCATCAAGTCTACCCTACCCCAGTATGTTTTTGGTTTCTCCTTCCACATCTTCCTTAATTTATATTTCTATCCTGTTGAGTCAATGAAGCTACTGCTATCATTGGCTACTGCTATCATTGGCCTGTCTGCTGTCAGGATTTCTTCCACCTCATCCAAACCATACCAACAAGTTTACAAAATGTTATTGTTGTCAAGAAGTCCTGAAATTTCTGTTCTCATCTATCAATTTGTTTTTCTCTTATAATTCACGTTTCTTATAATTAAGTGCCATGACTAATTTCCCTGTCTGTGTATCATTAGGTCATCATTTAGACAATACATCAATTGGTTGATCATGTTTCTTTTCATACACAAAATATTATTTAATGAAAGCTCTCTGTCTATTTTTTAATGCATGCCACTGTTTTAATCTTTGTAAGTTTGTATACATTTTCTAGTTCAGTTCAATTCCCCCTCTGCAGTATCCTCGCATTGACCAGGGTAAACAGAGTGGGTGGATGTTATTTGAGAGTTGTTGAGCAGGAGCAGCAGAACAGCTCAGTTATTCATGTAAGACTCTAGACTGCATCATGCTAGAGATAAATGTAGTTTCCAGAGAGAAACACCTGGCTGAGACTCGGGTGAGAGCACTCATATAACGCATTTACAGAGTTCACCATCTGTCTATTACTTTAGCTAACCACAGTCTAGCAGATACATACATTAACTGTAGAATGAGAGGTATGTCCATCTGTTAATTCTTGATGACTCAGTTATTAGTAATATTACTATATTACTATAAGTAAGTACTGTGTTCCACTTCCAGACAAGTCACACAGAAGGGCCCAAAGCTTCAAATCTCTGAAGATGTAGCTACTATGCAATGCTTTTGATATGCATGCATCACAAAGCAGGCCTTGACATTAACACAGGCCCACTGGCCTGGCACCTTTTTGGGGTTGTCGGGCCAGTACGGGCCACACGTTTACACATTTTACTGGTCCGCTGGGCCAACATAGTTTCAGATCGTTTTTATCCCATTAGTCACAGCCACAGATCATCGTTTCAATCACTTGTCCTTACCATCCACCCTGACGCTACAATTAAACATAATCTTCATCTCATCTGATTTCGTGTCGTCGCTTCGTATAGTTGCCAATCTTGTTTTGATATGTCCGAGCCTCTCAGAAAAGTCCACATGACGTCACTACTAGCGATGACATGCAGACTTTTTGTGAATTGCGGACGACCATATTTACTAGGGTTGCGCCGTGTCACCAGTATAATATCGGTATATCGCAGCATTTTCTTCTATTTTCTTTTTTCTATCGCAATATTCCATCAACATAATGATTTTATATAAACCAACTGGTTCAAGGACTTTCCGCTAAGTGTCACGACTGCGCCTAACATATATTCCAGGATCCTCTAAGGCCCAGATAACTAAGTTTAACGTAACTTTGTACTTCGGTCCAAAAGTTTATATTTGAAAGAACCCAATTGTAACAGTCATAGTTATATACAGTGTTAGGTCCATTTCGCTCATCGTATTTTCGAGTATAACTAGCTGTAACGCACGTGGTGGTATCACCCGTCGTTCTCAAAACGCGACCTGGTGCGCCTAAAGCTTCGTCAGAGCGCATAATTTATGATTCTGAAACAATTCCTGTAGCAATATTGTTTGCCATATGGAATACTGGTTGAAAGCATGAAAGTAAATCACCAATGACAAAATAAATCATGGCCAAACTCACATCCTTCGACTTGTAATGCGATGTATTGCAAAAATAGTGTTTTTTTTAAATCAATAAAAACTTTCGGGCCAGTAACTTTTTTGGGGGGCCAGTAACTTTTAGCATCTACTGGCCCGACAGGCCACTGGGTACAAAAGTTTAATGTCAAGGCATGCAAAGACAAAGACATAGCACTTACCCACAAAAAGCATAACTACACCCTGGAAGTACTACTTTCAATACAAATGGGTAAGATCATATTTGTCTTCACAAGGAAATAAATGAACTCATAATTATATTTTCACTTTGAAACGGCAACAATTTGTGATGCAGATGTAAATTATTTAATAAATAATTACCAACTGGAATGTCTATTTCTTAGAAGTCATCTTCACTTAGTGGAATGGCCTCTTGTTGTCATCTGTATTCAAGTGCTCATTGAGTCATTGGTATGAGAATCATTTGTTTTTGAAAATTATCAAACATAGTAAGGCTTATCGGCTTAGGATGAATGATCACCAGGATAGCTGTAATATGCTACTGTAATAGTGTAAGCGCAGAGATCAATCAAACTTGACTTTGCTAAGAGCAAAACTAATAGGTATGCATGAAAAACATCCTGAACCAGTACATCTTGTCAAAATTGTAACATACGAGTCTGTAATTTTAATTGAAACTCAAGTTATGGTTTTCACCATGAGAATAATGAAACATAAAAATTAACAATGATACTACATACTTGGAATTAATATTCATGTAACAGTATATACCTGTTTCTCGATATCTAACGTAATATATATATATATATATATATATATATATATATATATATATATATATATATATATATATATATATATATATATATATATATATATATAAAGCTTATTTTTATTTGTAAACAGAGTTTGAACATTACACATAATCGCAATATATGACATAAATGAAATGTGAATCTCTAATCAAGAGCATTGAATACAATTATGAATCTAATTATGAATCGTATTCTAAGTTATTGTCTTATTGTCTGTTTTATGATTGAAAACTTGGAAACACTGATATTTTGACTCAGCTTTGCCATGTCATATAAAACAGACATTGATTGGCTAATATACGCATCACGACTTTAATCCTGAACGTCTTCTTCTGGATGTGTATATTCACTAAAGTAAGTTTTTCACTAAAAACAACCTTTCTAACAATTTGTTTGCACTGAACCGATGAAATAACTGTTAGATTTAGAATATTGATCTATTGTGCAAAAATGTCTTCACAGTTTTGTTAAAACGGCTCTACTGGCTCTAGCAAACAGGGTCAGACTCAGAGCTCGAGAATGTGTTCTTCAGAAAGGCATTTTTCTCGGGAAATTATCAAATTTACCTACTGCCTGTTTTCTGTAAACTCCACTGTAGTTAACACAAGCTAGAAGACTTGATTAATACCTGCATAATCCGTATATTTATAGTACTTGAGGCGATTATTAGTCCAATTACCAAATTACTAATTAGCAATTATTAACGTAGAATTGGACACGCAGTGTCTTTGTCGTTGAACCTTGAAGACATCGCTGTATAGCTGCTACTGCTAGCAGTGCAAAAGTCAAAGAAGCCGGCGCAGCGAATGAACCCAGCCGAGTACAATAACTTAATTGAGTAAACTCACCGTTCGCAGAATCGACACATCGTCGTTGCCGCCTACTTCTTCGTCTCCCGCCATCGCGAAAGATTCGGACGCTTCGCGTGTAGGGTTTTTGCGCTGTATCGAAATGCGTTACATCGTTTGTTTAACGTTACATCGTATGCGTTGCTTCATGCAGCTTGCACAAATAACGGCAATACTCAGGCCCCGCTGTTATTTCACCGCTATAACCTCTCCGCTGATTCCGTCCGAACCGAAAATTCGATGAAGCGATCTAGACTTCCACGGCCTAGCGGTGACAGTAACGGCAATTGGCAGGTCGTCTGCTTCTCAACTATACGGTGGCATGCGTTACTGGTGGCGGGATGGGCAGCAGCCGCTTGCGATGGACGCCAGTTACTATAGACGCGTGCTGGAGTTACACCCCATTGGCGCTGGAATAGCTTCCTCAAATAACTTCCTCTTCGAATAATTCGGCCGAAAATACAGAAACGGAAACCCCGCGCTCCTTTCGCGTTTGACAAAACGCTTCATGACTTGCGCCACCTACCGAATAACTATCGCATTATTTGTGTTTGTACCCGCTACCCATCTTATTGTAGTAATGTGTATTTATGTTCCTTATGGGTTAATTATAGAAAAGCCTCTATGCAGCACTTTATTGTTTCCTATAATGATGCATTTAGGATTATGCAGAGCCTATATCTATGTGACTATGGGGTATACTGCTAGTCTATGTTTGTTAGTTCTGGCTCTGATTTATTGACATTGACATCGTTGTAATACTAGATTTAGAAAATGTATGCACAATCTAATGTGCAGAATATCTGCGTCTACGAACAAAATTGTTGAGATTATTGAATGCAGCGATGTTTATAACACCTCTGTACTGCGCATTATTTTGTCAACGCATACATTAAATGTATTATTCGTATTAAAAAAAATTATCATACCAATGATATTACATATTATAGTTAGGTAGATATGTGAAGTTTCCCAGGCGCGGTCGACTTTAACAAGCCCCGTAAGCGGGGAACGTTATTATAGCAAAGCAGCTGTCACTCGTACATGTTACTGTTATTACATTAATTAGATTATACACACGTACACATCTTATACACACTGTGTACAACAATGTAGGTGTTCACAGCTTCATATATTAAGCATTTCAAGGGGACTCATTTCCCAGATCACTATACATATATACTACTACATAATAATTATTGAATGGAGTATGAAATAGTGAATGGCAATGTATCTTTAATGCGACTTCTACTTGATTGAATGATACACACACGTACGTAGTACTTGATTGAATGATACACACACGTACGTAGTACTTGATTGAATGATACACACACGTACGTTAAATCTACGCACTCATGTATACACGCACATTTCAATGGATCGTGCAATATTTATTAATTGCTCAAATAGGGCTAGCTGTGCCATAAACAATTACCAGATTTAGCAAGTTTGCCATCCAAGGAAAAACACCCAGATGGACAAGGAAGCCACTGACTCATCGAGAGTCCAACATTTTTTCATTTGTGTGTAGACTCTTCTGAAATATTTGTAAACTTTGACGCTGATGTTGCTAGCATTTAGAATGCTGATTATAAACCAGTACACTGGGTATTACAAGTGAAACAAAGCATTCATATGTCGTGCATGGGTAAATAAATGTAGTTCTTCTTTTAGTCATTGTCAGTACACAACCCGTTGGCTGAGCCATCGGTACGAGCCGCCCGAGCGTTGTTACAGTTGTAATAACTTGCCCCAACACAAACACAATTTTTGCAGTTGAACGCACGTGGACGATAACAAATCTTGCATTTCAATTTAACTTCTACTTGTCGTGACCCCATATTTTATTTTTTCTTAAATAAAATAATGATTGGTTAACTGATTTATTTATTGATTAAATAATCAAAAGTACTGATTTTGATCGTTAGACCTTCTTGCGAAAGAGTGAACCACACCATGTGAAGTGTGCGTGGCAGCGGTCTCAAATCTCCCATATCCTCCCTGTTTGGGGAAGCAACCTCCTAACTCACACACGTTTGCGGGGCCAACCTCCAACCATTGTTTAGAGTCCACCTCCCACCAATTGTTGAGGTAAATTCCTCCCGCCTCCACTCCCTGTTGCACATCCTCATATGTTATAGTAGGCCCTTACAATGTAAGGTTGGGGCCTACATAGAGGCGGGCTACACTTGAATTTTTTTTTATCAATAGATACGTGACATTCCTTCTTTTTCAAGATCGATAATCTCCTTCCTCTTGCCTTGGTTTCTATAAATTGACACTTGCTATCTACATTGGTGTAGACACGCAACCTTTCACGGCGGTGTTTCCATGGTCCAGAATACGCCACAGTGCAGTGTATACATGTCATGATGCAAAATACGTTATATTAATAATTTCATGTTGGGGTAGAGGAAGGGAGGAAGACTGTGCAAAGTGAAACAGATCCATCACAAAGGAGGCGGATGTCGTTGTTCATTCTTCGGCTGTCAGTCGGAACGACGATGATCTCAGCAGTGAAGATTATAAAACTTAGTCTCGGAGCACTGATGCGACACCAGGCCAATCGACTCATGTTATAGTGCTAAGCCACGATTTGACGTTGGTGCTGAAAAGCTGTTTGATGTTCCGGCGATAGGGCGTGTGCGATTCCATTGACCAAAGGGGCTAAGATTTAACAAGATTGCCATCCCAAACTACATTTTATTCAATTACTTCTTCACTTAGTAGTTTTCTCTGTCTTGATTTTTTTATGTATTTTGTATGAAATTTTCTTCTAACACTGAATTTGTATAACCTGTTCTATTCGTATATTCTATATAGGCCTATATATTCATTCGTGTTTTGTCATTGATGAAATTATCATCAGAATTATTTTCATTTGTGTTCATTAAAATACATTTGTTTATTATTTGCTATTATTCATGTGGTTTGTTAGCTAATTTTACATATCAATATAAAAGTTGCAGAAAATAAATAATGAAAACAAAATATTAATGTATTTTTTTTTGTAAATTTTGTTCGAGCACTGTATGTAATGTGCTCTATTCGTATATTATACATGGCACGTCCCCATATTTCCTATTTCAGCTACGGGACAGTGTCATGCTCCAAGTAAACGCAGGTGCAAAGCTGTTGTGTTAGTCAGACATCTTCCCGCCATCTGATCATATTTGCATCAAGACTGTTTCCATTCCGAAATGTTATTCACAGTTACTTAGCTGTAGTAGCAAATAGACACAATAGCATAGAACTAACAATGATGATAATAACAACTAGGCAAGATTCGACATTGTCATGTCAAATCGGAATAATTAAGTAACTTCTGGGGGGTGACAGGTAACTGGAACAGCCATAACAGCCAGACGAGGAAATGGCGGAATCGAGGACGGGCGGCAGATTTTCGCCAGCTTTCCCGGGATTGCTATCGCACTTTCCCGATAAGCTTGCTGCGTCGCAAGTTCTCTTGTATTTACTGGCATCATTTTTTGGTTTCCTACTGACAGTCCCACTAGGAATAACATTGGTAAGTTCCGTTTGTTGTCTTAAACGTGTTGTTTCAACTTCAAAGAGGAAACTCGAAACAGGTGAAAAACACAGGTGTAGGGTCTAATAGCGGACAGTAGTTACTAGTGATATTTACTTCGAAGCCGCGCTCCGCAAAATAGATATTGTGCATAAACTTAGCATTATTGCATGGTAGTTGTTACCGTAAACTGAGTGTCTGACTGAGCATCTTTGACTCATTCATATTAGAGCTAGTGCAGCGTACTAAGTCTAGGTTAGGTCCAATTCCACGCTTAAGAGACAATTGATAGTGACACATAGTAAACGTATGCAATTGTTACCGTGTAAGATCATTTTTTAATTGCTTTTGTAGCTTTTAATTTACTATGAGAGGTAGTGTAGTGGTTATATAGTACATCCGCTTTACATATGGCAGATTCCTGAGTTCTAGACCCGGGCATGGGTATATAAAAACTTGGCTATCAACATTGGATACTGTCATGGGCGTTTTTTTCAGACATATATCCATGCGCGCAAAGTATATGTTAACTTTGTATCTTATATATTTATATATCTTTCTTGCCCCTCCCTGGAAAAATTCCTGCAGATGTCCCTGGATACTGTGTATTTCTCGTGACTCGGATGATCACGCTAATGTTGGTCCCGTCTCATATAATTGGGGACGTAAAAAACCCATTGAGGACAACATACACCTTGGCAATGACCACCCTCACTGCCAGCTTAAGAGGTCAGCTTGGCGATAATGTTCTGAAAAAGGCTGGCTAGTTGAATAAGACCTCAAAACACCATACAGTTGTAGTAACCACAGCGTAGACTAGTCAGTTAATGAATGGAATGTTTCTGAGTGCTGGAAACAACTAGAGATTATGTAAAAGTTAGACTGTCAATTCTTGAGTAGGAGAAACCGGGGCACTATGGGCAATTTACTTTCGGAAGTTGGTAACTAGCAGTTCTTTCAACGACACAACTGTCCCATTATTAGGAGTGTGATGGCTACCCTACCCCCTACAACAGGTCAATGAATCTTAGGTGCACTGTTAAAATCAACATATTAGATTGGTCAGAAATGTACTTTCCATAACTATTTTGGAGCACAACACTCGTCACTGGCAGGGCACTCGATCCGTCCATCATGCCCCAGGTCTTCTTTATTTAAAATCACGTGTTGTATGACCCCATCTTGCCCACATATCTGTATTGTTTCCCACCAATTAATCAGTTTCTTCGGAGAAAGAAGTGTAGTAACATCATAACAAGGAGTTTTGCAGATATTAAGAAATACACCACAGCTGGAAAAATAAATATGTGTCTGAAATGCACTTTATGCCATAGATTGTACCGTACTTGCATGTGTTTTGTACACCTAGAGCATGCTTTACGTTTTACCACAATGGCACATCCTGCAATTAAAGGTGCAAGTGACCAAACAATCCAATGACTTTTTATGTCCATGGTGCTTCAGTTTCCCCTACTAATTAACCTCCTGTATTATAATGAGGTGTTCATGATGCAGCTACAATGTACATCAGACGATGAGAATTCAACACTAATTTGGTTGTGAACAAGTTGCCATTTCACTAACATTCTTATGATCTTGTAAGCATGATTTTGCAATATGAATGCCTAGATTGTTTGGGAAACATTTGCCATTAAATTTTCAACAACTTTAAATTGTACATCGCATAACATCTCACTTCTAACAACATTTTTGTCTGAGGATGAGTGTTGTGATAACATGACTAAATGATATCCTTTGTTTCTGTTCTAAAAGTTTGTTTCATAATAATAGAGAACACACTTTGTATGAGTCAGACCTGGGGCTGAGTACATTTTCATGAGTAAAGTACGAGTACATTGGAGATGTCTGAGTACGAGTACATTTCCATAAGTACAAGTAAGAGTACATCTTGTATGTTATAGTAACTCTGTATACTAATAATAACATATTTTTAAAATAAACATTGTGAATGAATTTATATAATCCAGAAAGAGTTGACTATGCAGTGGCAGTTGATCAGACTTTTTTATGAGGAAATCTGTAAAAAAAAACTATTTATATTTGGGACCAAACTGGGGGTTCAGGATATGCATCAAATATGGGTTAAAATGTATTTAAATTTAAAATACTTTTTATAGCACAACATAACAAGATAAAAGAAATATAACCATTGCATACATATGAATCAATGAACAATGTTAGGCATGTGACCACAAGTCCACAACTAATGTTTGCTGAGACAGTGGATTAGCACTTGCCAATGTCCAGGGCTGAACATCCCCTTTGTACTTTAACCACACTACAAATGGTACCAGACAATGCTGGTGCAGGCTGTCCGAGTGAATGTCTGACTTGAGTCACCAAACTTCTTCAGAAGACTCAGCAGTACTTAACACCATCACTTATGAGAGCAATAAAGGTAGTTTATGGCTAACTGATGAATGACCCTTTCATTATGAGCTTACTGGACTTCCTGGATTAATTAAACAAACACAAGGATTATGGCCTGGACTGGTAACTAGTACAACTATGGATATGAACTAAGGATTTCTGACTGGGAAAATAATCAAAAGATGCTGCCTCTTAAAGCGAAGCCTTTGTGACTACAGTGCATTCAGTGTGCCGAAAAGTGATCCACAGTGTGAATTTGTGAAAACTCATCAATGCCAAGTTAAAATGAATCCACATCTACTAAATGTAGCAATAATAATTATAAAAAATCAGGGGCTATTACATTGCAATTAATATCATGGTTATTGCAATAGAATTTACATAATAAAAGTGTTTTTAATCATCATGTATTAGAAAACATATAAGTCAGCTGAGATGCATTCGAGAACATAAACAATTTTGTTAATTTGATTCATATGCAGGCAATACAATTTGGTACCATACTTTTTGAAATTAGTGTTGTAGTTGTTAATGATTTGATAAAATAAGTAATAAAATAATTTTCACAATATCATAATTGAAAAAGTACTCATACTCATAAAATCCGAGTACATTGAACACAATTATGAGTGCGAGTACTTAAAAGTATGAGTACTAAAGTGTACTCGAGTACCGAGTACTTCGACCCCAGACCTGGTATGAGTTTTGTTTGTGACTTTATGTTTTTGGTTTCAGCGTAACTTCCATGGAGGCTGCATCCTGTTTGCACAGATTGTGTGGGACAACACAGAGATCTATCCCTGGATGCAACAGACATGTGATTTTGTGCTCTACACAAACCTTGCAATTAATGTCTTCTATGGCACTCTGATGGGACTGTTCATGTTGGCTGCGGTTTGGCCACGGATTGACTCTTCACAGTTTAATAAAGTTGGGTAAGTTACTGATTAATGTATAGAACTATAAATTGCTAATATCCTTTCCATGAATTCAGAACAGTTTTGGACAATTCAACACTGTCATTAAAATTACGATGCCAACATCTAGAAATTAAACGTATATAAAGGCTTATTCCATGATCGGTCACAATGCATATTTTATTTTAGTAGATCCATTTAAATGTGACAATCATTACAAGTGCATTTTCTTCAACACAATTCTAAGGAAAGTATGGATTTTGATGCAAATTTCGGTTCTATAATTATGTGTCTTTCAGGGCAATAATGCAGTGGAATTTGAAGCACATGGTCCTTGGTGTCAGTCCAGTCATGACGGTCATCACGATGGTCATCATTGGTCTTGAGTTTACATCAGCCGTCCTTCTCACATCCGGCCTCAGCAAGTTCTGTTCTTGGCTGATGGAATCCATGGCAGAAAAAGGCACAGAACTGAAAACGTAAATGCGATTCTCACTAGATGATGTGCTTGTTTCTTATAATCTGCCACCCATATTTAACTGATCACCATTGCTAAAATATACAGTTGGACTATAATTATTACTGCTGAAAACCATTCAGTAACTATGGTATTTAAACAGTATACCACAAAACATGAGCATACAAACACAATATTTTATAACTTACTAGACTTATAGCCTTATTTACACATGTTACTGCTCAGTAAAAATGTTTATGGTGTGGTCTGCTTTCACAAATAAAAAATAACAGTTTACAAGCTAATGGGATATGTACCGGGTAGGTGTTTTTTTTAAGAATTGGTCAAATTACAAGCAATATGGCTTTTATTATTGTGCTCCAAGAATATGAAGTCAGAAACTTTGGTGGACACGAGCTAACATCTGACCTACCTGGGAAGCAATATCTTACCCTGATGAATACTTGCAGTTGTGCGGCAGGCCAAGGCATCGATTGGATGCAATTCCGTATCCGCAATGGCTACACCCATGGAGTGTATGGCAATAGCTTCTACACCTGCCTTGTGTTGTCGTCTGTGAGTGTCACACCTTATTACTGTCATTTACAAAGTGGCACACATACATATAATGTAAACTTATTCGAGTCAAAATAAATTATGTTAAATTAAACACTAATAAGTATATGTTTGCAATCAATACATTTTATTTCTACTACATCATGTTTACTACATCATTTGTTCACTCAGTTGCATAAATGTCTAGACAGTGGTGGATATTAAAGAATGAGCAGTCCTTGCACAACAATTGTGGTGTGGCTGAGTGCTTTCCAGAGAATTCAAGTTGGTGAAGTAATAGGTCTTCCAGGAGGTGAAGGGTACAGCACTGGATACACTGATACACTGATTTTATATTTCTATTTGCTGAAGTGCCATGCATCTGTTTCCACCCCAGATGTAAAGGCATTACGGCAGTGAATAATGACTATACAGGTAATATTTGCACTGCGTAGTTCCAAACAAGTTTCAGTGTTGTTAAATGCAGCAGCAGTTAATCAGACCAGGCAAAGACAGCAGACACAAAGTCAAATGCCATCAGTGTATCAATATTCCACATGTAAAGGCTGATTTCTGTTTGCTGTTGTTGCAGGTCTCAGCCTGGGCACTGCTGGTTATCTGGACACTCCAGCTCATCATCTACTCGTATCGCAGCTGCAACTGCTGCTCTTGGGAGATAGCCGAGGAGAAGCGCAAGCCTGATCGGTCATGGTTGATTGCACAACGTCGGTCCCGCATGGCTACACCAATCGGCACCCCGGGTGGCAGACACGCCCCAGTGCAGTATGGACAACCAATGCCCCATCCAACGCAGATTCCCCTCCTCTCGTCTGCTGGCTATGGCCCACCACAATCTGCTGGCTATGACCCACCACAATCTGCTGGTTATGACCCACCTCAATCTGCTGGCTATGGCCCTCCGCAATCTGCTGGGTATGGCCCTCCGCAATCTGCTGGTTATGGCCCTCCGCAATCTGCTGGGTATGGCCCGCCTAAATCTGCTGGGTATGGACAGCAAGTCTTCTTGCCGCCATTGCAGCAAAAACGCTAAAACCATACTTTGACGAATTAACCATTTCAAATTTTCAACTGTTCAGCTATGGCATGAATGACATCCTAAACAATCAGCGTAGTGGTAATTGTCATTCACATATGACCAGAACACTCCATGTTTTTTGATGAACATATTTTATATGTATATGTAGGCACTGATTTATATGTAGGTACTGGTGTAGCAATGTGCTACTGATGGTGTTTAGCCTGCAAGATTTTTTAGTTTTTAATTGTTTATAAAAAAATGCCAAATTTTTTAACAGTTATAATGCTGATTATATGGCTGCTATCAGGGCTGGGGTCAATTCCTTTTAATCAATTCCAATTCCTTTTTCTTTCAATTAATTTTTTCAATTTTCAAGTTCAAATTCTTTTTCCAAAATAATTCAATTGGTAGTTTTTTCAACACATCTAAAAAATAGTTACATGAAATTTCTTTTGCATAAAATCTTTCAATTCCATTCCCCAAATTGAAAGGAATTAAATAATTCCAATTCCTTTTGGAATTTACCCAAGCCCTGGTTGTTATACTGTTGAAAGAAGTCTATATTTGATTATTGTGGAATAACTGTTCAGTATTCCCGTTATTAACTCTTAGTAGTAAGTTCCAACAGATTAATTATGTACCATATCGAAATTTCATTGACAGTTATGTACTAGTTTAAGTTTCTTTTTATCTAAGATCGACTTAAAACTGAACAATCATAATTTTTATACATTAATGATAGAGTTCATCGAGGTGAATACAATGCGACACTGGAAGGCAGTTATTTCCATTTTTAATTATCCTCCATTTTGCATAGGATGAACATCTGTAGCATGTTTTTTTTACTTTTAGTGTATTCAGAAGGTGCTATCTGCTGTTTTGTAAAACAGCACAGATTTTTGCATTGTCACACATCCACCATTGCATATCATAGAAGATTATTTGGGAGCCTATTGTATCAATGTTGGTCATCTTAATAATAAAACATGCTTTTTTACCAGTTGTTTTTTCCATTCTACCAAGTTAATAACTAATGTATTCATAGGAATGTTGGGCTCTCAATCGAAAGAACCCGTGTTCGAATCCTCTTGCTAACAACATTGCCAACAGTAATATGTTCTTTATTATTCCAATAAAATATATCTTGGTAACAAAATATATTTTGTCATTCATTTACAAACCACAAATGGCATCAAATAAGAGGCGGATTCCAACTCAAAAAAGAAATTGTAATAAAAATTGAATACTGTAAAACAAGCTTTCTAGGATAATAGAGCTGTACATTGTCGTGTGGTTATTTTGCCACTACAATATCAACACATTTTAAAATACAATATACAACAATATCATATAAACAATATTTTAAAAACAATCTAGAACATCTGAGTAAATATAGTTATTACCATTCCTTCTACGATAAACATGTATATCATGTATCAAAATAATAACACATTTTAAATCAGTATGTGTAACTGTGTATGCTGCACCGGATGAAGACAAATATATATATATATAAAACATTTCTCACATATTTGCATCAAGGAAAATCACTAAAAATCTTGTCAACAACATTTCCAAGATATATTTCTCATTTGAGAGAGAATTTCTGGTCTTATGAGCATATGAAACATCCACAACAGTAATTAACAGCACACTGATTTTATCAAGTAAAAGAAACTCTTGGATATGATATGTTATGAAAAGCATTGCCATATCTAGGATCTTGCGGGGGAGCATCGTTACCCATTAGTTTACCATGCTACCATGTAGTAACACAACAGGTTATGTAAGAAAACAAATCAATATTTTAGTTATGATACAATGCCCCCCCTAAATACACCACTGATTATATTTAAAGTGTTAATTATTATATTATAAATGATTTATCCACTGAGCACTACTTATTTATACACCGAGCACTACTTATTTATCCACCGAGCACTACTTATTTATACACCGAGCACTACTTATTTATACACCGAGCACTACTTACTCCTTTTTAACAGCACAATAAGCATACACCATAACTAATAGATTACCGGTAAGTTGTGTCAGCACTAACTGTGTAGAAGTCAATGATCCTTCTACGAGATGCTCCACCCACTTGTCCGTGGCAAGCTGTGATGTCTCACGCAATTGACTTCATTTTGGTTGTGGTGTCAAAAGGATGGCGTTAATTTCGGAAAAATATCGAAGAAAAGGCCAGCCTGGAGCAGCCACAGCACCACACACACCCAGCCACAGCACCACACACACCCAGCCGCAGCACCACACACACCCAGCCACAGCACCACACACACCCAGCCGCAGCACCACACACACCCAGCCACAGCACCACACACACCCAGCCGTAGCACCACACACACCCAGCCGCAGCACCACACACACCCAGCCGCAGCACCACACACACCCAGCCGCAGCACCACACACACCCAGCCGCAGCACCACACACACCCAGCCGCAGCACCACACACACCCAGCCGCAGCACCACACACACCCAGCCGCAGCACCACACACACCCAGCCGCAGCACCACGCACACCCAGCCGCAGCACCACGCACACCCAGCCGCAGCACCACGCACACCCAGTCGCAGCACCACACACACCCAGCCACAGCACCACACACACCCAGCTTGCCACCTGTATCAATATTTTGTTAAAAACATAAAAGATACATACATATCTTACCTATGGCACTCCGTCAAACACACCAACTGGGCCAGGACAACAACAACAAAGCCTCCTGGACCACAGCAGCAAACTACACCACCTCCTGGACCACAGCAGCTGACAACACCGCCTCCTGGACAACAGAAGCTGACAACACCGCCTCCTGGATCACAACAGCTGACAATACTGCCTCCTGGACCACAACAGCTGACAACACCGCCTCCTGGACCACAGCAGCTGACAACCACCGTCTGCTGGACCACAGCAGCTGACAACACCGCCTCCTGGACCACAGCAGCTGATAACACAGCCTCCTGGACCACAACACTAGACAACACCGCCTCCTGGACCACAGCAGCGTGACAGGCCACCAATATCGACATATTCTTTGCAGTACTCACTGGTTGGCATCATACCTTATCCAGAAGTAAAGCCACGAACACAACCTGTTAAAGGACGAAAACGTGGTCTATCGCGTATCTTAACAGACACGTCTGAGAAGCAACAACTCACTGAATACAGGCTTAAACAGAATAGGCATGAACCACCGAAAAGTACAAAGAAAGCAGTATATATACAAATAGAAGTTCGGCTCCAATCAGATTCTGATAGAGACGAAGTAGTGGCAAACCTATGTTAAACAGTGGTGATGACGAACATGATGCAGCCACTCTTGCTCCCAATGATTACATCATGGTGTTTGTGTCATACACCATTATGTGGACGTGATTGTTAAAACCAAAGAGTCGGTGGCTCAGTCAGTCACGTGATTGTTAAAACCAAAGATGAATTTGCTGACGAATTTGAAGTCACCTTTATGAAATGTAGTAAGAAGAGTGCTGCAGGTAACCATTTCATGATCCCTGATGAGGAAGACATCGTCGATACGCCGTTTGATGACATTGTGGTGCGCTTGCCTGTTCCGACTGTATTGGGTGGTACAATCCGCACGAAGAAGATGGTGTTTTTAGTGTTGACGTAGCTCAATATCGCCCTCAGTTTTGAGAAAATGCCTACGGAGTAGGAATAGGAATAGGCCTACATGGCATGGTTGGTTAGCAGTACAAGTGTTTGAAGGACAAATTGTGTGATTGCTTGCATGTCACTAAAAACTTAAACGTGTAAAATTGAGCCTTACTTACTTAGTGGTTCCCGCGTCATTAGACGCACGAGGCAGCCAAAGCATTCCACCTAGATTTGTTGTTCGCTAACATTCTGACGTCGCTCCATTCGTTGACCAACTGTAGGTCGTGGTTGATGATCCGGCGCCAGTTCATTCTTGGTTTTCCTCTCCTCTGACCAGCTGGTGTCCACCACAGTGCTTGTTGGGCAGGTCTAGCTCCAGTGAAAGCCCAAGATCTTGCGCAGGCACCTTGTGTTGAATGCATCTATTTTGTTTTCTTGGCTTGTTTTTAGTTGCCATGATTCGCATCTGTATAGTAGAGTTGGGAGAACGTTTGAATAATAGAAACGGAGGTTAGATCTCAGGGTATATTTCTTGTTGTTCCAAATTTTCCTCAGCTTGTTGAAGGCTGCTGACGCTTTCCCCACCCTGCAGTTTAATTCGTGATCGATGATTGGATGCTGTTGAACGCTTTGGTGAAGTCTATGAAATTGATTGCGAGGGGTAACTGGTATTCTTCATATTTCTCTATAATGTGTCTGAGTGTGAATATTTGCTCAGCACAAGAGCGTTTTGGCCAAAAGCCTGCTTGTTCTTCACGCAGTTCGCCATCTACCATATCTCGCATTCAGTTCAGTATCATCTGGCAGTACACTTTTTCTGGTATTGACAGCAGTGTGATGTCTCTCCAGTTTTCACATTCAGCCAAGTTTCCTTTCTTGGGGATACAGACCACAACACCGTCTTTCCAGTCCACAGGAACAATGCCAGAGTCCCAGATCTGGTTGCATAGTCCACACATCCACTGTATAATTGTTTCACCACCTGCTTTCATCATTTCAGGTGATTTGTTTGTCTTAACTGTCGCAATGGCCTTCCTCACTTCATCTTCCGTGAACTCCTGTGTGTCCATTGGGAGCACGTTCTGAGAGTTGACGGTCTGGGCTGGTGTGTTAGGTGCAGGTCTATTGAGGACTTCTTTAAAGAGTTCTGCCCATCTCTCTAGTTTTCCCTCTTCTTTCGATATTAGAGATCCATCTTTGGCCTTGATCGGCCTGGATCTCGCCTTTGTGCTGTCGGTGATTTTCTTGGCAATGTGGTAAACCTGTTTCATGTCATTTCGGGCAGCTGCGTCCTCAGCCTCCTGTGCCTGTCTGTCGAACCATTCGCGTTTGTCCTTTTGTGCGCTGCGCTTCATTTCCTTGTCCTTGATATATAGTCCCGGTAGAAAGAAGTGCTGTTGGCCTCATTTTGTCATTTCTGTTGCAGGAGTTTCCTTTGCGCAATCAGTCAGTGTGATTGCTGATCCAAGACTCCTTCAGAGTTTTCTGGTATCCAAGAATGTCTTTGTCCGCTGTCATCATCGTATCTTTCATTCATCCTCTCCCACCATTCCATTGACCCTGGTGTAGGATCTGCAAGGGCGGCAAAATGATCGCTCAGGACTGCTTGGAATTCACATTTGGTCACTGGGTTCTGGAGCTTGTTGATGTCAAATCGCTTAGCTGTGTTTGTCTTCTTCTTTCGACTTCTCAACTTGATCTTCACAATAACCAAGTGGTGGTCACTACAGATGTCTGCTCTACGGTGCACTCAGATGTCCTGCAGACATGGAGTCATCCAGCCTGGTCCAATTGTAAAATGGTCGATCTGTGCGAATGTCTTGTGGTCATTTGAAATTCATGTTATCTTGTGTATGTCTTTGTGCTCAGAGTGTGTATCCGATCATCAAGTTGTTCATTGCGCAGAATTGCACAAAGCGGTTGCCATTTTCTGTGCGTTTCTGAAATGTATGCGGTTCTAGGACATGTTCAAAACCAGACCTATCTCCACCAATCTGTGCGTTCATGTCGCCCGTAATAATGGTTATATCATGGTGTGGAATCTTGTCTACCAGGTCTTGTAGATGATCATAGAAGCTATCTTTCTCATAGTCATCATGGTTGTTGGGTGGTGCATAGCACTGAACGATGGTGACATTCTGTAAGTGCACTGTTTGTGTTTTTGTCAAGGATGATGGCGACACCATAACGATGGATGTCGTCTTGGCTCCCAGAGAACAGTATGGTCTCGTTCCCCGATTTGAATTTTGCTGAGTCAGTCCAGTGAACCTCGTTGAGACCTAGTATGTTGATCTTGTAGTGA
This sequence comes from Lamellibrachia columna, assembly GCA_963662155.1. Classification (NCBI taxonomy): domain Eukaryota; kingdom Metazoa; phylum Annelida; class Polychaeta; order Sabellida; family Siboglinidae; genus Lamellibrachia; species Lamellibrachia columna. The sequence goes on from OY759262.1 coordinate 6,099,432, forward strand.
ACCAAATGTTACGCATTAGGAAGTTACACAATGATAACTAGCCTTAATAGTTTGGTACATGAAACAGTTAGTGCCCACGATATATAATACCACCTAATGACATGTGAGCATAGTGCCCCCCCATACCTGAGCATGGTACTCCACTAGTGGGGCAGCATGCTCATTTTTTTAATGGACAAATATTTCATTTCAGTATCTTCTCGAATTTTTTTTAAATGATATGTCAATCAACTATAGAGATTATGGTGGAGCTTAACATACAATTTTCCATTTTATGATATCCTATATATTGTTGGCACTAGCAGAATTTGAAAAAAAATACGTGCGTGGTGCCCCAGTCTCCCCTATATTTGTCATGGATGATTGCACAATGATCGGCACCACTGGCAGCAGACACACCTTTATACCGAATAGTCAATACTGAATCTCATGACTGAGTCACCGACTCTCCCTCTCCACTCTAGGTGGATGGTGAAACAAGGCACAATTTAAAGGACGACGTTGAGTTTCTACTTAACTGTTCTCTGTTCCTCAATGGAACAAATTCCTATGGGGGTTCGTTCCAGATGTGGTCGGCATTCGGTAGAAATAACCTGTTATGGCGAGCTGCGTATGTGGATGGAATTGCCAAAGCAACTGTACAGTGAGATTTAACAAGGTTGCAAACCAAAGCAAAAGACCCAGGTGGCAAGTGGGCAAGGAAGCCATTGGCTTATAGAGAGTCCAACAAAAATGTAGATGGGTGAATATACAGTAGCGCAGAGTTTTACAGGCAGCATTTTCTGAACTTTCAACTATCTAAAACCACACACACGCACACAGACACACCACACACACGCCCATGCCACACACACACACACACACCACGCACGCACCCCTAATGCCAACGCAACCATACAACAACAACCGATAATAAAACAAAAGCTTCGTGTACATGCAATACATTAAAAAGTAAAGGTACACACTTATATAGTGCAGTATCCAGTTCTTGGGAGTCTTTAAAACGCTTGACACTTGCATATAGTATTACACTTGCATACATTATTGTTGTCAATAATAAGTGATGTGACGTAATTGAAACGAACTGTACACAGTCCACTGCCATGGGACCATGTTCATTCACTTTGGTTGGAGTTTGGCTTCCAAGAGTTTGACTTTAAGAGTCTTTGTCAAAACAAAGCAGGGTTATGATTACAGAAAGGATAACTGAAATGGCTTTGAAATGTGTCCAAGAGATGCCAACCCCAAGGCGTGAAAGTTTACACAGCTGGTGGTGTCAGTGGCTTAGGCTCACCTTATTTGGTGCAAATTTTTACACTACTTGATGACATTGTGCAGATATAACACAGAATACATACATAGCTCAGTTAGTGCATATCAGTGGTAGCTACATTGACTCTCGGGATTGTCAATGGTCTTTTCCACAAGTGGCAGGGTGACTATGGATGGTGTCGTGGCTGCTATGGGCAATTAGCCCATAGCATACTCTCCTGTTGGTTGATGAAAATTGCAGAACATATTGATATTGTGTGGAGCAAATGCAGTGCGTCTGGCATACCTTTCAATATGACTCAGAAAAGAGACAGCATATGGTCCACGTGACTTATCATCCCATGATGTAAAGATGTTGATGTTGAATGATTAATTAATGTAACATATCACAGGTGTTACATCCATGACTTGTTAAAGAAAATTGGGCAGTGGAATTTACCATATTATATTGCAGATGCATTAATTATCACAAATTACAGTTGGTTTTGTTAACATAATCACTTTATAATATGTTTTTACATCAGCAATATGGATTATGAAACATGTACATAAAGTTGGTTATTTATGGAAAAAACTAACTGGATAGTTCTCTTTGAATGCTATCATATACCTCATTTGTATAATGAATGAAACGCACGTTTCGTGATTCTTTTTGTATATATTGTTGCAAAATAAAGAAACATCAACAACATTGCCAAATAGTAAACTGTACTTTATTACTGCATTTTCCAATAAAATAAATCTTGGTAAAAAATATTTTGTTCATTCATTTACCAACAGATATGTTGTAAAAATATGTGTTTTACAGTGTCATATTAGTTGCCATGTAAGATACATCTCTCGAAATCACATCAAACCACTCATATGTAGATGATTTCTGACTCAAAAATGGAGATAATTGTAAACAGAGTTAATAATAGCATAAAATTATACAACAAGCTTTCTAGGATAATTGCTGCTACATTGCCATGTGGTTGTCTTATTGCTATGCTTCCAACACATTTTGAAATACAATATGCAACAATATAAATAGCAAACTTTATAACAACCTGGAATATCTGAGTATATATTAGCATTCCTTCTTGGGTAACAATAGACACACATATTTTGTGCAAAAACAATAATGTATAGTTTTTATAATTTCACACAGATGTCTGCATTATGGTGAATCGCTAAATATCTTATCAACAAGTTTTACAGGACACATTTAAAGATCTTATCAACAAGTTTTTCAGGACACGTTTCTCTGCTGACAGAGACAATTCTGATTTTAGGAGCATATCAAACACATCCACAATTTACAAATATAAGCCTATTTAGTCAAAATGTGACTCAATTTATCAATGATGTTTCCCCATTTTAATTCTTAAAAAAATTATGTAAACCCAAGCCCACAAGAACAAAAATACATGTTCACAACTGTCTTTGAAACAGCATACAAACAATCCACATAAAAAGAAAACTTATTTACTAAAAAAAAAAATACACAGTACAAATTCAACCTCCATAACAATCAGGAATGTCTGATAATGTAAATAAACATTCATTCTTGAATAACAATAAAAAGTAACAAAGAAAGTACACATTTTCTACCAAGACATGCATAGGCTAAAAAGTAGAATTGACGTATGTCCAAGAGTAAAAGAAACATGACAACAAAAGGCACATTATAGATTAGATCAGAGTAATAAAAGACAGGTAGTTGTAGTCAGTAACATGGTTTGTGAGGTAATTAAATAACAACATGTACTGCACCAAATGTTAGGAACCTATACTCAGAACAAAATACACAGGACTTGTATTAAGCTCTAGAATTACCATATGGAACATTCACCAAATTATTAAAAATTTGTATTGCAGTGACCTGGGATGTGTGATAATGTAAATTACCATTCATTCTTGGATAACAAAAAAGCAACAAAGAAAGTGTACACCTTCAACCAAATCATATTTCAAAGCAGAATCGACATATCCAATATTGTCTCCATTAACTGAGTAGAAACCACCGCCCCTTACACATAAGACACAGTACCCCTTCACCATTGGCAGGTGTATGACATCTCAAGCACTCGGGTTGATCCTGCCAATATTGGATCTGTCAGAATTTGGGTCGGTTTCTCGAGAAAGACGACGTCGGTTTCGAATAATTCTCAAGATGCAACATCCAGTCTGCAGCAGCCACAGCATCAGGCATACCCAGCTGGTCATCTGTGGTCAACATTTGGTTAAATATAGAAACAAAGATCAATCGAACAACAAAAGAAACACAAATATTTTACCATAAGTTTTTTGTCACTCGATAAACTCGCTGGACTTTTGTGAATGCAGCATGACGAAGCTAAATGTGGCATCTCGATTTAGTCGAAAATCTTGTGTAGGGTGCTTTGCACAGTCCAGGCTGGTTAGTTTGGTGCCTGTTTGAAAGTTTCTCTAGGCAAGTCGATAGTGCACTGTTTGATCGTTTAATAGGCTTCTGTTGGTTCGTGATGATGTTCTGGGTGGTTTCATTGGTGCTATGGAAATTATCGACCAGATGGATGCAATGAATATGGCAGTCAATCTTGTCTTGCAGTGGTCACCCAATGTTGTCCAGCAGCTGATCATCTGCGACTCCATCAGTTGTTGTGACAAGGATAGTATTGATAACACTTGTGTTTGGGTTTCCCGTAATTCATGTTGACCAAAGAACTTTCACCTGCAGCACTCGCATGTCCATCCCACGCCCACCCTGGACTAATCGGCCTGAACCGTGCACAGACCGTGCGTGGCACGTGCACAAGATAGTCTCCTAACCAAGACAAAAGGTCAGCAAGTTTATCATGTCATGACAGAAACATGTTAAAATATTCACATTTATTTTGTACGTGTTGCGAGGAGGTAGCGTAATCATTAATATAAAACAACTGCAGTTTAACGTTCATTAAAATGTCTGATGTGACATGGATCCAAACTAACAAAAGCGACACAAGTTTCATCAGTTTTGGTTCATCAGAGCAACTCAAATAGGCTGAAGACTTGCACGTAGACAATATATATTCTTGAGCCATGTGTCATGATTTTGGTAACCTATCTGGTTGTAATAGTTTCCTATGAAATAATTAAATGCTCGGTGCACCAATGCAAAGTCACCTGTCTCACAGTGGAGGGAATATTTTGGCCAAGAAATCAATACCTGCACGGTAACAAATGGCTAATACTGACCAGGAGTAATGCAATGGGCATCACAATAGTAAAAGTCCCAATTTAATTCAGTTAATGGATTACAATTTGGTCAAACAATAAGTGAAATGAAAATGGAAACGCTCAAAACTCACGAATTTCACCTTCGATGAATTTTTTTTAACTTTGTCATGTGATCAGCGAGAGGATGGAAGTCACACCTATGATCGGCCTTGACCCGCACAGTGTTTACCATTTTGGATATCCACTATTTTAAACCTTACCTGATCTAACGACTAAAGTAAATTATTTCGATGATTAAAATTTTTTTTTATCTACTGGATGTTACATGACTATTCATACACTACCTATTTGGACTTCAACGAACCAGATCAGTTGAAGATGGAGTTTTAAGACAGTGTTTTAAATAACGCAAGGGTAGGTCTATTCAGAAATACCAACAAACACATGGTCATTTCAAGCACAGACACAAACCGCACTGCACTGCACCGCACACACGCATGCACACACACACGCATGCACACACCTCCCAGTTGGTAGGCTGCAGCACTTCGGAAATGGAGTCCTACAGCTGTAGGCCGGGAGAACACCCTTTTCCAGATAACTGGAACGAAAGCCTGTCTCTGATCCCTGAAACCTGAATGAAACTCACTCTTCTGCAAGCTCCAAGCCCGGGATGTTCAGATCATTGAGCCTTGAAGAATATGCCAAGGGTAAGTACCAACAGTGTCAAAATATATACGTAACACATATATAACACACCTGCGTGACTTGAAGTTGCATGTATGCAGTCTTGGTTTTTATTGTTGACTTGATCCATTTGGCCTGGTCCATTTCTGAACATTTGTGTCTACGTAAACAAAGAGTTAATTTAGAGAACTCTTACATGCATGCACACTCAAACACACGCATGCACACACAATTCAAAGAACTGTTACACGCGCACAAATGCACATACACACACTTAGTGATATACAAAGTACTCTGGTTGTAGTTATATACAAAGTATTCTGGTAATAGTTATATAAATAAAATAACACATTTACGAATAAATAACACTTAACATAACAAAACTACTATGTCTGTGTCAGCAACAAACTTACCGACACGTAGTTTATTTAAACAATATTGTTTATTAATTTAGTAATATTATATTTTAAATTATCACATCAGCAAACATTCTGGGAATTGAAAATGTTTGTATTTTAGTAATTATATGACAGTAATGATATGGCATGCATCTACAACAGAAACTGAAAACAAGCAGTACAAAAACATTGACAAAAAGCATTGATGTAGATGCTCTCTTTACCTAATCTTTCCACCCTCGAACGAATGACAAAAGCTAGCAATCCCTCCAGTGATGATACTAGATGCAATAAGAACAAGGAGTGCGACTGTGCCTGCGAAGAGGAAATGTGGCATCACCCACATCTTGTAACTGCAACAAGAAATAACAACATTACACCACATGACAGTGTAAACCTCTGTGTTAACTGCCTAGGCGAAAAGAGCTTTATTATGTCAGATGCAATGGAAGCTGTCAGAAGCACAAAACCTTTCTATCACTTATCAATAAATACCAGAACAACGAGCATTAGAATCAAAGAATTGTAATTAGGACTAATTCTGTATTCATCTGTATCAATATAAATGATATCAGAGTTAATCCCTGTTTATATAGGGATGTTTTAGTATTGTAATGCAAAGCGACCAGATTTATGGTGCACACAAAATGACAAATAGATTATTACATTATTATATATATATATATACATTATTATATATATAATATATATATATGTGGTGGTGGCAAAAACATCGGGAGAACATTCACGAATGTTTTCCTCATAACTTTCAACTTTGTTCCTCATAGAAATGCAGGATTTAAAACATGTCCCCTTATCTATTTTTTCATAGTTTGACTAGACCCTGATCTTTAATTTCAAAGCGTGATCTCACATTTGTGTGGTTCCTGTATTACACAGTACTGAGATATTAGTCAGAGTTACATAATCTTTTGGAGGTTTCTGACATTTTCTGCCTGCTTCGGCCGGCAGTGTCAGAAACCGGCAAAAACAGATTTTCGTGTGTGTGGTGTGTGTCTCAGTGAAAACATAAATTAAACATCTATCTGCCAACAGAAATGCAAACCTGTACTATCACTATGAAAAAAATTCAGACAATCATATATCTTTTGGTCATTACCATCTACGTTATTTGAAAGTTTAACCACATGAGAGGTTAACACAAATGTGAGAAAATACTGTTTAATATGTGAAACAATAGTTATAGAGAAAATAAATTTGTTAAGTTGGACCAACTTGTTAAAGATTTTGTAGAATCTTTTAAATCTGTTTTTGCTGTGTCAAACACTTACGCAAAGTCTTTGTTGCGGTAACTTTTGTGCACTGCGTATGCGAAGTAGCATCCAACTCCGAATGGAACAATGAGGGAGAAAAGGCCATGGATAGTTAGGATAAATGAGCAAATGGAATTATTCCCATAGCTGGTTATTTGGAATTTGTTACCACTCCACTTGATACTACCATACAGTAGGCAGTTGTTTTCAAAGTCTCCCTGCAATTAAAACAAACACGGCATGTCATGAATCATTAAAAAACACGATTAGTGGCTTGGGGGACTTCATATTAAAATCACACACATCACTTGACATGCATTTCAACAAAGTTATGTACCAGTATCTACTACAAAACTGCCAAAAGCACACTTTTATTGTGTCATTTCTATTAATATTTCCATGATATTAATTGCAATATAATAGCCTCTTGTTAACTATTGCTTTGATCCATTCAGACTATTAACAAGGGACACCACTACTATTAACAAGGGACACCACTACTATTAACAAGGGACACCACTACTATGACACAATTTAATATGTGCATAGCAAGTTGTTGAATTAGGAGGCATTGCTAGTTTTTTAATTGTGTCTGCCTCTTTACACATTGGAATTAGTTGAATTTTCCTGTGTCCCATTATATGACACCACGCTGCCAGATCCCCCCCACACACACCCATACATAACCAGGCACACTGTGTAAAAGGTATTTAATTCACACTGGATTATATACTAATTTACCCATTGTGATTCAACTTATAGCACACTATGGCTCAACTTACCCCACACCAAATGTTAATTGAACCTGGTTGAATCAGATACATACAATTATCTATGCATACTAGGTATATTATCTTGGTCTAAAATGATTTACTAATAATCACAGTTTATGTGACATATCATTCATGTTACACACTGTAATGACAGTAATCATGACATCTCAATTGGCCTGTCAAAATATATAGAGGTAGGCAGTGTTAGTTGAGCTATTTTTAATTATATTTGATATCTTGGACACAATCATATTCCTAAGTCAAAATAGTTTTTACTCGCATAAGCTATGATTATTAGTTAATAATTTTAGATCAAGATAATTAATCTTATATGCATAGTTAATTATATGTAGCTAATTCAAAGAGGGTTGGTAAACTGACTCAACTAACACTTATTGTTGGATAAGTTGAGCCCCAGTGTAGCATAAGTTGAGTCACTATGGGTAAATATATGTATAATTTACATAGGTTTTCTACTAAAACTTCAGAACAACTCAACCAACACATCTTCACAATGGGTACAACATGTCACTAACAGTCAAGTCAACACGCATTACTTAATAAATCAACATACTTAATTAATTTTGACTTATAGGCCCATCGCAACCAGTGTGACTAACTTCTAAATATAGTTCTACCATGTTGCCTTGTAGCTATCCGATGTCCCAATTTGCTCGAAAATATGAATTCAATGATGTATTTTGAAGTGAAATAACCCCCGTGGGCCTTGGGTGGCTCAACTAGCCCCATTTTGAAAGTTTTTGTAATTAACTTCTCATTAATGTGTGAAATGAATTAAATTAATCTTCTTCCATGTACACAGTTAGACCATTAATTTTATAAGTTCACTGACAATAAAGTCAGGTTGATAGTTTAAACACCAGCAGACATTAATCACAAACACCAAAAGTTATGAAAAAAAAACATATTTTTAACTCACATCTTCATACTGTGGTGCCAAATGTTACATATTGTATGCCAATCGTGTTCTAATAACATGTTCAATCGATGGGTGGTGCCATGTAACTATCGCTGCTGTAGTTTCCTGGGAAACATGGGTGGCTCAACTAACCCAGTGGCTCAACTAACACTGCCTTCCCCTATCAGTGTCCTTAGGCGTGGTTAAATAGATTTTTGAATGTTATACAATACGAAACATCAAACTTGTCAGTACCTTAGCATATCATTAATCACCCCCCTATAAACAAAAGCGATAAGCCAGCTCACTGCAGTGAAGCAGGCATGGACCACTGGCTGGCATTTCATTGCATGGAAAAAACGGTTGCATCCACTGGCACGACACATAGGGTAGTACTGTTTATAGTGTGAACATAGTATGTTACAAATAGTTGTCTAACATATGTAAGTAAGTAAATAAGTAAGTAAGTAAGTACGTTAGTAAATGTATTTCCTCCTCACCATCATCATGTACAATATGAGACAAACAAAAGCAATGAAGATGAGGTGGCTATCGGAGAAGTATAAACATATCGGGCTAGTACCAGTGACAATGACACCAGGAGCCAATTAACTTGAAGATTTGTCACCAGATTGATTAATCGTTTGGGTGAGGGTGGTCCCAGCAGTTATGTTATCAGTGTGGGCAGTTGGGTTGTTCATACTGGAGTGAGCATCCTGCATCAGTGTTAAACTCTCCAAGACATAAACATTTTGGAGGCGTGCTGGAGACAGATGTGGGACAACAAATATGGTTTTTCCTGTGTGGCGTACAGCTGTACGAATCGACAGAAGACAGGATCTAAAAAAATTTTAAAGGTAAGAATCCTCAATTGTACAAAAAATAGTTCAGTTGACTGTCAGCATGAACATGCATTAGTGCATGGATAGATTGTGCATGTAAGAAGGTATTAGGTAACTGTAGCCAGGATCAGGTTGGTGCCCTCTCTCCCTTTGAAGTTATTGATTAATTGCGCTGTGAGAGGGTCGATCTTGACTATTCCCTAGCACAGACCCTACGGATATGTGCTTTGAGCAGTGCCCAAGATTTGTTTGTAAACAACAGTGCAATGACAGCTATACATACACACGCACGCACGCACACACGCGTGTGAGTGTGTGTGTACACTGTATATATATTAGTGCCCTGCGCGGGCCGGGCTTTGGGTCCGAGCCCGGCCCGGCCCGCAGCCCGCGGGCCTCTACATAATTCCGCGGGCCGGGCCGGGCCTGGGCCTACATACTGTGGGCCCGGGCCGGGCCTGGGCTGAAAACAATTTAAACACATCGGGCTTGGGCCGGGCCTGGGCCTAGTGTGAGCGGGCCGGGCCGGGCCTGGGCTGGGCCTGGACATGATAAAAATATTCATAAAAAACACTGATTATTACTTTATTTTTTAATAAAACCTGATTATAAATTGTAATTCCGGTTAATGAATGCTTAAAATTATTTCTTTAGCATTATATAGTTGCAAATTGAGACCTTGCATGGAATCTAATGGTCCCATAAGTTCACTTGGCTGGAAGTAGCCAGCCCCAAATGTTTACTTTAGAAATATTTGCAGAGGCAATCAAGCCATGATTAACCATCAACTTATCACCCTTTGACCCTACCAGTGGACATTCTATTGCCCACCTGAATGACCTGCCCACTGCCAAGTGCCCACTAGGCCACTACCCAGTACCCAACCCAGTTGGTAATTGGTATTTCACCTGTCCTAATTCATTCACACTTGTACTAATTCACACATGTCTGAACCTGTCTGTCTCAGGCTAGTGACTACAGGCCTGCTGGAAATGCCACTGGGTGTCAGTGCCAGTGGGTGACATTTAATTGAAATATCATATTAAATTATGTTAATTTAGTTGACCTAATTCAATTAACAATATAAATTGGGGTTATGGCTTGCATAAGGGTTAAGTCAGGGTTAGATAAACAAGCCTCGTACTAACCATAAGCCAATACATTAAAGCCAAATATAACAAATCTTATCATATTTAATAGTAATGACACTAAGAAGTTTTTCTTTATTTTTCTTCAGGATATTTGTTCGTTTGAAGAAGTTGGTGGTGCTGGATTTTTAGAACTCATCCAGCTCACTATGGACAAATAAACTGTTTTACAGTTTATTTGTTTTTCGTCTTTGTTATAAGATTATAGGTTTATCTTCTCTAAACTTAGCGGGCCGCGGGCTTGCGGGCCGCGGGCTTACCCATCTTTGGCCCGCGGGTATGGGCCGGGCCTGGGCCTGAAACTTGCGGGCCGGGCCTGGGCCAAACATTCACGGTCTGGTTCGGGCCTGGGCCTAAATTCTAGTTTGCGGGCCTGGGCCGGACTTGAAAAATTATTGCGGGCCTGGACTCTAACTGCTAATTGCGGGCCGGGCTTGGGATCAAATTCTAGGCCCGCGCAGGGCACTAATATATATATATAGCTGTCATTGCACTGTTGTTTACAGGGTCCAATATATATATATATATATACATATCTAGGCTAGTCAGGCAATGTCTTTGGCAATACACATGTGGAATAGACAATATTGTTGACTGTTGAGTTTATGCTATTAGGGGTTTATACATGTAGAGTACTAGTTTTACATTAATACCTACATATATGCGAGGGAATTTATGGATAAACATTAGTATTATTATATATTAGTACTGAATAAGATAACATGTATTTTACAGACAATATTGTGAACATCACCAATGTGTTGGAACTATGGTACTTAATAGATGTTTATGTATCATCTTATCTTACTATACTAGTGTATGCAACTAGTTTACTTGTTCTGTTTGTATTTGTACAGGCTCGTTCCTTGCGGTACTAAAGTTAGATCAGGAGTGTAAATTGTGCAATGACTGAGAAACTTGGTTTTGTATAATTTTAGTAGTAAGTTTAGTTTATCAGTTTAGTTATTAAGTTGTAATAAATGCAATTTTATCTTACACACTTGCCTTAAAGTGGTATATTCTAAATTTAGGCATAAGCTTACCACCAGCAGTCTACATATTATTATAGTTATTTAACAGTCACATTAGTGAGACATGTATTTTAACCCATTGTACACTCAGTATTTGAAGTTTAACAAGGTTTAACAATAGTCATTGCTCTGAAACTTTCATGTCAGCACTAAATGTTACTCCTAAGACCTTTTCTTGTGTGGTTCTACCCACTACAGCATCCCCCATTTTATATTCTTCGTCCATGTTTCCATGTCCTATGTGTATACATTTACACTTCCCAAAATTTAATAACATTTGCCATTTTTCTGACCATTTAATTAATTTATCTAGATCATCCTGTAAACTGTTTATCTGTATCATTAGTAACCTTTCTGAATACTTTTGTGTCATCTGCAAATTTGAGTACTTTGCTAGATATGTCATCTTCCAAATCATTTATATATATTAAAAACAGTATGATCCCTGTGGTACCCCACTCAAAACAGATTTCCAGTTTGAAATCTCACCATCTACTATTACTCTCTGTTTTCTGTGTGTAAGCCACTTTTCTATCCAGTTGATTACATCATTACCTATGGCATGGGCGTTTAGTTTAAGTAACAATCTTTAATGTGGCACTTTATCGAAAGCTTTCTGAAAATCTAAGTAGACAACATCCACTGGTGACCCGTTAGGCAAAGTCAATCGCCATACAATTTTTTTCTATCTGGCTGTTGCTGTTGTAAGGCGAAGATCTCGTTCGGCAAAAACGTATTTTCATGAAACGTGAAACCTTACAAAAACGCCATAAACAGAGCAATAAACACGTCTTTCGTGTCTGTATGCATTCTTATATGTATATCACTAAAGTTACCTGACAATAACCATGTAAAAGTGTGAAATTATTACCTTTTTGTCAGAACGCATGTGCTTGTGAAAGTTTGTATATAACCGGGTGTTGTGTGAGCGAGATTACCACACGGGATTCTCGTACGTCAATAGAAGGTCAAGCTAAGGCCAAGTATGTGGATTCTTTGTGAAAGTATCCATAAATTACAAATTTATAGCTCATTAGAAAACCGCTTTATAGAAGAATTTTTTTTTCCGTCATCCTCTGAAAAACAGCAGAGGTAAAAATATCTGTTTCTTCAACTGTGTGTACTTTATGTAACACATGTAGTATACATAATAATAAATGCTTGTTCATATGACTTAAATAATTAACTAATTTAATATTGTGTTTCATTATTTAACAAACGAGCTAGCATGTTGCAGGGGATACTGAGTATTTATTATTTTTCTAAAAATTTATTTTAAATGAGACTAGTTAAAAAATCTAATTGATTAAGCACCTCGAAGTGAATTTTTACTTTTTTATTTTCAGATGTCGTCAACTAAGTTGGGGTCAAAGAAGAACGGGCCGGTCATGTATTTGCTTATAGATAGTGTGCATTATGGTTTTAACTGCTTATCCTATATTTAGATAGAAAGCCCATTTGAAGTTGTCCAATGAGGAGCGAGCGAACTACAAAGAAGTTCCAGGCCATTAATACAGAAATTCTTTCCAACGTCAAAGCAACTTATTTTATTAATGGCTTCATCTCGGCTGGACTGCCCGGTCCCGAGGACATCTTCGACATACAAGGCTTTGCTTACCGTAAGAACGAGGCAGTGGCACGTGTGTACTGTGTCAACCGTCACATGGGAATGACTACACTTTGTTGTTGAAGTGCCACAAATGACTTACATTATATATATATATATATACACACACACATATATATATAATGTATAACGAAGTAGGCTTTTGAGTCTTTTGAAGTGGGTGGAACCAGTAATTGCAAGCAGCCTTATGGCAAATATAAATTGTTGTGCATTGAAATACTAAATAGCCGGTCACGTGAGTTGACTCCTGGTCAAGCTTATGTAGACAACATAATGAAAACAGTGTGTATAAATAATAATAACTTTATTTAATATATTACTAATCCAACATACGTTCGTTCTGTCCTCAGCGTTTACCATTTTTATATCCACCATTTTTATCTTTATTATATCTATTCAATAAAGTCAATTCTTTCGATTATTTGAAGTAGGCATTTTTTTATTACATGGACTGCATAAGTTGTTACTGCAGATGCTGTTACAACTTTTGGAAATGTTTTATTTTCCTAAACAAATGCAACAAAATATGTGACAGTGATTAATTAAATTTAATATGATCGTTATTTAATTAATTCATTACACCATATATACTGTCCTGACATGTTGAGTCATGGGACTATGTAGGTATTAGGTAGCATCTGAGGGCTCCAGATGTGGAGGACTCATAACTGACCATTGATTGCAATGGCTAACAGTGACTCAAATGCTTCATAACAAAGAACTCAGTACTCAGTATACTCGTACTCAGCTTTTAGCAATGTACTGTACTCATACAAATGTACTCGGCCCCCAGATGTGATATATATTACACACACACACATATATATACATATATATATATCATAAGCACAGTGCGCTACAAATGTGTTTAATTTGAATGGAGTTTCAATCATTCAACTTATATACATGTGCTTTTCAAATGTATGCACGTGTAATTTTTTTATAAATTGGCAATTTTCTCAGATTGTATAACCTCATTCATACAAAATAAAAACAATGTTGTATATAAACAGTAAATAGGGCCTACCTCCACTCCCTTCAATTCGAACTTTTCCTTGATGTCCGACATCAAACTAATCAAAGGCACGATAACTAGTGAATAGTGAGGTTTGTCTTGATCTAATACGTCCATAATTAGAGGCGCAAGAATGAAAAGATAACTTTTTCCAAATCCGGTAGGCAACACAGCTAAAGTTAATAATGACGGCCCAGAACTCCGCCCCTAGGCTAGCTCAAGAGTGGGGCGGATGACTCTGCCCCAGTGACCCGTCATCTACCCACTTTGTAATTTCTTCAAAAAAAAACGTTTAGATTAGTTAGACATGACCTTGCTTTTAGGAACCCATGTTGAGATGTATTTATTAATTTATGTTTTACAAGGAATTCTACCATGTGGTCTCTAATTAATGTTTCGAGTAATTTACATACAACTGATGTTAAACTCACTGGTCTGTGATTTAGTAGATGCTGGTATGATATATCATATATATATATATAATATATATATATATATATATATATATATATATATATATATATATATGTATATGTATATATATATATATATATATATACATATGTATATATATATATGATGAAGACTTGGTGCTGTACAGTATAAACACTGTGCCTCCAGTGGGTTCTTGCCGTGCAGCAGTATGAATGTCACTAGCCCATGCCTGCATCACTGTATCATGTGTGTCAGCGGTCTTGTTTTACTAACGTGTGTTCTATTTATGTATGTGTACCTTAGTCAATGAAAGTGCAGCACAGACGATAGCACCTGCGATACACGAAGCAAAGAAGAGCACTGTTTGTACAAACAGCTGTACGTCGAACATGATGTTTTGTCGTTTGAAACTTTTGCAACTGTTTTTTTTCCTTGTCCCATTTACGCCGTTTGCGCATCTGCAGAACGACACCGGTAAAGGAATGATAAAGAATGATTGATGATGTCTCCACAAGAACCGCTAGGTGGGGTACTGTTTTGATTCGGTGAGACATTACAAGCCGGGTATAGTCCCTTCAATCTCTTTAGACTTTAGGGGAAGTATTACACACGGGGTAAATGTGTAACCTGCTGTGGACTCCATATCTAACGAACCACTGCGGCTCAGTCAATTATGCAAACTTTTTAACAAGAGTATTTAACATGATGTACCATCCAAGCCAAAGGCCCAGATTGCAAATGGACAAGGAAGCCATTGGCTTATCGAGAGTCCAACAATATTCATCTACGTATAACCCACCCCCTGAGATATGTGCCAACCTTGTTTTTAAACATATTCACGCTGCTATCAGTTACACAGTCCTTGGACAATTTGTTCAATTCATTTATCGTCCTCTGTGAGAACGAGTACTTCCTAATATCCAATTTACACTGATCCTTTACTACAAGCTACTTTTACCTCATGTCCTCTAGTTCTGCTATCTTTCTTGAGTGAGAAAAACATATTTCTATCAATATTTTCATACCCATTCAATATCTTAAAAACTGTAATCTGATCTCCTCTTAACCTCCTTGTCTCTAAAGTTGTTAAACCACATTCTTTCAGGCGTTCTTCATAACTAAGGTCTCTATAGTTCTGGAATAATTTTAGTTGTTTTCCTATGTATGCGTTCAAATGTATTTATATCCTTCTTACGATATGGTCTCCACGCTTGTATACAGTATTCTAAATGAGGTCTAACTATTGCTTTATATAGAGGAATAATTATCTTTTTCCCTTGTATCTTATGTTTCTCCTAACCAACCCAAGACTATGATTACCCTTTGAATCTGCAATACAACACTGCTCTGAAACTTCATATCAGCACTTACTGTTATTCCTAAGTCCTTTTCTTTTACAGTAGTACCTAGAACAGTATCTCCCATGTTATTGTTTATATCCAAGTTCCCGTGTCCTGTATGTAGGCATTTACATTTCCCAAAATTGAATAACATCTGCTATTTTTCAGACCATTTAATTAATTTGTCTAGATGGTTTTTTTGTAAATGTTTATCACCATCAGTGTTAACGTTTCTAAACACTTTTGTGTCATCCGCAAATTTCAATACGTTGCTTGTTATGTTGTCGTCCAAGTCATTGATATATTAAGAATAATAAATGTCCTAATACTGATACTTGTGGTACCCCACTCAAAGCTGAGTTCCAGTTTGAAACCTCTCCATCTACTACAGCACGCTGTCTTCTGTCAGTCAGCCATTGTTCTATCCAGTCAATTATGTCATCTCTGATACCTTGGGTTTTTAATTTAAGTAGCCATCTTTGATGTGGTACTTTGTCAAAAGCTTTCTGAAAACAGAGAGCAGAGCAAAGTTCGCAATTCCAGTTCTGGCAGCTCGTATTTAGTCACTGTTGTCGTTGGTACACGTCCTATAACACACACACGCACGCACACGCACACACACACACACACACACACACACACACACACACACACACACACACACACACACACACACACACACACACACACACACACACACACACACACACACACACACACACACACACACACACACACACACACACACACACACACACACACACACACACACACACACACACACACACACACACACACACACACACACACACACACACACACACACACACACACACACACACACACACACACACACACACACACACACACACACACACACACACACACACACACACACACACACACACACACACACACACACACACACACACACACACACACACACACACACACACACACGAACATTTCGTCTATGTCTACGACGTGATGACCCACGAATAAGGAAGTGGGGGTACTTGAGGAGTGCTAGTCTCCCGTTTAGATGAACATGTGTTCAATGGACCAGCCAGACACCCAGGTCTCAGAGGTCTTCGAAAAGTAGAATAATAATAAAAATTATATACATTAATATTGCAGTGACCTAGTTTCGACTGTTCTGATTGGTCGAGAGCCGTCACGTGACCTATGACGTCACAACTAATTTGCATAAATTTGCATAAATTAGCATAACTCACACCCTTTTGTGGTGAAACCGTCGCCAGAGGGCGCAACGTGTCATCCCTATTATCGCCCCGAGACATTTTTTATGGTGATATTGTCGCCAGGGGCGCTACGGGTCAAACGTGTCGAGAGCCGTCACGTGACCTATGACGTCATAGCTCTTCATTTACATGTCACGTGACCCCTCCATGGAGATTGTCATTTTGTTTTGGTGCCATGTTGTTTTGCGATGATACGGTCACCAGGGGGCGCTGCTACGGGTCAATTGTGTCGACGGTTCTGATGGGTCGAGAGCCGTCACGTGACCTACGACGTCACAGCTCTTCATTTCAGTGGCGAGCGTTCTTATTGGTCGAGAGTCCTATGACGTCATCTCATCAAGTGTGAATACAATTGCCAGTTGGGGTTAGGGTTAGTAACCCTAATTCTGTCGTCTGTATTGAACCCTAAGACGAACCCTGTAGGGTTATTAACCCTAATGAAAGGTCAAATATCACCGACCTGTTGTACTGATACGATTGCCAGTTAGTGTTAGGGTAACCCTAATTCTATCGTCTTCGGTTTAATACTGACGATTATGACGCGCTTTTCGAGACATGTCTGGGTACAGAACCGGTTTTTTTTCTTTTCTGGAACGTTCGAACGACGTCATGGAATTTTCCACGCTCACGAAAAGAAACACATCCCCACATTTTCACCCTGCTAGTAGACTGAAACCTAGCGGACGAATGTTCGTGCATGCAGCGGGAAAAACGTAGCCGTGCATGTAAGCTATACGAGGCATATCGCATCGTTGCATTATATAGAGAACTTTTCGACGCATGTCGTTTCGCGTCGACACCTACGTACCGCCTATATTATCACGAGTCTGCAAAAAACACCGCGAGGTCAAAAGGTCAAGGTCAACAAAACAAACACCGTCGCTTTCTGGAACGTTCGAATGACGTCATGGAATTTTCCATAAACACCGCGAAGTTAAAAGGTCAACGTCAACCCAGTTTTCCCGCGAAATGTGTCAAGACACGTCGGTTTGAACCGGTTTGAACCAGATTTCCCGCGAAATGTGTCCAGACACATCGATCCGGTATGTAACATGGGCTTGTGCGCTTCCATTCGTCTTGTCTTTTTGACATTGGTCAGCCACTGTTTCGCATTTCACCGAAATGTGAAATGTGAAATTTTTTTAATGTGAAACTCTCTACGGGAAAAACCCAGAAATAGTGCATAGTCAGCAAACTTTCAGGGTAAACTGTAGGAGGTATGGGTAAATTGTAGGAATTATGGGTAAACTGTAGGAGTTATGTGTAACCTGTAGGAATTATGTGTAAACTGTAGGAGTTATGGGTAAACTGTAGGAATTATGGGTAAACTATAGGAGTTATGGGTAAACTGTAGGAGGTATGGGTAAACTGTAACGCCGTTGGTGGACTTTGGCTTGTGCACTTCCACCCGTCTTGTCTTTTTTGACACTGGACAGTCGCTGTTGGTGGACTTTGGTTTGTGCGCTCCCACTCGTCTTGTCTTTTTTGACATTGGTCAAGTGCTGTAGGCGGACTTTGACTTGTGCGCTCCTACTCGTCTTCTCTTTTTTGACATTGGTCAGGCGCTGTTGGCGGACTTTGACTTGTGTGCTCCCACTCGTCTTGTCTTTTTTGACACTGGTCAGTCGCTGTTGGTGAACTTTGGCTTGTGCGCTCCCACTCACATTGGTCAGTAGCTGTTGGTGGACTTTGGCTTGTGCATTTCCACTCGTCTTGTCTTTTTTCACACTGGTCAGTCGCTGTTGGTGGACTTTGGCTTATGCGTTCCCACTCGTCTTGTCTTTTTTTTGACATTGGTCAGTCGCTGTTAGTGGACTTTGGCTTGTGCGTTTCCACTCGTCTTGTCTTTTTTGACATTGGTCAAATGCTGTTGGCGGACTTTGACTTATGCGCTCCCACTCGTCTTGTCTTTTTTGACATTGGTCAGGCGCTGTTGGCGGACTTTGACTTGTGTGCTCCCACTCGTCTTGTCTTTTTTGACACTGGTCAGTCGCTGTTGGTGAACTTTGGCTTGAGCGCTCCCGCTCACACTGGTCAGTCGCTGTTGGTGGACTTTGGCTTGTGCGCTCCCACTCACATTGGTCAGTCGCTGTTGGTGGACTTTGGCTTGTGCATTTCCACTCGTCTTGTCTTTTTCACACTGGTCAGTCGCTGTTGATGGACTTTGGCTTGTGCGCTCCCACTCGACTTGTCTTTTTTTGACATTGGTCCGTCGCTGTTGGCGGACTTTGGCTTGTGCGCTCCCACTCGTCTTGTCTTTTTCACACTGGGCAGTCGTTGTTGGTGGACTTTGGCTTGTCCAATATGATATGAAAAGTTTCAGAGCAGTGTGGTATTGCTGCTATGAAAGTTTCAGAGCAGTGTGGTATTGCAGCTTCAAAGGGTAATCAAATTCTTGGATTGATTAGAAGAAACATAACATACAAGGGAAAAAAGTTAATTATACCTCTTTATAAAGCAATAGTTAGACCTCATTTAGAATACTGTATACAAGCATGGAGACCATATCGTAAGAAAGATATAGATACGCTTGAACGCATACAAAGGAGAGCAACTAAAATGATTCCAGAACTGAGAGTCCTTAGTTATGAAGAACGCCTGAAAGAATGTGGTTTAACAACTCTAGAGACAAGGAGGTTAAGAGGAGATCAGATTGAAGTTTTTAAGATATTGAATGGGTATGAAAATATTGATAGAAATATGTTTTTCTCACTCAAGAAGGATAGCAGAACTAGAGGACATGAGGTAAAATTAGTAAAGGATCAATGTAGATTGGACATCAGGAAGCACTCGTTCTCACAGAGGACAATAAATGAATGGAACAAATTGTCTACAGATTGTGTAACTGCTAGCAGCGTGAATATGTTTAAAAACAAGGTTGACACATATCTCAGGAGGGCGGGTTATAAGTAGATGAACATTGTTGGACTCTCGATAAGCCAATGGCTTCCTTGTCCACTTGCCATCTGGTCCTTTGGCTTGGATGGCAAATCTTGTTAAATCTTGTGCGCTTCCACCCGTCTTGTCTTTTTTGACATTGGTCATGCGCTGTTGGCGGACTTTGACTTGTGCGCTTCCAATCGTCTTGTGTTTTTGACACTGGTCAGTCGCTGTCGGTGGACTTTGGCTTGTGCACTTCCACTCGTCTTGTCTTTTTGACACTGGTCAGTCGCTGTTGGTGGACTTTGATTTGTGCGCTCCCACTCGTCTTGTCTTTTTCACACTGGTCAGTCACTGTTGGTGGACTTTGGCTTGTGCGCTTCCACTCGTCTTGTTTTTTTTGACATTGGTTTTCTGTAGGTTCAAGGACCTACAACTTTATGTATTGTAGGTCCAAGGACCTACAACTTTATGTATTGTAGGTTCAAAGACCTGCTACTTTATGTATTATAGATCCAAAGACCTGCTACTTTATGTATTGTAGTTCCAAAAACCTACATATGTTTGTATTGTAGGTCAAAAGACCTACAACGTTATGTATTGTAGGTCCAAAGACCTGCTACTTTATGTACTGAAGGTCCAAATAACTGCTACTTTATGTATTGTAGGTCCAAATACCTACACCTTTATGTATTATAGGTCCAAGGACCTACAACTTTATGTAGTGTAGGTCCAAAGACCTGCTACTTTATGTATTGTAGGTCCAAGGACATACAACTTTATGTATTATAGGTCCAAATACCTGCTACTTTATGTATTGTAGGTCCAAGGACATACAACTTTATGTATTGTAGGTCCAAGGACATACAACTTTATGTATTGTAGGTCCAAATACCTACAACTTTAAGTATTGTAGGTCCAAGGACCTACAACTTTATTTACTGTAGATCCATAGATCTGCTAATTTATGTTTTGTAGGTTCAAGGACCTACAACTTTAAGTATTGTAGGTCCAAGGACCTACAACTTTATGTATTGTAGGTCCAAAGACTTGTTACTTTATGTATTGTAGGTCCAAAAACCTACAACTTTATGTATTGGAGGTCCAAAGACCTGCTACTTCAAGTATTGTAGGGCCAAAGACCTGCTACTTTATATATATTGTAGGTCCAAAGACCTGGTACTTTATATATTGTAGGTTCAAAGACCTGCTACTTTATGCATTGTAGGTCCAAAAAACATACATCTTTTTGTATTGTAGGTCCAAAGACATGTTACTTTATGTATTGTAGGTCCAAAAACCTGCTACTTTATGTATTGTATGTCAAAAGACCTGCTACTTTATGTATTGTAGGTCCAAGGACCTACAACTTTACGTTTTGTAGGTCCAAAGACCTGCTACTTTATGTTTTATGGGTTTAAGGACCTACAACTTTATATTGTAGGTCCAAAGATCTGCTACTTTATGTATTGTAGGTCTAAGGACCTACAACTTTATGTATTGTAGGTTCAAAGACCTGCTACTTTATGCATTGTAGGTCCAAAAAACATACATCTTTTTGTATTGTAGGTCCAAAGACCTGTTACTTTATGTATTGTAGGTCCAAAAACCTGCTACTTTATGTATTGTAGGTCAAAAGACCTGCTACTTTATGTATTGTAGGTCCAAGGACCTACAACTTTACGTTTTGTAGGTCCAAAGACCTGCTAATTTATGTTTTATGGGTTCAAGGACCTACAACTTTATGTATTGTAGGTCCAAAGAACTGCTTCTTTATGTATTGTAGGTCTAAGGACCTACAACTTTATGTATTGTAGGTCCAAGGACATACAACTTTATGTATTGTAGGACCAAATACCTACCCAAAGCCCTACAACTTTATGTATTGTAGGTCCAAAGACCTGCTACTTTATGTATTGTAGGTTCAAGGACCTACAACTTTATGTACTGTAGGTCTAAGGACATACAACTTTATGTATTGTAGGTCTTCAAGTTGTATATGACAGTGTCTTGTTTTCTTCAAGTTGCGTATGACAATGTCTTGTTTTCTTCAAGTTGTATATGACAGTGTCTTGTTTTCTTCAAGTTGTGTATGACAATGTCTTGTTTTCTTCAAGTTGTCACCAACAGTGACTGATCAGTGTGAAAAATTACGAGTGGGAGCGCACAAGTCTAAGTCCACCAACAGTGGCTGATTTCTTCAAGTTGTATATGACAGTGTCTTGTTTTCTTCAAGTTGTGTATGACAATGTCTTGTTTTCTTCAAGTTGTATATAACAGTGTCTTGTTTTCTTCAAGTTGTGTATGACAATGACTTGTTTTCTTCAAGTTGGCTGACCAGTGTGAAAAAGACAAGACGAGTGGGAGCGCACAAGTCAAAGTCCACCAACAGTGGCTGACCAATGTCAAAAAGACAAGACGAGTGGGAGCGCACAAGCCAAAGTCCACCAACAGTGACTGACCAATGTCAAAAAGACAAGACGAGTGGGAGCGCACAAGCCAAAGTCCACCAATAGTAACTGACCAGTGTGAAAAAGACAAGACGAGTGGGATGAGTGGGAGCGCACAAGCGAGCCAAAGTCCAACAACAGTGACTGACCAATGTCAAAAAGATAAGACGAATGGGAGCGCACAAGTCAAAGTCCACCAACAGTGAATGACC
This sequence comes from Lamellibrachia columna, assembly GCA_963662155.1. NCBI lineage: Eukaryota > Metazoa > Annelida > Polychaeta > Sabellida > Siboglinidae > Lamellibrachia > Lamellibrachia columna. The sequence goes on from OY759262.1 coordinate 6,122,180, forward strand.
TGTGTGAAAAAGACAAGACGAGTGGGTTTGGACCTACAATACATAAAGTTGTAGCTCCTTGGATGTACAATACATAAAGTTGTAGGTATTTGGACCTACAATACATAAAGTTGTATGTCCTTAGACCTACAGTACATAAAGTTGTAGGTCCTTGAACCTACAATACATAAAGTAGCAGGTCTTTGGACCTACAATACATAAAGTTGTAGGGCTTTGGGTAGGTATTTGGTCCTACAATACATAAAATTATATGTCATTGGACCTACAATACATAAAGTTGTAGGTCCTTAGACCTACAATACATAAAATAGCAGATCTTGGGACCTACAATACATAAAGTTGTAGGTCCTTGAACCCACAAAACATAAAGTAGCAGGTCCTTGGACCTACAATACATAAAGTAACAGGTCTTTTGACCTACAATACATAAAGTAGCAGGTTTTTGGACCTACAATACATAAAGTAACAGGTCTTTGGACCTACAATACAAAAAGATGTATGTTTTTTGGACCTACAATGCATAAAGTAGCAGGTCTTTGAACCTACAATATATGAAGTAGCAAGTCTTTGGACCTACAATATATATAAAGTAGCAGGTCTTTGGACCTACAATACTTGAAGTAGCAGGTCTTTGGACTTCCAATACATAAACTTGTAGGTTTTTGGACCTACAATACATAAAGTAACAAGTCTTTGGACCTACAATACATAAAGTTGTAGGTCCTTGGACCTACAATACTTAAAGTTGTAGGTCCTTGAACCTACAAAACATAAATTAGCAGGTCTTTGGATCTACAGTAAATAAAGTTGTATGTCCTTGGACCTACAATACATAAAGTAGCAGGTATTTGGACCTACACTACATAAAATTGTAGGTCCTTGGACCTACAATACATAAAGTTGTAGGTCATTAAACCTACAAAAACCTAAAGTAGCAGGTCTTTGGACCTGCAGTACATAAAGTTGTAGGTCCTTGGACCTATAATACATAAAGTTGTAGGTATTTGGACCTACAATACATAAAGTAGCAGGTATTTGGACCTACAATACATAAAGTTGTATGTCCTTGGACCTACAATACATAAAGTAGCAGGTCTTTGGACCTACACTACATAAAGTTGTAGGTCCTTGGACCTACAATACATAAAGTTGTAGGTCATTGAACCTACAAAAAGTAGCAGGTCTTTTGACCTGCAGTACATAAAGTTGTAGGTCCTTGGACCTATAATACATAAAGTTGTAGGTATTTGGACCTACAATACATAAAGTTGTAGGTCCTTGGACCTACAATACATAAAGTAGCAGGTATTTGGACCTACAATACATAAAGTAGCAGGTCTTTGGACCTACAATACATAAAGTAGCAGGTCTTTGGACCTACATTACATAAAGTAGCAGGTCTTTGGACCTACAATACATAACGTTGTAGGTCTTTTGACCTACAATACAAAAATATGTAGGTTTTTGGAACTACAATACATAAAGTAGCAGGTCTTTGGATCTATAATACATAAAGTAGCAGGTCTTTGAACCTACAATACATAAAGTTGTAGGTCCTTGGACCTACAATACATAAAGTTGTAGGTCCTTGAACCTACAAAAAAACAATGTCAAAAAAGACAAGACGAGTGGAAGCGCACAAGCCAAAGTCCACCAACAGTGACTGACCAGTGTGAAAAAGACAAGACGAGTGGGAGCGCACAAATCAAAGTCCACCAACAGCGACTGACCAGTGTCAAAAAGACAAGACGAGTGGAAACGCACAAGCTAAAGTCCACCAACAGCGACTGACCGATGTCAAAAAAGGAGCGCACAAGCCAAAGTCCATCAATAGCGACTGACCAGTGTGAAAAAGACAAGACGAGTGGAAATGCACAAGCCAAAGTCCACCAACAGCGACTGACCAATCTGAGTGGGAGCGCACAAGCCAAAGTTCACCAACAGCGACTGACCAGTGTCAAAAAAGACAAGACGAGTGGGAGCACACAAGTCAAAGTCCGCCAACAGCGCCTGACCAATGTCAAAAAAGACAAGACGAGTGGGAGCGCACAAGTCAAAGTCCGCCAACAGCACTTGACCAATGTCAAAAAAGACAAGACGAGTGGAAACGCACAAACCAAAGTCCACCAACAGCGACTGACCAATGTCAAAAAAAAGACAAGACGAGTGGGAGCGCACAAGCCAAAGTCCACCAACAGCGACTGACCAGTGTGAAAAAGACAAGACGAGTGGAAATGCACAAGCCAAAGTCCACCAACAGCGACTGACCAATGTGAGTGGGAGCGCACAAGCCAAAGTTCACCAACAACGACTGACCAGTTTCAAAAAAGACAAGACGAGTGGGAGCACACAAGTCACAGTCCGCCAACAGCACCTGACCAATGTCAAAAAACACAAGACGAGTGGGAGCGCACAAGTCAAAATCCGCCAACAGCACTTGACCAATGTCAAAAAAGACAAGACGAGTGGGAGCGCACAAACCAAAGTCCACCAACAGCGAATGGCCTGTGTCAAAAAAGACAAGACGGGTGGAAGTGCACAAGCCAAAGTCCACCAACGGCGTTACAGTTTACCCATACCTCCTACAGTTTACCCATAGCTCCTACAGTTTACCCATAATTCCTACAGTTTACCCATAACTCCTACAGGTTACCCATATCTCCTACAGTTTACCCATAATTCCTACAATTTACCCATACCTCCTACAGTTTACCCTGAACGTTTGCTGACGATGCACTTTTTTGGGTTTTTCCCGTAGAGAATTTCACATTAAAAAAATTTCACATTTCGGTGAAATGCGAAACAGTGGCTGACCAATGTCAAAAAGACAAGACGAATGGAAGCGCACAAGCCCATGTTACATACCGGGTCGATGTGTCTGGACACATTTCGCGGGAAATCTGGTTCAAACCGGTTCAAACCGACGTGTCTTGACACATTTCGCGGGAAAACTGGGTTGACGTTGACCTTTTGACCTTTTAACTTCGCGGTGTTTATGGAAAGTTCCATGACGTCATTCGAACGTTCCAGAAAGCGACGGTGTTTGTTTTGTTGACCTTGACCTTTTGACCTCGCGGTGTTTTTTGCAGACTCGTGATAATATAGGCGGTACGTAGGTGTCGACGCGAAACGACATGCGTCGAAAAGTTCTCTATATAATGCAACGATGCGATATGCCTCGTATAGCTTACATGCACGGCTACGTTTTTCCCGCTGCATGCACGAACATTCGTCCGCTAGGTTTCAGTCTACTAGCAGGGTGAAAATGTGGTGATGTGTTTCTTTTCGTGAGCGTGGAAAATTCCATGACGTCGTTCGAACGTTCCAGAAAAGAAAAAAAACTACATGAAACCGGTTCAAACCGGTTCTGTACCCAGACATGTCTCGAAAAGCGCGTCATAATCGTCAGTATTAAACCGAAGACGATAGAATTAGGGTTACTAACCCTAACACTAACTGGCAATCGTATCAGTACAACAGGTCCGTGATCTTTGACCTTTCATTAGGGTTAATAACCCTACAGGGTTCGTATTAGGGTTCAATACAGACGACAGAATTAGGGTTACTAACCCTAACCCGAACTGGCAATTGTATTCACACTTGATGAGGTGACGTCATAGGACTCTCGACCAATAAGAACGCTCGCCACTGAAATGAAGAGCTGTGACGTCGTAGGTCACGTGACGGCTCTCGACCCATCAGAACCGTCGACACAATTGACCCGTAGCAGCGCCCCCTGGTGACAGTATCATCGCAAAACAACATGGCACCAAAACAAGATGACAGTCTCCATGGAGGGGTCACGTGACATGTAAATGAAGAGCTGTGACGTCATAGGTCACGTGACGGCTCTCGACACGTTTGACCCGTAGCGCCCCTGGCGACAATATCACCATAAAAAATGTCTCGGGGCGATAATAGGGATGACACGTTGCGCCCTCTGGCGACGGTTTCACCACAAAAGGGTGTAATTTATGCTAATTTATGCAAATATAGACGTCATAGGTCACGTGACGGCTCTCAACCAATCAGAACAGTCGAAACTAGGTCACAAACCGTCGACACAATTGACCCGTAGCGCCCCCTGGTGACAGTTTCACTACAAAAGGGTGCAATATATGCTAATTTATGCAAACATAGACGTCATAGGTCACGTGACGGCTCTCGACCAACGAGAATGAGCCCATGTGGCGCCCCCTGGTGGTGAAATTGCTCTCGACCAATCAGAAAGAGCCCCAAAATCTTACAATTTGAGCGATAATAGGGGATTATACGGTGGCGCCCCTAGCGGTAAAAAGCGCTCGACCAATCAGAATGCTCCATTTCAAATTTCGACCAATCGGAATGAGCCCCAAAAGCTTACCAAATTTAAGCCTTCAAAAACTCCTATATACTACTTTAATTCAGCCATAATCTATTGGCCTAATTGCAATCACATAATTTATAAACATGCCTGGAAAACATGTTCACAGGTAATCATTATTTTAAGAGTAAGACGGGGTTTATTGTGAAACGGGCTTCTGAAAGTCTTTCATCGCGGTTGGCTGTGAGAGTAGCTAGACATTGTTGTGCCAGAAAGACGACAGCGGGCTGACACTCGAGTCTACTATTGTGTACGTAGCACACCACTAATCACTTATGTACACGATTGCTGGTAAACAGTAGGGAGAGTGTTTATCTTTATCTAAGTCAACATGTGAAGGTCCGAATATGCCGATATTTTCTTCAGACCTATCGTACTGACGGAGGCATGTCTGCCAATGCGGAAACAACTAGAGGCAGTTGGCACTACGGCCTACATTTTGGACTCACCGGTGATTTTCAAATCCAATTTGTGGCATATGTTTAAAAAAAAAAAAAAACTGATAAAAAGTTCCTCCTCAATTCGATTTTGTTTCCCTCGTCACATTTCAGAACCATTTTGCGAAAAATCAAACCTATGTTGTATAACCATATTTTGTGTGATATTATATTATTGCTTTTTATGTGTAACTTATGATGAATATGTTGTGCACATACACTTGTACGTTGCTTGCTTGCGTGCGTTTTGCGCATATCTTGTCCGTGCACATTATTTTGTTTCGCTCGGTTTGTCCTTCAACAAATCATGTGCACTCATAGGCAAATCCAGGAGGCCTGTGGGGCACGTACCCCATACCTTTAGAGCGTGCCACCTCTGGACTACTCCTTCGTGTAGCTACTAGCTTGATGCGAACATGGTAGAGTAACTCGGGGGTGGGGGTGGAGTTCCCCCGCGTCACCTTCTAAGGACTCGTTGCCACCCTCCCCAAGGTAATAGGGGATTTTTTTATTCTGTGACACAATCTCACTGACAAAATACTAGGAAAAATCCCCATTTACTCTGGAAAACAAAGAAGAAGCAATTGTGAGTGAGTTTATGTATCACGCCTGAGTTCAAAGAACCAGCAGATTAAAGTTTTAATATGTGACATACTGGGCAACGGGTCAATTCATAAAAACTAAGAAGAAGCACTTGTGACTGAGTTTAAGAGGCTAAATCGCACTATTTAGGGCTGTTAATTGTAACTCCAGAAATGGTAGCTAAGAAAATAAAGGCAATGAAGGATAATAAATCACCTCGAGTGGATGGAATTCCGCCAAAACTACTAATGGAAACTTGTCATTAAAAGAGGGAGTTGTTCCTTGTGAATGGATATAAGCAATGGATATAACCATTATCAAAAAGGGTTCGAGAAATAGGTCAAAGAATTACAGACCAGTGAGTTTAAAATCAGTGATTTTTAGATTATTAGAAAGGTTAATTAAAGTCCATATGGTGGACTTCCTTATTAGATATAAATTATTAAATCCATCTCAACATGGATTCCTAAAAATGAGGTCATGCTTAAAAAATATGTTATGTTTTTTTTGGAAGAAACCACTAAGTGGATAGACGAGGGATCACCAGTAGATATTATCTACTTAGATTTTCAGAAAGCTTTTGACAAAGGGCCAAATCAAAGGTTACTACTTAAATTAAAAGTCCTTGGTGTCGGAGATGGCATAATTGACTGGATAGAACAATGGCTGACTGGCAGATGACAGCGTATTCTAGTAGATGGGAAAGTTTCTAAATGGAAAACAAATGTTAGTGCGGTACCGCAAGGATCAGTATTAGGACCTTTATTATTCTTAATATATATCAATGACTTGGACGATATTATAACAAGCAACGTACTGAAATTTGCGGATGACACAAAAGTGTTTAGAATGGTTAACGATAATGGTGATAAACATTTATAAAACTAGACAAATTAGTTAAATGGTCTGAAAAATGGCAGATGTTACTCAATTTTGGGAAATGTATATGCCTACACACAGGACACGGAAACTTGAATGTAAACAATAAAATGGGAAATACTGTTCTAGGTACTACTGTAATAGAAAATGACCGAGGAGTAACAATAAGCGCTGATATGAACGTTTCAGAACAGTTTGGTATTGCAACTTCAAAGGGTAATCAAATTCTTGGGTTTATTAGGAGAAACATAACATACAATATACAAATACTATATACAATCTTGGAGACTATATCGTAAGAAGGATATAGATACGCTTGAATGAATACAGAGGAGAACAACTAAAATGATTTCAGAACTGAGAAACCTTAGTTGTGAAGAACGCCTAAAAGAATTTAATAACCCCAGAATCAAGGAGGTTAAGAGGAGATCAAATTGAAGTTTTTTAAGATATCGAATGGGTATGAAAATATTTATAGAAATATGAAAGACAATAAAACTAGAGGACATAAGATAACATTACTAAAGGATCAATGTATATTGGAAATAAGGAAGTACTCGTTCTCGCAGAGGATAAGAAATGAATGGAAATAATTATGTACATATTGTGTAACTGCTAGCAACGTGAATCTGTTTAAAACCAAGGTTGACACATATCTCAGGAGGAGAATTGACTCTCGATAAGCTGTGTTCACTTGCCATCTGGGCCTTTGCCTTGGTTGGCAATCTCGTTAAATCGCTTGTTAAACCTCTTACCTCTCAAATCCGAGTTCAAAACATCCGTTGTCGTTAATACAGTTATATTGTATAACGAATACTGTAAAACTACAATATGCAATGATATTTATGTAGATAAATATATATAATATTAATATCCATAACTAAGGGGATTTTGCATACGGGGATTTTGGCCAGAGAGATTTTGTCCTGGGGGATATTGGCATGTGGTCGCGAACATGTGGTCGCGTTAATAGTAACATAATGTGGCAGGCATTTGGAGGTAGGATGTTGGTCCTAAAAATAGTGGGAGGTGGGAGATTGGCCTAAACGATAGGTGGGAGATTGGTCCCCAAAACAGGCGTATGGGAACTGGGACGTTGAGACCATGTCACACCCACTCTTTGTTGGATGCGCTTGCATATAATCTACTCAAGCAACCATGACAGTGTTTCTTAACCTTTTTTGGGTCACGGATCCCTTTGAGAATCTAAAGAGAGCTATAGAACCCCCAGAAAAATGCACATAAACAGGAAGGAACTCGACGAAATAATAAATGTTTGTCCCTAGTTTACGGGCCCCCTTCCATAGGCCCCTTAGGGTCCATGGACCACCGGCTAAGAGCCCCCGAACTATGGTTTATTTTGATGAATGACGTCCGTTGAGTAAATAAGTGCATCGCCATTGAGAACATTTTCAAAATGTTGACTCCTTGACTCCGATTCTATTATTGGATATTGACGTCATAGTATTTTGTGAACGGTAATTTGCCAGCGCGTATATACATACATATATATATATATATATATATATATATATATATATATATATATATATATATATATATATATATATATATATATATATATATATATATATATATATATATATATATATATATATGTATATTGAGAGTTGTGACACCGGCAAGGAGTATGTAATGATCAGTCATCTGTCGTTGTTAAGAATTCAGTCCTCATACCAGTGGCTAGAGACGGGCCATGGTAATGGGCCCTGCGGTGGTGTCGGGAACCGTAAACAAATGGCGGACATAGCTGTTAAACAAAACACAGTAATCACCAATGGTGATGAATTCTTTGGTTGGGCATCGACAGCCAATACCAGAGTTCTTTCTGGCCACCACCAAAGAGATCGCCCAATATAAAAGGTAAATTTGCCCCGGGGAAGCTAGATGCCGTGAAAGGGTTAATGACAACGAACTCCTTAGTTCCACACAAGGGGAAGATAATAAAATGGCAACTTTCACCCCGGGTGTCCAGGATGGACAGAAACCACAATATAAATCGTGAAGGGCGGTTTGTAGAGCAGGTAGTCGATACCTGGATGAAGAGTGATCCGGCAGTGATTTTGATATGACAGTTAAGCATACATCGTAGAATGTGACGTGGATCATGAAAACGTTGAAATTATAATGCGTCAGAATAATGAAAACGTTCGTGTATTACAGGTGCTACAGCTTTGTAGGATATACATGTCAATGATTTCACTGCCGTTGGGTGTTTGAATAAGAACAAAGATTAAAACTTGACATGAGAAAATATAATTATAATCCGTAGAGCTTCACACAAAATTAAAACAACGCGACAACTAAACGCTACCGTGTCTTTTGACAGGGCAAATATACTCCTTATCTGTGACAGTAATAAAATAACAAATACATATACAATTAATGAATTTATTTGTTCATTTAATCACTCTTGTCGTTGGTACACGTCCTGTAACATTTGATTATTGTCTTGAACTTCAACTACCAGCTCTCGAATGAAATACAGAAGTTAGTGATGATCATATATTTGTATAAAGCTTATGAAATGTCATTTTCACCTGGACAAAAGTCGAAAACGATATCAGCTATTTAATTGATACTGCCATGACATATTTACGCATCTTGGATAGCGACGCTTTTTGGTATTACGTATTCGTCTTGTGAATGAAGTGTCAGCAAAGATATTCCACAAAATACTATATTCACGTCACGGACGTAATATTCGGCTGGCATAGGTAGGCAAATATGAATTCGGAGAGAGGCAATACTTAACATGAAATCCCACAAGGTGCTTCATTGACATGCCAAATACAAAGATGGCGTCCGCTATGCATTGTTTAGACTCGAAGCGTATGGCATGTTCTCAGTATCAATGTACTTTTGTCATTAACATAAAAATTTTAATTTATGTATAAATTGTGTACTGAAATTCCGTATCATTTGTTTAATTGTACGTATCATTTGTTTGATGAACTTTTAATACGTTATTTATTAATTTATTATAAATTAACATCATCAACAGTGCACCACAGGGCAAAATATATGCCTCACATCTGACCGATTCCATATTTCTTATTACACTGTGCTTTCATACATACTCAGAACGTGTCAACCGAGGACATTGGCCAGAATACACACCGGCTAACCGAGGTCCCACGACATATTTGATGTAGACCGCGGTTAGCCGTTCCGAGCCTGGTTTTGTGTGAACTGTTTAGGTATATATGATTTTCGAGTCGGCAAAATCTCTCTTCAAACACTCGCTTTGACGCGCGTCACAATGCAATTGCATCTGACCGATTCCTTTAGATCTGACCGATGCAGTTGTATCTGAACTGCAGTTGTATCTGAAAAGCAGTTTTATCTGAATAGTTTATTCGACAAAATAAGTAACATATAAGGAAAGTCAGTGTACTACGAATTGATACAAAATGTGTGAATTTATAACCCACGTCCGGTTATTTTTATTAGGAGCGATTCTGATACTGCCATGACACATTTGCGAATCTTGGATACAGCGCCGTTATTCGATGCTTTTTGGTATTACGTATTCGGCTTATCAATGTGTCAGCAAGCATCTTCTACAAATTAATATATTCACGTCACCGACGTAATTTTCGGCTGGCGTCGGTATGCAAATATGAATTCGGAGAGTGGCAGTACTTAACATGAAATCCCACAAGGTGATTCATTGATATGCCAAAAACTAAGACTCGAAGCTTTTGGCATGTTCTCAGTATCAATGTATGTTTGCCATTAATAAAACAATATTAGTGTACATAAAAATTATGTACTGAAAGTTCTATTATGTACGAATCATTTGTTTAATGAAAGTTTAATACATTATTTATTATTTCGTTACAAATTAGCATCTTCAACGGTGCAGCACAGAGCAAAATATATGCCTCAGATCTGACAGATTCAATATTTCTTATTACACTGTGCTTTCATATACACGCAAGCGTAAAATATGTCAACCGAGGACATTGGCCAGAATACATGCCTGCTAGCTGAGATCCTACAGCCTATTTGATGTAGACCACGGTTAGCTGTTCAGAACCTTTTTTTTTTACTGTGTAGATATATGCGATTCTCGTGTCGGCAAACTCTGTCTTCAAACATTCACTTTGACGCACGTCCCGAAGCAGTTGTATCTGACCGATTCCTTTTAGATCTGACCGATGCATTTGCACCTGAATTGCAGTTTTATCTGATTAGTTTATTCGATAAGACAAGTAATATATAAGGAAATTCAATGTACTACGAATTAATACAAAATGTATGAATTTATAAATAAATTCTGGTCCGAACCGTTGTTCAGCAGAATCACCATTTCGGTGTCGCACGACAAGGAAGAATGCGCGACACTCAGGTCTCGTAATTTCTATCTAAGAATTTTACACAAAACGACACGTCACGATGCAGTTGCATATGACCGATGCCTTTTAGATCTGACCGATGCAGTTGCATCTGCAATGAATCTTTCTGGATCGGGAGTCAGGGATTGTTTATTCGAAAAATCAAGTAACAAGGAAATTCAGTGTACGACGAATTAATACAAAATGTGTGAATTTATAACCCACATCCCGTAATTTTTATCAGGAGCGACTCTGGTACTGCCATGACACATTTACGACGGAGCAAGAACTGTGAACTACGTGAAATGCAGTCAATTAAGGCGAGAATCAAGTGTTGTCAGATCTTATCTGGCTGCTAATGGCATCCCTGGTGTGCGATGTAGGCTGAATACCGTCGGCTGGTAACTGGAAGGTGCAATAAAATTAACCAGGCTAGTTGATAGATTCTAGGGATGTGATGCTGATGGGAGTATTTAACTGTACAAGAGTACTAAGTTTACTCTCTGAGGGGAGGGAAGCAAGGGTCTCAACCTTCCACTTTCCTCTGAGGAGAGGGAGGCAAGGGTCTCAACCTTCCTCTTTCCTCTGAGCGGAGGGAGGCAAGGGTCTCAACTTTCCACTTTCCTCTGAGGAGAGGAAGGAAGGGTCTCAACCTTCATCTTTCCTCTGAGGGGAGGGAGGCAAGGGTCTCAACCTTCCTCTTTCCTCTGAGCGGAGGGAGGCAAGGGTCTCAACCTTCCACTTTCCTCTGAGGAGAGGGAGGCAAGGGTCTCAACCTTCAACTTTCCTCTGAGCGGAGGGAGGCAAGGGTCTCAACCTTCCTCTTTCCTCTGAGCGGAGGGAGGCAAGGGTCTCAACCTAACACTCTCCTCCGAGGGGAGGGAGGCAAGGGTCTCAGCCTTCCACTTTCATCTGAAGGGAAGGAGGCAAGGGTCTCAACCTACCACTCTCCTCTGAGGGGAGGGAGGCAAGGGTCTTAGCCTTCCACTTTCATCTGAAGGGAAGGAGTCAAGGGTCTCAACCTCTTACTCTCCTCTGAGGGGATGGAGGCAAGGGTCTCAGTCTTCCGCTTTTATATATATTGAATGTTAAATAACATTAACTTCAGTTCCATTGCTCAAGTGTCTCACTGCATAAGATGAACCAGAGTATCAATAAGTGTCAAGCGTTCTTATCATCTTCCGCGTAACTGTGTGCAAACGCGGCAGTGTTCAAACGCGAATCGACGATGACGGAGGGAGGCAAGGGTCTCAACCTGTCGCTATCCTCTGAAGGGAAGGAGGCAAGGGTCTCAGTCTTCCGCTTATATATATATTGAATGTTAAATAATTTCGGGCTATATAATACAGTGAATAAAACTTGTGTGATGAATAGGCCACACTACCATTCACTTCAGTTCCATTGCTCAAGTGTCTCACAGCATAAGATGAACCAGAGTATCAATAAGTGTCAAGCTTTCTTATCATCTTCCGCGTAATTGTGTGCAAACGCGGCAGTGTGCAAACGCGAATCGACGATGACGTAGAAGTTAAGAAATGGAAACTTCAAGTTGTGGCGAGCGAACGGTAAGTCCGATTGCGTCACTAAGACTAAGATATACCATGTAGTATATTGCCAGATATTCCTTAACATTAAATTTACGTTCTTGTTTTGTAAAATTATGATGTTTTTCTTACGAAACTTGATGCCCGTTGGTGTTCCTGGCGTCCCTGTTGTCGGTTTGCAGCATCGGGGGTTCGGGGTTGTTTGCCTTTCTAATAGAATATCCCCATTGCTTCCTGGCCTGTCGGCGGCGCGGAGGGTGAAATAAACGTCGCCGGATTCCCGTAATTTAAGTGTAGCCCGCCCTTATAAGATGTATGTGAACTTTATATTCAAACATACTCATACTGATAGCATTAACACAATCAGTAGATAATCTGTTCGGGACTGTTCCATTCATTTATCGGCCTCTTGGAGAACTACTATTTTTTAAATGCAATCTACACTATTCTTTTGCTAACGCTATTTGATTACCTTTTGAAGCCGCAATGCCACATCAAGCATCGCAACTCTACTGACCGGGAGTCAACCGAAAATCACCCTCTACCTCCCGCCTCCCGTTCAACGCTGTAAATCTTCCTGAAATGTCAGCAGGGCTCCCGCTCAGCACTACACTAATAACAGTAATAATTATTATAATAATTACAACGGCAGAGAGCGCATACCTTCGCTATGCGGAACAGTTCGCCAGTTGGAACAGACTCATGAATGTGAGATAAGCCGCCGCTTTCATCTTTTTATATTGTTTTAGGTTTGTATTATGGATGGCATTTAATAAAGTAAAAGTCGTGAAATTTCAGAAGAAACTTATGTTTGATTAACTTCCTGAATCAGAATGCATCAGAAGCCAAATTGTGCAGCTTGAACAAATATTTCCGGGAAACCTCCCTCCCTCTGGCGCTCTCCCCTAATCCTGGAAACCTCCCGGATGCAATGTTCAAAAGGTTGGTGTGCATGCCACATTGCTATGATACTCCAGGCTGCAGTTACGTGGAAAATAAATAGAGACCGAAGACAGAAGCTGCGTGTTTGTTGTTTTAAAAGACGTCTGGAGTCTTAGGGCAACAGAACACACGAAACCCGCATGTTGGAGAAACCCACCTCCCGAACCCTCCCCCGCGCCGCGTTGCCACATATTACCTGCTACTTTTACTTTTACAAATGTTTGCATGAATGCAATTACACTAAATAATCAGTTAATTAGTAATAGTTAATTACTCCTTACAGATATTGGATGGGAAACCCCCCAAACAAGAAAAGTCAGAAGATTCTGCATATTATATAAGATGGGACACACCTTGATAGATACGTAGATATATTAATACACCAAACACGCTACTAGATGTTCGCGAAAGCATAGCAATAAGTTTCTCCAAATTAGACACCAACACAATTGGAAATAGTTTCATTTTCCATACGAGTGAAATACCCACTTCCTCTTCTCCATGCTGAATCTTTATATACCTAAGCAAATTGCAATGCTTTTCGATTTCTTGCTTGTTCGTTCTTTTGCTTGTTTAGCAACTTGGGAAGAATGTAAGGGGTAGGTTTTGGGTGGTTGACGCCTGGTAGTGCAATAAGGCTGTTGAGTAACATGTGGGTAGGGATATCTTATTTGAATTTGGGCGGTGTTTAACTTGAGGTTTTTCGATTTAGGGTTTATGATTACCTATGTGATAATCAATGAATTTCATTTCGAATCTCTTTAAGTTTTACTCTCGTTCGATGGTATATTTTGCTATCAACATATTCTCCTACAATGACAATGTATGTTACAAAGCTGCCAGTGACATTGACTCTGAACGTGTGCATTAATACGGTTAACAAAGGCAAATATATAACTCAACTGTGTCAAATTCAGTGAACCAATTTTAACATACATCTCTAAATTGTTTTTTTAAATTGCGGCTAAGAATGTTTCCTTATACTTCCTGTGATCCTTACGATAAGAAGATTGTCTTAGCAAATTACGCATTTAATGTCATGCGTAACGCCCTCCTAAGTGTTACACCAACCCCCATGGGGTAACTCAGTTGCATCTGACCGATGCATTTGTAATCTGATATGCGTGCGCGTTCCGGCAAAGGGCTTATTATATTCACGTGCCTGACCGACGACAGTTCGAGATCACATTCGACGCTCTCTTCCGGCGCTTAAAACAGATCTGTCACATTTGTTTGGTTAAAGTCGGTATTGTGTATAAATCCGTACAGCATTTCCATTGCTTTACCGCCCTTATGAAAATATATCATCGTTTTGTAAAAGGTAAACCATGGTATACCATGCAATTACAATACACAACATATAAAAAACATGGTCTACCACAATTTACCACGTAATGTCATGGTATACCACGGTATTACATGCAATACCATGTAATATCATGGTATACCATGCATTCCTACTCCGACTGAGTGTCAACATTTATCAGGCTACAAAATATATCTACATAAGAAAACTCCTCTAGGTTTTGTCCGAAATCTGCCTAGGATCAAAAGCATTTGCTCTTTCACCGCCGCTGTAAGTTTGTCATTGCATGTTAAAATAAATGTAAGTTCGCTATATACTAAATAATAGCATGTCTTCCTCTTAGGTTAGAATAACTTCTTAAATATAAGGCAAAAGCAGAAATTATTCATCATGAGCAATCACGCAAATGTTGATAGCCTATACATGCAATTGTATTGACATAATGTGATCCTGTACAATATATATCTCAACTGGCAATATGTATGACAGGTTCATACAAAGGGTACATGTAAATCGGGAATACCCATACCTCTCGATTGCTGTTGGTTTGCACAAATGATAAATCACACAGCCTTTACGTCTTTACGCCTACATTTCGTCGCCATAGCACCTAACTGGTTGGCACATCTTGTTTTTAATACATACCATGTGTGTGTGTGTGTGTGTGTGTGTGTGTGTGTGTGTGTGTGTGTGTGTGTGTGTGTGTGTGTGCGTGCGTGCGTGCGTGCGTGCGTGCGTGCGTGCGTGCGTGCGTGCGTGCGTGCGTGCGTGCGTGCGTGCGTGTGTGTAGTTACACTATATTGATCTAATAACCTTTCACTACGAGATATTGCTTTGACGTCATTGCAAGTAGATCGAGTGATAAATAATTTGAGCCAATGGTCATGGACACACGATGGACATGAAACCTGCTGATGCAAAGCGTGCGTTTGATTCACATCCGTGAATGACCTAATACATTTTAGGATATTAAATATTGGTAAACGCATATATACCTAACCTAACCAATTCTTTGCCATTTAATGAAATACACACAGTCCGCACAGATTGATTAATTGTGTGATGCTCATAAACTGTATAAATGCAAACACATTGTGTATGAGTACGACCCCCGTACGTTGTCACGATCATTAAAACGATATTGTTAATTTCAACGCAGGGTCAGGGCCAGTGATATGTGCCGCCACCTGGGTGTTGGTTGTGTCACCATGTGGATAATGTTTAATGAGCTATTACAAAATCATAGGATTGATTATTAATTTATTATATGAATGTTCTTAGGAATCTTATATAGCAACATATACTATGGTATATTCCAAACATTCTAGTGATACATTGAAGTCAGTAATATTTTTGTTTTATTAATATAAGAGTAAATCATATTATCGTATGCTAATGAGGTTTCACACCACATTTTCATTGTACTGCGGAGACACGGGTTTATATATCAAAGCTAACGAGTTCGTTAATGTACAGTTCGGTGTGTCGAAACAAACACAGGCATAAGTCTACAGCGCTTGGCAAGCCGCTATCTCGCCGGGATGTGGAGTTTCCTGGAGTACGGGTGGGATTAGGGTCCTGACTTATCGCCTCCCTTGAGATGCACGTATATTATCGACTGGGAGAGACTGGTAAGGACGATCAAAGCTAAAAGTTGTAGTTGCTCCGCCGCTGTTCTACGATACGCCGGTACGTATTGACGGTTACTATGGTAGTTCGGCATTGGCGTCAATCTCCATCCATATCTCTTTTGTTCAAAGTACTAGTTAAACATAAAACAATTAAGTACACAATAAATTTGATAGCATTTCATTCGATTTTGTTAACATATGTGGTTATGTGTGTAATTGCGAATATATTCTAGATAATTCTTAATGAAATGTCTTTGTGTAAAAGATGTGCAAAAATATGGGTAGTAATGTAATTTGCTGAGTATATAATACTTAGCGTAACAAATTATCTACACACCCGTCTTTATTGGTATTTGTGAACAGCAAAAAGTTATACATAATTGTTTGTAATAGCAATGCTAACTTGAACATACACATATGGATGCAGTAATTTAAATTTAACTATAGTTTTCATTGTACACTGTTAGCAACATCGTACTCAATGTTATTAATAGATGACGATTGACGTTTAGGATAGGTGAGCTGTTTTAGGAATATAATAACTTAATATGGATAAGATTGTGTATATGAGGAGTTGTAATAATGCGCATCAATGGGCTATAGTAATATGTAAAGTATGTTCGGGATGTGGGGCAATTGCATTTAACAGAAGCCTCTGCTTACGGAAAACATTTGGCGTTGAACTGAATAAACTTTATTTCAAGTTTAAATATACAAGGGAAATACGACATTAGCAAAAGACACAACTAATCTTGAGTAACTTCCAAAATCCATTCAGTAGGTTTACACGAGAAGGCTCTCGGCATTTCTATGACCGTAGAACGTGGCGACTTCCACAAGTCATCGCCTTCACAATGCAATAAGGCAGGTGGGCGATAATTGTCTCAGCAATCGGTGGCCAGTGGCCACACAGTTCAATGGCCGACATAGTGTATGTCTCCCAACAAGACATAGCACGACTCCGTTTTACGTAGTGCTGAAGATACGTCGAACCAACCCTTCATGTCGCGGCACGACCTCGGCGTACACGCTACTTCACATCTGGCACTTAGGCATTACCGAAGCTCGACACTGAAAATAACGTAAATACATCTGCATTACTATATGAAACTGAACACAAATTAGCAAGCAACGAACTACGCACGGTACGTGTCACGCGTGTATCGCTAGTGCAATTAATTACAATTAGGGCCATTCACAAATAAGGACATTCATCATATTTATAAATAATACTCAGGTCGATCTAGCAACATTACATAAACTCCATTTCAGTGGTTACATCTGAGGCTTCCATAACTACAATGCAGCACAACACCAACCTACTTTCTTCTACAAAATAAAACATAACCCAACAACAATACTCTGCCACAACACCTTATATTTATAGTTATAGTCCCAGGCACCTGCACTCGAAACAGTAATCCCGGCCAATACATATACATACTAGCACGAATGATTATAAACATATGCATACTCATTTTATTCCTGTGAGCACAATCTATTTAGCTCCACCAGCCCACCCCATCCGCATATAAAGGACATCTGAATGTGCCTACACGTATTATGTGTAGTATTGTGGCTTTGAAATAATGTTTCATGTCAACACCCAAGGGGCTGTGCAGAACAAACTCATTCAAGGCCAAGTGCATATACAACAAATGTCCGGTAATATAACCGGATTCCCGAAACTTACTATGCATGCTAAAAGCGTATTCAGATAAGTTATTCTGATTAGACAACGCTTACCTCCCGAGAAATATTCTCAAGAATGGCAAGTGCAACCTTGTGCACACACGTGTACTGTTAAATCAACGAAGCAGACCTTTACTGCAGGTATTGTCTGGCCGCACCTTCTGTTTCCAGCCGGACAACACACACGTTTTTACGCCACCAAATTGTGAATATGCGAATAAGCCGGGTCTGTCTTCGCCTACACCGACGCTCCCGTTCAGCGTCAATTGCAATTTGCAACCACTAAACACTCGCTGAATAATGGACTGTCTCGGGTGTGAAATCCCACACTTAGCCAATTAAATATAGTTGCTATATAAATATATAAACTTGTGTGAGTTTCCTTAGAAAACCCCATAATGCTGCTTATATATAATTATCACATACATTCAACGATCGTACATGTACATAATGTCAAATTTGTAATTCTGAAGCGACGATACACCCCCACTACTGAACATGGGAACATCCCAACGATATAACCGGCAGTACGCTGGCCATATGATCGAAATTGTTACGCAAGACTGGTACACGGACTGTTTAGGACGTTGCTGGTGTTACGCAATACCCTGACGCAGTGTAGTTAGCCAGCTGTAGGTTGTCAATCTGGCTGTAGGCTGTCAGCAGGGTTGACTGAGTTGCTTTAATTTTGTACTTGAGTAAGAGTAAAAGTAATTCACCTAAAAACTACTTGAGTAAAAGTACTTTGTAAAAAACTACTTGAGTAAAAAGTAGAGCTACTTTTCAAAAGTACTTGAAGTAAAAGTACAACACTTAGAAATAACAACAAAATCATGAGTAATATTATATAAATTACACAGTTTACATCTGGCAACTGTTTTGCAACCACTCTGCCCGGACAGCCTTAGCTGGTCAATTGGTCTGCCACCCTTGAACTCACTTGGATGCTTTGAAAGTTATATTATCATCAATGAGAGCTCACAACATCAAATAAGTTCAGTTAAATACAGAACTTAATTAATGATAAAGCACAATCTGTCTTTTTATCGACCTGTACCACTGGGTATGGGAGGAGCTAGATTGTATAACAGGATATGTATAAGCAGGTGTGGTTGTATCTGAGTAGGTAAAGGGCCAGTCCAGTAGTACTAGTAGTAGCCTCTCAGGGAAACTGGTCAGAGGTAATACCATCTAGCACTGTCCATAGTAAAATTAAAAAAGACATCTGATGCCTAGCTGATGAAGCCATCTGGCTTGTGAACCCCCACCTTCTCATGTCTTCCCAGACATGTCTTATCAGCTCACACAACCATTGAAACAACACGCTTTAGCAGCTAGCTGTGTTGGTTACCTGGTACCAGTTGGGACTAGAATTGTTCAGAAGACAATGCAACAGATGAATGTAGTTGCTAACTGCAATTAAAAGTGCCCTGTTAGGGCCCATGCCATGTCCCTGTCAATGATATTATGGGTCAGCTTGAATAAGTAATTGCTGGGAAAAGATGCTGCCAAATGGTAGTCTCGCTTATCCGACTCTCGCTCGGCTTCCTAACGTGAGTCCGCCGAGATTAGAGTCTGGCTTCAGAAGCATGTTTTGACTGTTATCGTCGTCAGGTGGCACCACTGGTATACACAACAATTATGTCGTCATCAATCTTTGAAGTAATCTGACGTATTGCTGCGTTTTCGTGATCTTATTATCTGATATTTTTTGGATAGTTCGCAGTCCTTTTTTAGACAGGATGCGTGTCAACTGGAGACGCCAATGAAGGTACACAGACGGCGAGTGACTAGAAAGTGCTGATGTGTGCATTGCATGTAAGTGACAATCTAAGACTAAGGTAAGTATATCACAAAATACATTACAATTGTTCTATAATCTTTTAAACATTTCTGTGTGATAAAGTATACCATGCAGTTTATAACCTTTTGAATTTTTTTCAATGTATATTATTTGCGAAGTTATTCAACTTTTTAGTGCCATAAAAAGGGGCATTTTTGTTTATAAATGTACTAGGAATAGAGTAAATTTCTTGTGATCTGGATGTTTGTGGGCTGCACTGCCACTGAATGTAAAGGCAAATGGCATATGTACTAATGGAGTAATGACGATATTGAGGTGGAATAAAGTTTTAAGACCTTAAAATGTGTGAACTTGACATGACCTTGCAATGACCTACCTACTTGACCTACAATGACCATTGACCTATTTATGTTTACAATGCCCTAATTAAGTTATTATGTATGACATGAGTAAGTCGAGGAAGGTGGAATGTCTATACATATTGACCTTAATACGCATTAATGACCTAATTAATGGTCTATTTATTTTTAATTAAGTATGGATTGCGGTGCTATCATGTCAATAGAGGCTGTAATTGTTGACCATAATACTGATCTTACAGTGACCTGATTATTTGATTTCCATTGACCTATTTCCATTGATAAATTGCCTATTTCAGCCATAAATAATTATGTGGTGTGGTGTTCGTAAATGTACTTGGGAAATAGTGTACACAACTGGCTTTACTACAATGTGATCTTTTGATGACTGAATTATGTATAATTAAAGATGCCTCCTCAATTCGTTTGCCTCCTCAATTCGTTTTTTCCAAATCAATTCGTTTTTTCCAAATTAATTTTGCCAACAATTAAGCCTACTTAGTATCCACTATGACATGCTAGCTCATTTAAATAACTTAATGCATCAACAAGTATTACAACGGTATCTTCAACTGATTTAGCCTATCGCAAATCCGGTTTATTGGCACAAGCAAACTTGCATATTGCAATGGATACTAGTTTGGTTTGTCGCAAAATTAATTTGGAAGAGACACCTATAAGTGAAAATCAAAATGCTGAAAAATCACAATTTTCACCCTTGGTGGAATTTCATAACTTTGTCATGCAATCAGCGAGAGGATGGAAGTCACGCCCATGATCGGCATTGACTCACACAGTGTTTACTATTTTGGATAGCCACTATTTTGAGCCTTACCAGATTTATTATTATTAAACATTTATACATACATAAGTAAAATATGTACATGAAGTTGTATATATATAAGTAAAATATATTAAAATGAGCTAAAACAGATAAAAAGAATAAATTAAATGAGCTAACAGGTTAAATAATAAAAATAAATAAGGTGCTTAAATTAGTTGAATAAATAGGGAGACTAAGTTAGTTTATTAAACAACATAAAATACATAAATCAAATGTATAGCTAAAATGTCACTGGAATATCACTGCTGCAAAGTGCAAAGTTGCCTGTCGGAACAAATGTGTCTTTAATAATGTCTTAAAGGTGGCAACGGAGTCTGCATTCCTGACTACGTGAGGCATAGCATTCTATTGAATCAGCACAGCCACAAGAATGAATGACTAAAGTCAATTGTTTCAATGATTTCAACAAAAATACTAACTTTTTAATTAAACCGTTTGCAGATATTACTTAATTCACACACTACATACTAGGACATCAACAAACCGGATCAGCTAAATCAGTTGAAGATGCAGTTTTCAGTGACACGTGGAGCTAGCATATTCATAGAATCTATAGTGTTTACTGTACAATTATAAAGAACACCAATATGCTCTTGCATAGGGAAATAATTGTTTGAAAATATTTCCTGCATGTATAATGCAAAAAAATGTATAGTCCAGTGTCAAAACTGGTTTACATACACTGCAGACTCAGTATATCAATATTCATATTTCACTGTGTCATGAAATAATATCCTGCAATTCAACATGAAGTAATGTCCGTAGGCTGATATGAAGACATAGAGAAAGACTACACCCAAAGTAGTGCACCAGTACAAGAACTAGCCGGCATCAGCCCGTCATAAAAGGAACTACAAGGAAGACCGTATACACTGTAGTGCATTGCAGCAATATTCACAGTTCACTGTTTCATAAATCCAATCCATGTCGATGTTCACATGACATTATAGGCTCATTGCAGCAAAGTTCATAAGTTGTTCACATGACATTGTCAGCTAAGTGTACACATATTCACAGTTCACTGTTTCGTAAATCCATGCATGTGTAATATGTGGATTTCACAGCCTGATATACAATTTTTGGCTGATCTAGACATGCCAAAATTTCTACTGAAGCTGTCATGCAAAGTTCATTCTGGATGTCGATCCTCTTGGCTGGAGTAGCTGTTACAGCGCATAATCTTCTCGGATGTCACTGGCCCTACAATGATACAGTATTTTCGACTGATAATTGTCTTGTCATTTTGCAACTGTGTGAAATATTATTTATTACTGTATGCATATTTACTACAAGGTATGGTTAAGGAAGTAACTCGAACTTGTCTAGTTCTAGTACCCATTGTTACATTGTGTAACAGATGTATATCAATATTGTCCATTATCGCAGGTTGAAGTGTGATAAATTTACAAATGTGTACAATCAGCCCAAACGAGATCTGAATGACTGATACTTATGTATATGTGTTGCAGACAGTAGACAACTAAAACATGTTTATAATGTAATTTAACGAAACTGTACACTTGCACGAATTGGCCACCATTAATAATTGGCTACTTTAAAAGCAGCATTGTCACAGTCGTAGAATTTTCAAGTTAATGACATTTCTATCCAGTTTACAAATTAGAGTGACACTAGCAGTTAGGAATGTAAAATAATTAAACTACTTGTGTTATTAGCACTGGCACACTAAATTGACTAGGAGTATGGCATATGTAACTGAAGCATATTTTGTGTATTGGTGGGGAATGAAATTTTTTTTTAGTTGAAGTCACGTTCAGCAGGAAACTTAAGGCAAATTTTTGAACAACAATGTCACATGTACACCACTAATATTTGGAGAAGCCAAAAAGCATCTCATCTGACCCCGATATATCCCTAGGTGCAGCTGCCCTCATCCCTGTTACACCGCCTATGATTGTTAGTAAATATATGTGCAATGGATTTCAGTTGCTACATTGTTGTTTTGTGGAAGGCAATATTGAACCATTGATATTTTTAATTTAATTAGGCATGTTGATCAATAGTATTATTAAGTTTTACATCAGAACATCATACTGTATCGTATTTTTTATGTGTGTACTGCATAACAAGTGCCCAATGTGTTAAGTTGGTGGCATACAGGAATTAAATTATTAAAAACAAATCTTGTTATCAATAATACTTGCCATACTTGTTATTGTTATGCTGATAATATTAATAATTGTTTTTGGTGTATAGCCTCCACTCGTTACCACCATTTCCTCCCTTATTAACATACTATTCAATGTATCTACACAGTACACATCTAATATAAATGGATCAACCAATCAAGTACAGTTAAAATCAGACTCTTACAAGTTACAGGGGTTATGATTCGTGAATGATTTTCATTTAAAATCAAGTTCCCTGTACAACTTTGCATCGATGCACCACACACGATACATGCTAATTAGGAAGTAATAGAGGTATGCAAGTTTTATTTGATTGTATAAAATATAATCAATTTAGTAAAATAATGCTTTACAAAAAAACTGTAAGCATTTACATGCAAATTGTGTTTGGAATGCCCTATGCCTGGCTATGGTGTGAACAGGGGTAAAAGCACCAAATCGCACCAGTTGTTTTCAGGTGCCGGTAATCGTTTACTTCTTCCTGTGAAGGACTGGGCTAAATTATTAGGGTATTATGCCGACGGTTTTTCCAGCATTTTTGTACCTGAATGCGTTCCTTGCATCATTCCGCATATGTTCCAGCAAAAAAAGTTCATATATTCTTTTTAAAATATTGTGTTTTAGGCCACTTTTAATAAGTTTTACACATCAAAACAGCGGAACCGATTGCATAATAAACATGGCGCGTGTGCGATTTGTGCATTAGTCACGCCTCGGGGCCATCAGAACCGCGAAGGCGTTCTTTGTGTGTATCGCGCGTAACGAGAAAGTAAGGTCAAACAAAATTTTAAACGAAAGAATTCTACAAAAAAATGAAAACATTCTCCACAGTTTTCATATTATACGCAACATTTGTAGAGCACATACAGTAACTTCTAACGTAATATTTCATATTTTATTTAATGAAATATTTGATGTAGCAAATATTATTTGTATGGAAATTATATGGTCGATATTAGATATTATGCGCATGCGCAACTACAAGGGGACATCTCATTGTTATATAATTAAATTTAAAAGAATCCATGGGTTAAATTTTCTGTCGTTTTGTAACTAAAAATTATAACTCATTGCATGTCATTGTTAACATAATTACATTTAAAAGAATTCATGGGTTAAATTATCTGTCGTTTGGTGAGCAAAGGTTATTGTTTTTGTAATTAAAATATATACTGATGATATTGCATGTCATGCGCATCTTAAAAGGGACAATTCATTGCATGTCATTGTTAATATAATTAAATAAAAAAGATTGCTGGGGTTAAATTATCTGTCGTTTGGTGAACAAAGGTTTTTTTTAATTATGCTGATATTGCATGTCTGGTTTCCTTCTGATGGGGAGGGAGTGAGGTGAGGGAGGGAGGGAGGGGGGAGGGAGGGATTCTGTGGAGAAATCGTAATGTAGTACCGCCCTACCAGTGATTAATGGGAAGAAGAAGATATAGCTCAGAAACAATTTTAATTGTTCATATTAAATAACATTAATTACTTTCTCATAATACACGTGAATTAAAAGCATCCTTTCATTGCGCATACACACATTCAACATAATATGTAACATTAATTAACATATTAGTAATTAATTAATCGACGTGCTACACTATTGTAACTGCTAGTGTGATTTTGACGTGTAATAAATAAAACACAACAGTTTACAGTTATTTAGCTTCCTTAAAGGGATGGAATCGTCATAGAGTATTCAGTATCCTTGGCACAATAATTACGTAAAAACAGAAATGTATTATTATCTTTATGGAACTACATAACTTTTCATTTTCATTACAAGCCATCATTGTCAGTTTCATTATCATCAACATCAATGACCAGTTATATGTAAAGAACTCCATGAACCAACTATTTATTTGAATGAAAAGGCCGCAAAGTAACAATGGTGTTTTAAAATTGTCTGCTGGTGTAACTCATACTGCGCTGCTGTTTGGCGGGTTTATTGATACAGATGTTAAAGACAGTACTTGTCTCCATCAGGAGGCTAGTGTGAAAAGGATAGTTAGGTGGGGACTCTTGATAAGCCCATGGTGTCCTTGTCCGCTAGCCATCTGGGCCTTTGCTTTGGATGGCAATCTTGTTAAATATTGTTACATATGGAGTACGGACATAACTCCTCACGGACAAAACCCCTAACGATCATTATTATTTTGACCTTGCAGTAATGTAAAATAATTTTTCTGCAACTTGTTTATTTAAAATAATTCAGTCACCTACATGTTGACAATTCTTATGTATTGAATAGGAGAAATATCAAAGATGTAGCTAATTGCGTATAAGATGATCTTTACACTTGCTATTATACAAAATCAGTAGACCTAGCATCACATCAAAACATACATTTCTTTTGTCCGGAGGGAGTAATGTAGGTATACAGACACACTTCCCCAGATATCATGCCCCCACCTAAATGGCAACATAGACTAAAAAACCTCCTCACATAACTACACAAAAATACAACATGCGGTATATGTAATAACTTTTATTTGCATTGTAAAAAATTAGTTACACATCTTTATTGTGGGAGGGGTGCTGCTAATTGTGAAATGTTTTCTATGTCACCGATAAAAGTACTCATAAGTAATTATTTGGAGCACATTTCTTTAGTTTCTTGGGTAAGCCCACGTGTTGGTTGTATGTCACAGAATACACATGTGAAACGGTTAATGCGTATCGCCACGCTTGATAAACATGGCGCGTGTGCGATTTGCGCATTACTCACGCCTCGGTGTCATCAGAACTGCGAAGGCGATATTTGTGCGTATCGCGCGTACACTTACTCATCGTAAAAAATTTAGAGAAAAAAAAGAGAAAGTAGAAAGTAAGCTAAAAAAATGTTTCAAACGAAAGAATTCTACAAAAAAATTAAAATATTATCCACGGTTTTTATATTAAACGCAACATTTGCAGAGCACATACAGTTATTTCTAATTTAATTAAAGATTTGATGTTGCAAATATATTTATTTTTAATTATATGGTTATATTAGATGTTATGCGCATGCGCAGCTACAAGGGGGCATCTCATTGCATGTAATTGTTAATATAATAAGATATAAAAGAATCCATGGGTTAAATTATCTGTCGTTTGGTGAACAAAGACTATTATTTTTGTAATTAAAAATTATACTGTTGATATTGCACGTCATGCGCATCTTTAAGGGGACAACTAAATGTATGTCATTGTTAATATAAGAACATTTAAAAGAATCCATGTGTTAAATTATCTGTCGTTTGGTGAACAAAGACTATTGTTTTATAATTAAAAATTATACTCTTAATATACGCATGACAGCTGCATAGTGAATTGCCCGGTGATAAAAGCAACTACTGTGTCAATAGTTTTTGTCTGCTTATTGACATTATACTTCAGTCAGCAGCCTAGAAACCGATATATTATTTTAATAGCATCTTCTGAATATGAAATTTTTTATTTTTCAGAGACAAGGGAAAGGGTGAAACAGGGGGACTTTCCAGTTATGCTACCGAGTCCCAAAGCATTGTTTGCAGGACAGTGAAGAGCCATCATGTCAGATGAGCTTTTTCAGGAGAGACCACATACAATTATAGTTGATGAGGCTCACTGCATTACCGAATTGTAATTGAAACTTTCATAATTATATCAGCAGTATCATACTACCATTTCTTTGAAAAACAATGTATTAACAAAAACACTGACTACACAATTCCTCATTGTTTTTCGTACAATGTTCATTACATTGATATAACTACTAAATGGGATATTACTGTCATGATAGAGAACTTTAGTTCCACAACTTACAATTAAAAGCAGATACAAAATATTAAGGGTGGCCCATGTATAGACACATTCCAAACTTGGCATTGTGTTTGTGCACATGAATGTGTATCATTTGTGATGCTTATTAACATTGATGCGAAGTTGCACTGAGAACTTGATTTTCAATGAAAATCATTCAATAATCATAACCCCTGTAAAAGTCTGATTTTAACTGTACTTGATTGGTTGATCCACTTACATTAGATGTGTACTGTGTATATGTATGTTAGGGAGGAAATGGTGGAAATGAGCGGATGCTATACACCTTCCTCCCTGTGCAGTGCCACATAGACAATTATGAAAAAGGCATAACAATTATGGCAAGTATTACTTGATAACAAGATCTGTTTTTAATAATTTAATTAGTGTATGCCACCAACTTAACACATTGGGCACTTGTTATGTTGTACACACATAAAATGTGATAAATTATGATGTTCTGATGTAAAACAATACACATGAATAATAATATTGCTCAATGTTCTGTTTTCTTCGTAGACTAAATAGCGTTGCTCTGCTCATTTAGATCTAGATAATACACACACTCAAAACACGGCGGACATTTGCAATCTTTATTGTTGTCTCTCTAACTATCAGATAGGCGGCGCCACTGCGCACTTAGAATGCTGATTGCTGATCGATTTATGATTGTAACAACGTTTACAAATAAAGTCAAACACCACAGTTCTCCCCGACAGTTTCAAATAGTCTTGGGACAAGCTATGAAACGCAAGTATAGCAAGCTAGGGACTGTGGCGCAAACTAACGCTAGGAACAAAAGTCACTAGGGGGAGTAAGGGGTAGGGGGACGAAGGTTGCGGGCGCTCCGACGAAGCACTGCCACTGGGGAAGCAGCCACGTCTCGAGGTGGAGAAACGATTCGCCTCCAGCAGCCGTAGGGGAGCCGTCCCTTGTCGGAGTTTCACGTATCGGCGAACGTGGTGGAGATGCAGCTCGTACGTCTGTCGGGAAACGAAGCTCCTCGACTGGCGGTTGAACAAGTGCGGGCGAAGTTTTCACCCGGTGACGCATTTGGTCGATGTGACGACGATGTATGCCATCTGCACACTGCACAGTAAACATGCGAGTACCGAGCGACGACGTTATTCGCCCAGGAGTCCACTTTACTTTCCGATTAACACCGTAGCTACGAACGAAGACGTGGTCCCTGATCGCGAACGTGGTGGAGTGTAGCGGCGGCCACTTGTCGTGATGTACGGATGGTTGTAGAAGAGAGAGCGGAGTTCGAACTTGCCGTCCGATCATCAGCTCAGCCGGAGTACGCCCCGTGGCGCAGTTCGGCGTGCTGCGGTACTCGCGAAGAAAACCCATGGTAGCCTTGTCTCTCTCCTTCCCTTCCTCTCCCACGGAACGCTGCATCGCTGTCTTGAAAACGCCCACCAGGCGTTCGGCCTCGCCATTAGAGGGCGGGTGAAAAGGGGCACTTGTCAAGTGTACGATGCCGTTCAGGCGACACCAGTCCTCAAACTGCTTCGATCCAAACTGAGGCCCGTTATCCGAGACAAGTGTCTTTGGAGAACCCCGCGTGGTGAAAAGAATGTTGAGCGCCATAATAGTGGTCTCCGTAGTCGGATACTTTGACATACGAACGACGCTGGGCCACTTTGAGTAGGCGTCCATGACCAGCATCCACATGTTACCCAAGAATGGGCCAGCAAAGTCCACGTGAATGCGGTCCCACGGCTCGTCGGGCAGTGGCCATGGCGACAAGTTGGCAGTTGGTGCTGGTGCTGTAACAGCGCAGACGTTGCACGCTTTACAGCAGGCTTCGACGCTCGCCTCGATGTTCGGCCACCAGACATACAGTCGTGCCATCGCCTTCATGCGAACAGCTCCGCGATGAGACTGGTGTAGCATGGTGATCACCTTGGTCTGAAGCTCCTGTGGTACTACGACGCGACAGTCTCGTAGCATGACGCCGTTCACTTGACAAATCTCCGTCTGCGTGTTGAAGAATGGTCTCAGAGCGTCCATCCTGCACTCTGGCCCAGAGGTCGGCCAACCGTTGCGCACGAAGTTTAGCACTTGCGACAGGACAGTATCCTTCTTGTTGCACTCCGCGACGAGCTTCCACGTGATCGGGAACTCGCTGACAACCTCTGTGGCGATCTGCTGGACTTCAGATGTGATTGCTCTGACTTCCTCCTCGCGGTCAAATGCGACATCCGGACCGGCAGGAAGTCGAGACAGAGCATCTGCGTTGCAGTGTTCTGCCGAAGCGCGGTAGCGGATGTCATAATCGTGGCCCATCAGCAGCAGAGCCCAGCGCTGTAGGCGCTGTAAAGACATGGCTGGGAGCGACTTATCCGGTCTGAAGATCGTTAGTAGCGGCTTGTGGTCCGTCAGGATGGTGAAATGACGACCACTTAGGTACTGGTTGAACTTGCGGATACCGTAGACGATTGACAGTCCCTCCTTCTCAACTTGGGCATAGCCTCGCTCAGCCTTGCTGAGAGTCTTGGAGGCGAAAGCTATCGGCTCTTCACTGCCATCAGGCAGTACGTGTGAGATGACGGCCCCAATGCCGTATGGGGACGCATCAGTTGCAATCACGATCGGCTTCTCAGGGTCGAAATGCACGAGACGTGTTCTGTCCGCGAGCATTTGCTTGAGTTCATCGAAGGCGGCGGCGCACTCTGCTGACCACTTCCATGGAGTGTCCTTGCACCGCAACTGGTTTAGTGGGGCGCACACAGACGCAAATGCAGGCAGAAACTTTCCATCATAGTTGAGCTTGCCCACGAAACTCTCGAGTTGCTTGAGGTCCGTGGGCGTCGCGTACTGTAGTATTGCCTGGACCCTCTCCTCAGATGCGCACAGTCCATCCTTCGAGATGATGTACCCCAGGTACGACACTTCCGGTGCGAAGAAAACGCACTTGTCGAGTTGCAGCTTCAGACCGTAGTTGTCAAGAGCCGCAAAAACGCGTCGCAGGTTTTCGAGGTGCTCCGCCTTCGTCTGCCCAGTGACGATGATATCGTCCAGGTAAGCGGCGACGCCTGGGATGCCGGTAACCAGATTGTCCACCAATTTTTGGAAAATGGCTGGAGCAGGGGACGGACCGAAACATAGTCGGTTGTACCGGTAGAGTCCCTTGTGCGTGTTGATGACGAGAAGTTGCTTGGTTTCGTCGTCCAGCTCAATCTGCAGGTATGCGTCTCTCATGTCGAGTTTGCTGAAATGCATGCCCCCCTGCAGTTTGGCGAAGAGTTCCTCTATTCGCGGAATAGGATGCTGTTGGACGTGCAGGCACGGATTGACGGTCGCTCTATAGTCACCGCAGATCCTCACTTTGCCACTCGGCTTCTGTACGACTACAATAGGGGTAGCCCAGTCTGAGTAGTCGACTTTGGTGACAATCTTCAAGTCCTCCAACCGTTGGTTGAAGTTCTTTTTCAACCGCGTCGATGCGGGAGAAAGGCAAAGGCCTCGCCTTCAAAAACTTGGGTTGCACATCGTCGCGTAGCTGTAGATGAGCCTTGGTCTTCGTACAGAGGCCCAGCCCGGGTGCGAAGATGCTGGGATGATCCGCGATCACCTTCTTCAGATCAAGGTCGGTTGGCACACCCATTGTGTGCACATCGGCGGAAAGTAACTCCGTTGACGCCTTTGGCGTGTAGAGTAATGCGTTGATGTCTAATTGGAATGCTTGAATCCAGTTCAGGCCAAGCAACGAAGCATCGCTGCTGACAACAACGAGGGGGAGTTGCAGCACTGTCGAACCACACTTGACGTCTACAGTACACTCGCCCATAACGCTGATCTGGCGCTGGTCGTAGGCGCAGAGTCTGATATACGACCGAGCGAGCCGAGGAGAACCAATCTTCTTCCAACCAGTTTCTCCGGTGAGTGCGATCGGGGATCCCGTATCCACCTCAAACTCGACGTTGTGCCCGTTGATCAGCAGCGCCTGTCGTGGCTTCCTACGCAGATCGTGTGTGTGTGTGTGTGTGTGTGTGTGTGTGTGTGTGTGTGTGTGTGTGTGTGTGTGTGTGTGTGTGTGTGTGTGTGTGTGTGTGTGTGTGTGTGTGTGTGTGTGTGTGTGTGTGTCGACAAGGTCATCACCGACATCGAGGCTGTTTTGTAGTCGTTATGTGACTTGCTCCCCGACTGCTCAGAGCGACAGACCGACTTGATGTGTCCGATCCGCCAGCACTTGTGACACTCCGATTTTAGGAACGGACATGCAGCTCGACGATGGTTTGTCGAGCCACACCCTGCGCACCGTTGTCCTTGACGTCCCTCTGGTCGAGACTCGGACTTGTGTGACTTGTTGTTCTTCCAGTTGCCCGTCTTGGTGCGTCGCGGTTGACGAAGCTTCTCGACAGCAAGCACTTCAGGAGTAGGCCCCTGTGTAGGCCCTTTGACGATCGCATCGCTAGCAGCCAATGCGACGTACGAGTTGGCGGTCTTCAAAACCCCATCGAGGGTCGGTGAAGGCTCCTTCAGACACGCTCTCCGAACCTCGTTGTGCGGTGTGTTGAGGACGATCATGTCCCGGATGAGCCGGTCCAAGACTTCGGATGCTCCAAAATTGCAGTCGCGACCGATACAGCGAAGATCGGCAACCCAGTCGCCATAAGTCTGACCAGGTTCCATCTTACACTGATAAAATGTGTAGGATGCGGCTAGCTCATGCAGTGACTGCTTGAAGTGTTCGTCCAACTTTCCAGTGACGTCGAGTTCTGATGCACTAAACAGTTTGTTTACGAGTTCGTAAGTTTCAGGTCCCACCAATGACAAAAAATACGCTTTCTTTTTGTCAGCATCAACAACACCATGAGCTATGATGTGCTGGTTTAACCGCTGTAGATATGCCGCCCATTTCTCACGTGAATGTTCGAAAATGGCAAATGACGGCACACTGTGTGGCTGCGATTGTGGGCTGACTGGCTTTGCCTGTGTCGCTATGCCAGTCATCGCCTGTTTCATCGCTGCAGCTAGCAAGTTTTGTAACTCGTCAGGCGACATCGTTAGTGACATCGTCGTTGGTCGTTCGTTATCTCACTTACTGACACCAGATGTTCTGTTTTCTTCGTAGACTAAATAGCGTTGCTCTGCTCATTTACATCTAGAAAATACACACACTCAAAACACGGCGGACATTTGCAATCTTTATTGTTGTCTCTCTAACTATCAGATAGGCGGCGCCACTGCGCACTTAGAATGCTGATTGCTGATCGATTTATGATTGTAACAACGTTTACAAATAAAGTCAAACACCACACTCAACATGCCTAATTAAATAAGAAATAACAATTATTAATGGTGGCCAATTTGTGCATGTGTACAGTATGCATTTTGTTTGATTAAATTATATTATAAACATGTTTTAGTTGTCTACTGTCTGCAACACCTATAAGTTTCAATCAGTCAGATCTCGTTTGGGCTGATTGTACACATTTGTAAATTTATCACATTCATATTTTACGTTCCTGTTATTGTAGGGCCAGTGACTTCCGTGAAGACTGCAACAGTTACTCCAGCCAAGAGGATTGACATCCAGAATGAACTTTGTATGACAGATTCACTAGAAATTTTGGCATGTCTAGATCAGCCAAATATTGTATATCAGGCTGTGAAATCCACACGTTACACATGCATGGATTTACGAAACAGTGAACTGTGAATACGTGTGTACTTAGCCGACAATGCCATATAGACTTATGCACTTTCCTGTGAACATTGACATGGATTGAATATGTGAACTGTGAATATTGCTGCACTGTACTATTATTCCTTATACACCTGTGTATGCCAACTTTGGGTATTGTCTTTTTCCAAGTCTTCATATCAGCCTACAGAGAACAATAAATAAACATTACTTCATGTTGAAGTACAGGATATTATTTCATGACACAGTGAAATATGAATATTGATGTACTGGGCCTGCAGTGTACTGTAAACCAGTTTTGACAATGGACTATAAATATTGTTGCATTATGCATGCAGGAAATTATAAAGCTCTCATAATGTATAATAAATTGTGTTTTTTTAAACAATTATTTCCATATGCAAGAATATATTGGTGTTCTTTATAATTATACAGTAAACACTACATATTCTACATATTTTGCCCATCGTGTATCTGGTTTGTTTATGTTCTAATGTGTAGTGTGTGAATTGTAATATCTGCAATTGGTTTAATTAAAAAGTGCGTATTTTTGTTGAAATCATCAAAAAAATTTACTTTAGTTGTTCATTCTTGGTGGCTGTGCTGATTCTGCCTCATGACAGGAATGCAGACTCATTTGTTCCGGCAGGCAACTTTGCACTTTGCAGCAGTGATATTCCAGTGACATTTTAGCTATACATTTGATTTATGTATTTGCTGATGTTTTATAAACTAACTTATTCTACCTATTTCTTTAACTAATTTAGGCACCTTATTTATTTTTGTCATTTAATTTATTCCTTTTATCTGTTTTAGCTCATTTTAATGCATTTTACTCTAGAGCCTTTGAGCAGGTGTTTCGCCTGGATACATGGCATGTTATAAATGTTTAATAATAATAAATCTGGTAGGGCTCAAAATAGTGGATATCCAAAATGATAAACTCTGTGCGAGTCAATGCCGATCATGGGCATGACTTCCATCCTCTCGCCGATTACATGATAAAGTTATGAAATTTTACCAAAGGTGAAAATTGTGAGTTTTCAGCATTTCGATTTTTACTAAGTAATTTAATTATGGAGTCGTAGTGAATACTAGGTAGGCTTGCATTTTCACAAAATGAACTTAAAAAAGGACAAGCAAAAAAAATTAATTGAGAAAGCATCTTTAATTATACATAATCCAGTCTCCAAAAAATCACATATTGTAGTAAAGTTAATTGTGTACACCATTTGCCCAGTACATTTGTAAACACCACTGTCGTGCATAATTATTTGTGGCTAAAAATAGGTAATTTATCAATGTAAATATGTCAATGGAGGTCAAATAATCAGATCACTGTAAGGTTAGTGTTATGGTCAACAATTACAGCCTCTGTTGACATGATAGCACCACAATCCATACTTAATTAAAAATAAATAGATCATTAACACACGTAATTCAGTAACACGTAAGGTAAAAAATGGGTATTAAGGTTAATGTGTATATACCATAGACATAAATAGAACACCTGTTAGTAAAACAAGACCGCTAAGCTCTTATCAGTTGACACATGATAAAGTGATGCTGGCATGGACCAGTGACATTCATACTACTGCACGGCACGAACCCACTGGAGGCCCAGTGTTTATACTGTACAGCACCCAGTCTTCATCATACATCTATATATATACAGTACTAATAAGAGATTATTACTATATAGCTATATATACCTAATACCTTATTACATGCACAATCTATCCATGCACCTTGTATATCAAATACCATAACATATTAACTATAACAGTAGCACCACTAAACATGATCGAAACTGAACTTTCTGAAGTGCTCTATACATGTATTAGCTAATGACTGCAAGAGGTCAAAATCTCATTAAGCCCTGTTGGACATTCTTCTCTAAGGTCCCAAAAAATATTCTTTTCCCATCTTCCAACACATTCCCCAGCTGCTCCATCACAGCTATTTCCACCTGCCGATCAAGATCTCTCGAATGTTATCTGGCCAACTTGCCCAAGGACACGCCTCATGTAAAGAAATGTGCTCTCTCATTTAAGCTGTCAATTGTTTTAGTAGGCAACCTTTCACATGGTTTGTCAAACAAATGCATAGAATGCAATGAATGTTGCAATGTGTACAGAATGAGTTACATGATAGTGGTTCATATAACGAAGAAAAGGCAAACGACGACCAAAAAAGGGAGAGCCTCATTAAATGCAGATGACTTAATAAAGAAAAAAAATCTTATTAATGAGCTGACATCTAGTAGAGTTTTATAAAAGAGTTACAAATATGCATACATGCACGCACACATTATTTATAAAACTGAATCCTACCCCTATAACATTTTATGCTGCACCCAATCAATGTGACTACTGGGAAACACTTAATGTACGCTCCCCCAAGAAAAACAAACGTATCTTTAATATATTAATATTTATGAACATTTTCGAAACTGTTACATTCATTCACATATACACTAACACAGCACAAACATTTGCAACATAAATTACCTGAAAATAACGAGATGTTAGATCCTGTCTTCTGTTGATTCGTACAGCTGTAAGCCACACTGGAAATAACCATATTCGTTGTCCCACAACTTTCTCCAGCAAGCCTCCAAGATGTTTGTCTTGAAGAGTTTAACACTAATGCATGTATGAACAACCCAACTGCCCACACTTATAACACAACTGCTGGGACCACCCTCACCCAAATTATTTATCAGTCTGGTAGCCATGCTCCATTAAGAACAAATGACAATGACAAATCTTCAAGTTAATTGGTTCCTGGTGTCATCGTCACTGGCTACTAGTTTATAATTCTCTGGTAGCCACCTCATCTTCATTGCTTTTGTTTGCCTTATATTGTAAATGATGATGGTGAGGAGGAAATACATTAACTTACTCACTCACTCACTCACTCACTTACTTACTTACATATGTTAGACAACTATTTTTAACATGCTATGTTCACACTATAAACAGTACTACCCTATGTGTCTTGCAGTGGATGCAACTGTTTCTGCCGTGCAATGAAATGCCAGCCAGTGGTCCACATCCGCTTCACTGCAGTGAGCTGGCTTGTCGCTCTTGTTTATAGAGGGGTGATTAATGATGTAACTCTATGGTATATACACTCCTCCCTCAACTTACTGATCTCATGTCATACATGATTACTTAATTAGGGCATTTTTAGCTTAAATAGGTCAACGGTCATTGTAAAGTTCTCTTTCTGGGTTCAGTATAATAAGGCTAGCTTTTCAACTAACTGTAATGTTTATTTGAACGGCTGTCTACATCGGTACAGTGCTCTAGCCAACTCACCCATGAGTGCCTACTCAATCATGCAACATAGTCCAGAATATTACATCCCCCTTTTTAACATAGTGAACAAGAACAGTAAACTATAACTTATTGTCTCTGCATGTATTGTATTATTCTAATATGGCGCACCTATTCTAGTATGGCACAACTATTCTAGTATGGCACACTATTCTAAATAGTTACAGGTCAAGCCTGTCCGGCTGCTTGACAGCTCTGCCAGACCGCGTTCGGTATGCCAGTTGCGTCGCGTCGTCAGCTCTTCTCGTGTGCTCATCGTGTTGCCCCGTTGTTGTGGGCTGTGCGCGGGGTGTGTCATCGCCGCCTACCGCTGTCAGTGTTTCGTCTGCGAAGTGTACCCTTCTTGGCGATGGTGTCGCTTGTAACTGACGTCGATTGCGCCTCAGGATGCGACCGTTCTGCGCCTCGACTAGGTACGACCGCGGCTCTTCGCAGGTCGCTGTTACAGTGGCTTTCTGCCACCGGCCAGACGCTTGGTCTTGTATGCGCACATGTTGCCCTGCCGTCAATTGTGACATGTCGTGCGCGTGCGCGTCGTGAAACGTCTTCTGCGTGTCCTGGCGCTCCTGCAGTCGCCTGTAGATGTCGTCTCTACGCGTCAACGGGTTGCGAATCTGGATGGGGAGGTCGCCTTTCAACTTCCGTGCGTACAACAGTTCGCTGGGTGACGGTAGATGATGATCGAGAGGCGTCGTCCTCAAGCACAGCATCGCCTTGCATGGATTCATGTTGCTCTCCTTCGCCTTCAGAAGAGTGCGCTTGACCGTCTGTATGGTGCGCTCAACAAATCCATTTGACTGTGGGAAGTGAGGAGAACTTGTCACATGCTCGAATCCCCATTCCTGTGCGAACTTCTTTTAGTTGACGCAATCGTAGTGTGGTCCGTTGTCGCTCACGACCTTCTCTGGAACCCCGTGTTCTGAGAATATGTCTGCCGTTGCCGCTACTACCGCGTGACTGGTACACGGTGTCGGCATCTTGCGTACAAACGGAAACTTGGAGTAATAATCAACTACTATTAAATACTCCGATTTGTTGTAGTGGAACAGATCTGTCCCCAGGATCTGCCACGATCGTGTTGGCAACTCGTGCGGCAACAGTGTCTCTCTGGGATTGGTGTGCTGGTGTTCCTGACACACGGCACATCTCTTCACTACGTCCTCAAGGTCATTGTTGATGCCATTCCAGAAAACGCTAGTTCTCGCCCGCATCTTGCATTTCTCGATGCCTTGATGACCGGCGTGTATGCGCTGGATCACGTCCGCCTGCATACTTTGTGGTATAACTACACGCTCGCCTTTCAGGATGACTCCGTCCTCTACCGAGAGCTCATCACGGTAGCACCAGAATGGTCGCAAAATTATCGGGATGTCGGCACGCGTCTTTGGCCAACCTCTGATGATGACTTCTTGTAAGTCGTGGAGAATCGTGTCCGTATCCGTCTCCCTTCGCAGTTCCAGTATCTTGTTGTTCGAGAACTGCACCATGCTGACCATCACATCGAGGTCAATTTCTTCTCTACTTCGAGGGTTTGGCAGTCTCGACAACCCGTCGGCTAGGAGCAACTCCTTTCCTGGCCTGTACTTGATAGTGATGTCATAGTGCTGAATCCTCAGTAGCATCCTTTGCAGTCTAGGTGGGGCTGCCATCAAGTTCTTCAGCTGAATCATTTCCAAAGGCTTGTGGTCGCTCTCAACTACGAAGTGTTTGCCATACACGTATGTTCTGAAACGTTCTGTGCCAAACACAACAGCGAGTAGTTCTCGTTCTATGTTGGCGTACCGCTTTTCGGTGTCTGTCAGGCTCTTGGAAGCGTATGCGATTGGTCTTCCTTCCTGTAACAGGACAGCTCCCAATCCTCTTCCTGACGCATCAACTTGTATTGTATAGTCTTTATCACAGTCAAAATACGCGAGTGCGTCTCAGCGCATATCGAGGACTTGACCTTATCGAAGACTTCTTGGTGCATCTGTGACCACTGGTATTCGACGTCTTTCTTCAGTAGGTCGCGCAACATTGCCGTGTTCTGCGACAAGTTGGGTACGAACGGGCCCATGTATGTGACGATTCCCAAGAACTCCTGCAGTTCCGTTCTGTTCGTTGGAGCTGGGATCATCTGAATGTCCTCCACCTTCTTCGGGTCTGGGTGAGCGCCCTTGTCGTCATACAAAATACCAAAGAAGCTGATCTGTGATGCCTTCACCACACACTTCTTGCTGTTGAACACCAAGCCGTACTCACGGGCAACGCTCATGAGATTCCGTAGGTTGGCGTCATGCTCCGCCTCTGTGCGTCCAAATACGGCGACGTCATCAGCTATGCCGACCGTCCCGGGACAGTTGTCGAGGATCGCGTCCATCTTCTGCTGGAACACGTCTTGCGACATGACGAGACCAAACGGCATTCTTGTGAAGCAGTACCTGCCAAAGGGACTGTTAAAGGTCGTCAGAAGGCTGCTTTCATGGTCCAGTTTCACTGACCAATAGCCGTTCTTTGCATCTAGCTTTGAGAAGTGCTTCGCGCCTGTGAACTTGTGAGTGATTTCTTCAAGTGTCGGTGTCTTGTGGTGGCATCTCCTTATGGCTCGGTTGAGATCCTTGGGATCCAGGCATATCCTCAACGAACCGTCCTTCTTGCGCGAGAATGCCAGACTAGATACCCACTCTGTTGGTTCGGTGACTCGCTTGATGACTTTATCTTGCACCATCTTGTCTAGCGCTTTCTGGAGCTCCTCCTTCAGTTGAATCGGACACTTCCTTGGCGCGTGTATCACTGGCTGCACGTCTGGGTCTGTCACGATGTGATATGTTCCTGGGAAGTTTCCCAAGGTGTCGAAGCGATCTGGGTACGTCTGCTTCAGCACTTGCGTTGACCCAATCGGATCGGCTTGTTGACTGATCGTATTCTTCTCTATGGCGCAGTGTAGAGTCACGAGTCGTAGTTGGCGAGAGTTTGGTAGTCCTAGGATTGCTGGACCTTCTGTGTCTGCCACAAAGAATTCGGCGTCCACCCAATCGCTCTGCTGATATCGACATGCCAATTGGATTGTTCCATACTGTGGAATTCGTGTACCGTTATAAGCAGACAAGATCGTGTGGTCTCGCGGCATCAACGTTCCATGTGTCGGGTGTTGTCCAGTTATCGCGTCAGGGAACATCTTCCTGAATACCCTCAGCGGGAGTATGTTCCCTTGGGCCCCTGTGTCCACTTTGACCTTCAGGTCTGCTGTTTGCCCCTTGCGTATATTGGGCAGTTTGATGTCGAGATTGGCGAATACTTCGTCGCGTGTATCCATTGTAGTGCCGTTTGTCGTCAATGATGCGAAGCTCAGGTGTTCAAATTGTGCTTCCAATTTGTCTTGTTGCTCCGCGTATCCTCTCTGCAGACCTACAGCGTGGACGTCTCGCTTCCACCTGTATGCTGCGGATGCCCCGTCGCTGTGCCATTCGCGTCTTGTCTTGGATCGCGCTCTGACGACATGCTGTCCTCTCCCCCTTTTAGGTTGACCTTGACCCCCATCAGACTTCTTACACACCGCCTGCCAATGATTTCTGCCGCCACATTTCTTACAGTTGGATCCGTATGCTGGGCATCTGTCCTCTTTTAGGTGAGCCCTCCCACAGAATCGACAGCCTTTACTGGGATTGGCTGCGCGGACATAGTGCACGTTGGTGTGATTCGACTGTACGCTTTGCAGCTGCGTCATGTGACTTATTGACGCTTCTGTTGTGCGCCCTATGTCCAGTGCTTTTTCTAGCGTGAGTTTATCGTCATGACCCAATAGCTCTTTTTGTAGCTCTGCAATGTTAGTGCCGATGATCAACTGTTCAATGAGTCTTTCCTCTGCTTCAGCTTGATTAAATTTGCATTTTTGCGCTTGCAGCTTGCACCGTGTGACGTAATCATCGATTGATTCACCTCCTGCCTGACGGTATTTCTGTAGATAAAAACGTTGCACCCTAAAGTTTACTTTGGGCTCAATGTGTGCTTGGAATTTTTCCCACACCAGTGATGGATCTGTTCTATCACTATCTGATAAGTTCCACGAATTGTATATTTTTTACCTTCATCACCGGCATATAGCAGTATATGGTTGACCATTTTGTCGACTTTTGTGTCTTTTACATTGAAGTATATTTCACATTTTTGCTTGAACAATTTGAATGTTCCAGCTAGGTCTGCGTTAGACCAGTCCATTCGTGGATGGTCAGACATTATTCCGTGTTCGCAGTAGTCAGTTCAGTGTGTATTGCATACAATGTATTTCTTTATTTATAGCAATCACAACACGGCGTACGTCTTGCACGCGCTACACTCGTGCGTCGACGAGCATTACGTATAGCGTAGATCATCACACTTCTTCGCTTTGTCGCGTCACGCTTTTCGTTGTATGTGCCGCTTTACTTTTGTAGCTTTCAATGTATTCATACGCCCTGCTTTTCTAGCGATGGACGTCTCTACTGCAGTGTGCTGTACGTGAAAATAGTTCGGCTTCCTTTTACTTCATTCGCTATGCTGCCTTCGTGGCACAACAATCGCATATTTCAAGTTAGTTTGACATTCAATGTTCTTACGTGGTCCATGCGTGCTTTCTTTGCATCGAACCGCTGCCACCATGTAAAGTTCTCTTTCTGGGTTCAGTATAATAAGGCTAGCTTTTCAACTAACTGTAATGTTTATTTGAACGGCTGTCTACATCGGTACAGTGCTCTAGCCAACTCACCCATGAGTGCCTACTCAATCATGCAACATAGTCCAGGATATTACAGTCATTGCAAAGTCATGTCAAGTTCACACATTATTAGGTCTTAAACCTTTTTATTTCACCTCAATATCTTCACTAGTACGCATTATGCCGTTTGCCCTTACATTCAGTAGCAGTACAGCCCACAAACATCCAGATCACAAGAAATGGACTCTATTCCAAGTGTAAAAAATGCCCCTTTTTATGACACTAAAAAACTTCGCAAATAATAAATATTGAAAAAAAATCAAAAAAGGGTTATACACTGCACAACATACTTTATCACACCGAAGTGTTTAAATGATTTTAAAATGTTTGCGTCCGTCTCCATTTGACACGCATCCTGTCTAAAAAGGGAGGGAGGGAGGGAGGGAGGGAGGGAGGGAGTCGGATAAGCGAGACTAGGGAATAATAGGCTTTGACGGGCGCCATCTTTAAAAATGGCGGATATATGAATGAACGCTGGAATGCCTCCAATCTTTAAAATGGTTTCCTTGGTATGTAGAATAGATGAGTTAGGTGTCTTCTTTTATAAAAAAAATGCACAATATTTTCCCTATCCGCTGGACTAAGTGTGGTTCTCATTGTGCAGGAAAATATGTATGCGCCCAAAATCTGGGTGCCTACATAAGTAGCTAATTAAGATCTCATCCGGGCATTTGACTAATTCATAAAATAAGAGTGAACTTTTATCAGTTGATAACTTGATACGATGCAATTCGAATTAACTTTAAACTTTGATTATATTGACACAACTGTCCGACTGAAAAGTTAAATCAGGCAACAAAATGTTTAGTGCAACATCTCGATAATGACGCCGATTGGCTGCTGGCTCTTCTTTCTTCTTTCGTAAAATTGGCAGGATCCATTTGTAAATCTTCACGGTGACGCCTACACAAAATGTAGTAGTGACAGTGGGTAACAACCAATGATCTATATATAGATCAGTGGTAACAACGAGACCACGCTTCTGCGTTCAGACTCTTCTCGGCGAATTCAGAAGGCGAGTAGTAACCTTTTCCGACAGGGGGCGTGGTCGTTGGTTTATACAATATGGCGTAATGGATGCGATTTTGCACGAAAAGGTAAACGTTTTGGTATTTGTTTGTATCTAACTTGATTGTGTTTACATAAATATGGACAATATACGATACATATGATCTTCAAGCATCGATTAATGATTACGTTGTACTTTTTATATTTACAAATACAACGTTTGACATGTTTATTGTTGCCGTAATGTCGATATGGGACCCGTCGATATTAGGTAGGCACTTCAACAAAATGCGCTGCCTCGGTCGTTCTGCGCGCACGAAAATCCGTTCACGATTTAACGCTGTTACGATTACCGAAATCTCGTTAACGTTTTGTTTCGCCGTGTGTTTTATCGGCTGCTTCCGTTCATTTTCGTCAGCTTTGACGGCACCTTTGAAAGCGGTAAGTTAACTTTCGTGTCGTGTTTTTCTTATCAAAATTGGACCAAGATAAAGCTTACAAAATGTCAGTTAGACTTCATAGGTATATTTCAAATGCAAGTAGCACAACTTCATCGAATTCCTCAGAATATTTCAATGCTGTGGTTGCCTTCTATAGGTCGAAGTTAGTATGTGGGGGAAATATCTTGTTTCCGCGCGAACGCGAAATGTGGCTTTAGTTAACCGCAACATTGTGAAGTTTTACGGATCTGTGACAGTGAGAACGAGTCTCCAGAACGAAATTATGGCTTATTTACATTTCTCTGAATTGAATTCGCTACAATTTAAAAGCCAATACAATCTGTTTTACATGATATTATTATTACTGTTTATGTTGTGTGGGCCTTGGATAAAGCCTAGAAAAATTTCAAGATTTTGTTTTCTGACCTAATATATTATATATCTATATTCAGCAATTTTTTCCACCGCACTGGCAGCTTGTAAATTTTCACATTTAATTTAATGGGGGAAGACTGTATAAAAAACAATTTAACAATATTTACACGCAGAATCAAGATAATTAGACCAAATCATAACTGCAGCAAGAAATGTATAAATCATTTAGAAAATTTTTATTTCAAGATGTTCTGGCTGAAGTTCTTCCATTGATTTCGGTTATGCGATCTCAGCCAGTATAGATCTTTGCTGGTTTTGAAGACGCTTGCTGACTTCCAGCAGATCTTTGTCGAGGGCAGTTGGAAGTGTTGTTCATGGTCGCCCTCGCCAGCCAGCAATGTCAGTGGGTTTGAAATATTGGTCTATGGCCAGCTGTGCAGGGGCTTCACGTAGCATGCAAAACACATTGTGTATATATATATATATATATATATATATATATATTAGTAACATTATATTAACATATCATTGTTTTAAATATATACTTTATTGGTTGATGATGATTGATGATATAGGACTTTTTTATTCCAGGATATATGAGACAGTAAACTGTGAATATTGCTACACTCAGCATACGGTGTACTGTGAACATTGACACGCTTCACCGGCATGGATTTATGAAACAGTGAATATTGCTACACAGCATACAGTGTACTGTGAACAATCATCATGCACTTGGCTCCCAGATGGAATAATGTAGAATCTTGCAGCCGTCGTCCATTCAACACAAGAAATGTCGGATTCAACAGTGAAATACTGTAAAAAATATATAAACATTACATCATGTTGAATTGCACAACGTAAAGTCAACATTATTTTATGAAGCAGTGACTGAAATATAAATATTGCTGTACTGAACCTGCAGTGTACTGTGCAGTCCCAGAATATCTAATAAATTGTGTTATATTTATGCAATGGCATTGTTTTTCTTCACAAAAAAACATTTAGCACTCTA
This sequence comes from Lamellibrachia columna, assembly GCA_963662155.1. NCBI lineage: Eukaryota > Metazoa > Annelida > Polychaeta > Sabellida > Siboglinidae > Lamellibrachia > Lamellibrachia columna. The sequence continues at coordinate 6,165,424 of OY759262.1, forward strand.
TGTGGAACACCAATTAGTATATGTTTCTCAAATAATTATTTCACCATTGTCACTATGCAAGATTATTTTGGTATTCTTTATGTGTGTGCGTGCGTGTGTGCATATGTATATATATATATATATATGCAGGGAATGAAAGTCCAGGCTCTGCCAAAAGTTATACAAATATCTTCATAATCATGGAAGTTATGGATTTTTATTTAAATGTATTGGTCTGACGAAATAGCATGCTAATTAGCCATTGTTGACTTATTAATTGAGTTGTGAGTAATGATGACTAATGTATATTTATGACCCTACTTAATGTGTTTTGAAATTATACAAATATATTCATAATGATGGAAGTTATGACCTTTTATAAAAAGGTGTTGACCTGTTGCGTTTGCGCATTAATTAGCCAATATTGATTTATTAATTGCATCAATTGAGTTATGTATATTTTATGACCCTGTTTAATGAGTTTGTAAACCCTGAACAAATTATGCAAATATCTTCATAATCATGGAAGTTATGGCCTTTTATTAAAAGGTGTTGGCCTATTGAGGTTGCACATTAATTAGCCAATATTGACTTATTAATTGCATCAAATGAGTTACAAGTGTGTGTGATGTATATGTATGACCCTTGTTAATGAGTTTGTAAACCCTGAACAAATTATACAAATATCTTCATAATCATGGAAGATTTTATCAAAATGTGTCAGTCGGTTGACTTCACGCACTAATTAGCCAATATTGACTTATTAATTGCATTAACTGAGTTACTATTAATGATACATGACTGGACTATATATATATTTATGACCCTACTTAATGTGCTTGCAACTCCTGAAGAAATTATTAAAATATATATACAAACAAAAAAGTTATGCCATTTTAATCATACATTTATTGAAAAATAACACAAAAATGAGAGACTTGCCTGTATACAAGATACACAAAATGTTTGGATTTTAACCGCATTAAAATCGCAATATCTTTGGATCTAACAAAGATATAGTGATAAAATAAACAGTTTTGGGTTCCTTTACATGTCACCTTTCATTTAAATCAATTGCCAATGTCCTACCATGAGATCTCATTTTTGTTTGAAGTGCCTATATTAGGGGCTACTGTTTTCATTCGCCTCATTCACTTTTCCATTCGATTTTATCAATGGTACATAACATAGCTAAAATAAAACAAGTGATGCCTACGAGCGAGCGCATTTAGTCAGTAATTACTTTCTAACAAAGGCTAAGTCAAGGCAAAGGCATTATTAATGTGAAAGTTGGTTGGATTAATTGAGCCTTGCCTTATTTAGCTTTGAGCCATTGAGGGCCACTCTCCAATATTGTCTGATAGTTCGTTTTGAAGTTCCCCCACTTTATTACTTGCTTATTTCTTTATCGAAAATAGTATTATAACATACCCCTTGCTTTGTCTCGACAAGTTCTTTCAGGAAATATACACCTTTTCTATAGTTGTATGCCAATGAACGGTCCATGCAGGCCCTTGGCCAGGGACCTGTCTGCCCATCTTCAAGACGGGCAAATGTCTGACCACGACAGGTAATATAAAAATAAAAGACCCATCCATTGGCGCTCCCATTTGAAGAAACAATCCCATGACCCGGATGTCATGGGGCGAGTTCAAAATGGCATCTTTGTTACGTTGGTGGAGATCCATAATGTTGATGTGCCTGTTGCTAGTAGCCGAGGCACTACCGTATTGTCGACCACCGCTGGCACTCTGCAGTGGCCAAGTGCGATCGCTGTAAACTTCGAAATTGAGTCTGACTCTGATTCGTGCTCCGATTCACATACATAACCGGCATGTCGGCCCTACTACTGGCAGCAGTTTCCTGGTTCCTCAACTCAAGCGGCAGGCAAACCATGAACGAATAGGCTGTGCTCAGTGTAGTAAATTCATAGTTTTTTTCCAATACTGGCAACAGCCAGGCAATACTGAATCTGGATGGTTGCTGTTTTATCAAAGAAGTAATATTTCAATGTATTACTTTCGAAAATAGTTATTTTACTGAGTGCTATATCTTACATTTCCACATAATGAGCATACATTTTGTAAGGCTAGAGATAAACTTTTTATAGTTTGCCCATATCTTAACCCAGTTTTTATCTATTCTATTTTTATTTGTTGTCTTGTTTTACTTTTAGTGTCAAACATTTGATTTTGAGTGTGATTGTAATCATATGTGTTCATATTAGGAATATTTGCATGCATGTGCATCGTAAGATGCTTCAAACATTACTTCCATGTTTATAAATTTTCAATTTATTTTTTCATGAACCTTGATGTGTTGGCTCTTCTTCTATTAAGTAATACTGTGCAGGTGTTAACGCCAACTTCGCTGCAAAGCTAGTAAGACTCGATCAGGCCAATAATGGTTAAACCGGACTTGGCCTGCCATTGAAAAAACCTAATTTGGCCAATAATGGCTGTCATTTGACATTTGCTGAACAACAAAATGCTCAAAAACAAAATGGTCCAATAATGGCTGTCACTATGTCAACCAGCATTGGCTTGCCATCGAAAAAACTTAATTGGACCAATAATAGCTGTCATAGATGCGAACTGCTTCCATGGAAGGCATTCACACATTTTTTATTATGTTCAAGAATGGCACAATTTTATTTCTGGCTAAGGGCCAAACAGCCAAAATAAGCTTTTCCCAAAATATTTAGCATTTCAGAAAGGTATTATTTTTAATTCAGTAATGATAATTCACCAGTTGAAGTGTCTTATGTTAAACAAAGTAAACTTTCAAATGTGTGTCACAGACTATGACTGATGCCCAGTAGCTGCTCCTACCCAAACTTATTTTGTTTCTTATTTCAAAATTAACTTTGTTTAGAAAGCAGAGTATAATAAAATGTACGATACATGTATTATTTCACAGTAGTTATTTGAATAAGTGCCTTTATTTTTGATCCCCATGCTGTCCAACAAATTGTCACACTTTAACTGGTTACGTATGGTACCAAACTTTGTTATGGATTGAGACATAATTAATTAAAATAATTAGTTAAAAAATTACAGATACATAAATAACAATAATATATATATATATATATATATATATATATATATATATATATATATATATATATATATGCTTTCTCATGGGATGCTATCAATAACACATCAAGAGAAACCCATTTAGACGAATGTTATGCCCAGTACCAAGCTAATCATCTTTTGCACAGAACTTAATTTTTAACCATTGGCCTGGGCATTTTTTAAACATTGACTTGAGCACTTCTTCAAAAGAACTAAACATTTACATGCAAATTGTGTGTATAATGCCCTATTATATGAACTAGGGGTAAGCATCCAAACCAAAATCGTACCCGTTATTTTGACCTATTTTTAGTTGCCTCTAACTTGAGAAGTTTACAAACGACATATCTCAAAGTTGCTGAATATATAGTTGTATTGGTACAGATTGTCTCTGTAAAATTCAAATGCGATAGGGAGAAGAACAATGGGTATACCAGGTACACGAAAATGGGAACAAACGTTTAATAAAATTTATGAACGTTCTTTCAGCAGCCTGTGTTTCACTGTTGTGTGCAATGTCCAAATTACTGCCTTCTATTGTCAGGGATTCTGGCAATAATCTTATAGTTTAGTGGATATCTACTTACTATATTTTTAGAATAATTAATCCATAAAATTTTGCTTTTTATATATTTTGCAACTTTCAGCACCCAAAATTAGAGTGTTGGGTAAGTCATATGACCACAATTTTTGCACTGTGCATAGCAGGGGTAGAAAGAACTTAACGCCCGAGGCGAGTAGAAATTCCTGGGGATGAGTAACACTTGGCTAGCACTAGCCCCTCAGACGAGTAGCTATTTGCTACTCGTAATTTTTTGTAAAGGTGAGTCGTTTTATTTACATGTACAAATTTAAACGTAAAACAATGTGTAAAAAAATTAAATCTTTAATCTTCGCTTTTCGATATCCGGTTTAATAAAATGTTTAGCACATTACCCATTGCAACGTAGTCGTAGAGATGTGGGCACTGGTACCAATGTATAGTACAGTGAACAGCGCTAACTTTTGCTCGTCGGTCGTCTGCGGTTCTGTTCAAAATGTGAAATTTTATCAAAGGTGTCTATCCCCCAAAAGAAAATTGAGTATGGAAGATAAAATTGTGCACAAGTGGAGGTATGATGCATTGGTTAGAAAACGTGAATTTCAGCACTGGCTGAAGCAGTTGTCATGGCTAAAGTACAACTACAAGAGTTTGTCAACTGGCACAGCTGCTAACTGTCGTGACGCTGAAATACTTAATGATCTAATTCACCGACACTGGTGACACAGGAGGACTCTGATGAGTCATATGCAGTTGCCAACATCCTGGACCTTGTAATCTAATTTAGTATTGATTGAATAACATAATTATGTTATAACATGAGACATTTTTTATTTGTTTATTTTATGTTTAAGGAGAATTGTGGGTCAACAAACAAATTTGCTTTCCAGTGATGTCCAACAAAAATGGGGACTAGTGATTTTTCATGGGGATGAGTAATATATTAAGGCTACTAGTCTCCCTGGCCAATGGGTTACATTTCTTAATTTCTACCCCAGTTTATAGTCCTTTGTTAGATAAACAACATTATTAACATTTCAAGATGGTGTTCTGCCACATTTATTTGGTGTATTTTTGGGAGAAAATGCCATTAGCAGAATAGTGATTTTTTAGTTTTAGTATAAACTGAATGAGACAGAAGTTGGGAGCGTACTGTTTTCCTTTTACCTGGAAGAAATCTAGAATTTTCCTTAAATTCCTGTGGGGCGCTGATAAATATTAAAATTAATTAATCTTCAGAATGTTGATTAATTTAGTAAAATGATGATGTAGTTGCTAACAGTTAGAACTTATGTCAGTTACAAAGTTCATTTACATAATTGTTCCCTGTTTACAGCAAGAGGGTTCGCTGTGTGCGCAGCACTGCCTCAATGCCCTACTGCAGGGTAACTATTTCACTGCAGTTGACCTAGCCGACATCGCGAGGCAGCTTGATGAGTCCGAACGCCAACAGATGGCAGAGGCAGGCACATACAGCGAGGAATACAGACGTTTTCTAGAGGTGAGTCAGCTGCGTTGATTGTGGCATATTGACATGGTGGGTTAACTTACAATTCAATTACAGTTGAACCTACCACTTTGTAATTGTCAGTTACAATTACACAGCACTAGAAACACAATTACAATTACAGCAAATTACTCAAGAAACTTTTTTGTTGTTGCAAGACTCACTCAGTGTTCGTTGGTGGATTACCATCACTACAGGTATGTCACATGACCAAAGTCGTGACATAAACTGGAGAAGGACTGGGAGCTCCTGAGCAATCTCATGTGTCACATGACCTTGGTCATATGACATATGAGTGGTATTAATTTGCCAGCAAAAACTGGGTGATAAGATTTCTTGAGAGGTAATTACCATGTCAGATATCTCATTCCAAGAAAGGGAGAGAAATCCAAGGAAAATGCACTTGCTAATGCTACATCTGATTAATGTCTCCATCAGCAACCGTCCAACAACTTTGATGACAGTGGCTACTTCTCTGTGCAAGTGCTGGCAACGGCCCTGCGAGTTTGGGACCTCGAGTTTCTACCATTCAACAGTTCAGATGTAGTTGCTACTGCAGCAAGGACGAATCCCAGGTACTACTATCACTACTATCACTACTACTTAAGCTACTTGTTCATCGGACAAGTTCCATTTCAAACTTTCCCCTTTTGACAGTAGTGTATGTTTGAAACTGCACACTTTTGGTGGTCGATGTGTACATGCAGTTTTGAGTAAAGAATTGTTGATTAAAATTGTCCCCTTATTTACTTGCTGCATGTGCTTAACTCATACTTAAAAATAAAGTACTAATTTATTTTAAATTTATGTAGTTTATATTTTGGTATGTCAACTCATTAAAGTTCTCTACTCTGGGTTGCGTTAACTTTTTCGTTGTATGTCATCCCATGAAAAAAAATTGTTTGCTTTATGTGTAGAAACTAGAAAGGTAACTGTGCCATTAGATTCAGTTAATCCCAAGTGTTCTCAACTTTAATCTCTGATGCCATACATAAACAATACTGTTTTCCACACCAGAACAAATAGGCATAGAACAACTTCTGCAAAACAAAATTGCTGTATTCATGTTGAAGCTATCTGCTGTGAACCGTGTATTTACCCATGAAGAAGATTTTACTCAAAAATCATTTTACGAGCGTCGGTGTGACACAATAATGAGAAATAAAAATGTATATTGAAGAGTATTGTCTGCACAGGATCCTGTAATGATTCAATGCCATAATTTGTTTTCAGGACCCAGAAAGCCTACATCTGTAACTTCCGTGACCACTGGTTCAGTGTGCGGAAACTTGGCAACCAGTGGTTCAACCTTAACTCACTGCTTACCGGCCCAGAACTGATCTCTGACACGTACCTCACACTGTTCCTCACGCAGCTCCAGCAAGAAGGTAAACAATCTTGTATTGTAATAAAAGCTAGTGTAACATTACCAGAATGAATATATCATTGATTCTGGTCAGTTATAATATAGTTTGACTAAATATTAAAAAACAGCTACAAAAATGACATCCTAAAATATATTGTGTCGGAGCAGTCAGCTGTCTTCTTAAACTTAAAAAGTACTACCTACACATGCTGCCAATATAATAACCTTAAATTCTTAGGAACTTTGTCCTGTTTAACAATAAGTTCAGAAATCTAACCACTAAACAACTGCAAAATGAACACTCTGTTAGTAATATAACACAAGAATAATAATATAAAATAATATAAGGCATGAGTTGCATTTGTCATTAAACTTTATTGTATTAATGTCCACAGAAAAACTTTTATTGCTGATTATCTGCACATGCAATGGCAGGAAAGTCTGCTACTATGTAATTTAGGCCTAGTTCGGGCCTGATGTAATTGAACTGTTTAGTATCGCTTGTGATTGAGTCAGTGGCTCTACAAGTCCAATTCTGTGCTGCCGTGAAGAACACGATAGCATGACACAAGTTTGGTAGCTTTTGCTAGACCAAGATGTCCACAGCTGTCTGTAGTTCATTAGCCCCTATTAGAAGATATGCTGGCAGACATACTGACCAAGCTACTATTTACTGAGAGGGTGAGTTAGCACCTGCCAATGTCCAGGGCTCAATATCCCAGTTGTACCAGACTGCAAATTGGCACCAGACAATACTGGTGCCGCCTGTTTGACTTGAGTCACCAGGCCTCTTCAGAAGAAGACTCCACTAGCAGTACTTGGTACTGTCCCTTGTGAGAGTAACAAAGGCATTTTATGGCGAACTGAAGAATGACACTTTCATGACACAGACTTCCTGCTTTAGACTAATAAAAGGATTATAGCCGGACGTGGTAACTAAAACAACTGTTTGCTTAAGATGGATATTAACTATGTTTCTCAGTGGACTAGACAATGTTAATCTCAGTAATGGACAGTTCTTGCCGGTATATGGCAGTTCTTCCTGATTTATGGCAGGTTTTCCTGGTTTTTTCAGTGTTTCCGAGTATTTCCCAGTTTTTCCCACTGCCTTGTCCAAAACCGTTTTTTCCCCGGAAAACATGGTCTCACATATGCCATACATGGCCTGACAGACATAATTATGTCATAAACTGTCTGACAAACTGGTGTCATACATGGCTTGACAGACATATATCATACATGGCCTGGCAGACAGATGTCGTAAAGAAACTCATAAATGGCCTGACAGTCAAATGTCGTACATGGCCTGACAGAAATATGCGTTTTCTGCTTCTGGGATTGTTGATTTCTCAGCAAAGATGTCAGCCAAACATTCAGCTTTGTCAGTTGGTAATAAAGATCTAATCACTGCTGCATAGAACTGGTGTGTCACATTTGCCACCCTGTCCCATCAATCTTTTCACAGTCCACCACAGCTTTTGCTCCCTTTCTTTAGTCCGATTGTCATTGTTGTCTTCTCTCTTGCTTTGTGTTCTGTCATTGCTTTCCAAGTGATGTAAGTGTGTGTGTTTCAAGCTTGGTTGCACCTGAGCCTGCTCTCTGGTGTGTTGTTGGCCTTGTATTGTATTGTTCTTGTTGCCACACACCTCATTGTACCGTTCTGGCTTCCCTAGGAAGGATCTAATCATGTGTCTGGGGATAAGGTTTTCCATGGCCTTCTTGATTGTTTCAGTTAATTTTGTACAAGAACCTTCCGGGTCATTTGTTTTTATAATGTTCTTCCAGGTTGTTCCACCAAGTTCATCCCTCAGGCCACCCCAGTCTGCCTTTTAGTATAACCATCTTGTGTGTGGAGGTACTTGTTCCATATCTGGGGAGACATTTAAGGTTGTGATCATATGTACCTATCTGGCATTCAGTGCTAACTGGTGAACATAGACTTGGTTTGTCACTCATGATGAGATCCAGTCTATTCCATTTGATGTGGGTGGGGCCCTTTACTAGTTGTGTTAGTCCTTAGTGGTGCATATGGTGAGGGTCTCTAGGGTGAGGTGTACCAGGCTGATTTGTTCATTTTACTTTCCAGCCACTCTGAGTTATGGGCATTATAGTCACCAGTGACGACTGTTGCTGTTGCTGCATTTGGTCCTGATGTCATCAAGGTTCTGGGTATACCACCATATAGCCTCGGTGTCTTTGTCTGGAGGTCTATAAAGGAGAAACAGGATAAGGTTTCCCCTTGACTCAAGCACGATTGCAGCTATCATCATCTCATAGTCGAGTGGTCCCAGATTGTTCATCCTTTTTAGAAGGATGGTTCTCTTGCAGTAGATGAAGCTGATGTGTTCTGATGTCTCGTGAACTCATTCATGATAATATTATAAGTGCAATCTATAAGAAATAAAAAAATATAGATTAACCATATAATGGACATGTCCCCCTTGTACTAATCATAACATTGACACACCTGCCTTGTAATAATCATGCTGTAAACATGTCCTTCTTGCAGTAGTCATTCTGTGTCTCCCTTCCAGGCTACTCCATCTTTGTGGTGGTGGGTGACCTGCCCCATTGCGAGGCAGATGACCTGCTCAAGGTGCTGCCCGCCGTCCAGACGGTCAAGCCACGACTGCTGTCTGATGTGGCAGAGAAGGACATGACCAGTGTTGGTATTGGCAGCAGTAGTGGCACGCTGGTGGACGACGAGGATGTCCAGCGGGCCCTAGACGAAAGTCAGCTGCTGGCCGCAGAGGAGGAACAATTGCAGGCTGCCATTGCCCTCAGCATGCAGGGTGAGTTGGTCAATTGTTTCCTAGTTTTTCTAGCAATGCTCTATTAAATGACTAGTCTGTATATATGTATTTTGTGGTTACCAGAATCTGATACTCATGGTTTTATGAGGCCTCATTCAACTAGTCAGCATTTTTCAGAATATTATTGCCGAGCTGACCTTTCTATGCTGCCAGGGTGCATGTCGTCTTTCTGTGCTGCCAGGGTGCATGTCGTCTTTCTATGCTGCCAGGGTGCATGTCGTCTTTCTATGCTGCCAGGGTGCATGTCGTCTTTCTATGCTGCCAGGGTGCATGTCGTCTTTCTATGCTGCCAGGGTGCATGTCGTCTTTCTATGCTGCCAGGGTGCATGTCGTCTTTCTATGCTGCCAGGGTGCATGTCGTCTTTCTATGCTGCCAGGGTGCATATCGTCTTCAGTGGTTCTTTTACAAGATCACCAAAGTCACGAGACACACTAAAAGCCATTGGTCCCTTCTGTCTGGTGGCTATGCCAAAGGAAATAAAAGATCCTACACGGGGTAAATGTGTAACCTGCTGTGGACTCCATCTCTCATGAGTCACTGCATGCAGAAGCATCCACGGGGTGGCTCAATTAATTCTTCTAACTACTTCGCAAGAGGATACGATTGAATGAATGAATTTCAGGATTTCAGGTGCTAGTTTTGTTGTGTAGAAATAATATTATTATCTGTGGTGGTGAAATTTGTCCAAAAGTGGACATTCGTCATGTGGGAATATTCTCCTGAAATTCACATTTCTCTGTAAATAATGTATTTCTTGAAAAATTTTATTGTGAAATCCACTGTTCCAATGGATATCCCTCTTGGTTCTATCAGACAGAAACAACTGCAACAACTCTGAGGATTCAGCAGAATTGCCAGAGGTAGCATCGTCATCAGCTGCCCTGTCCTTAACACCTTCAGCCGAGGAAGTCAGGAAGAGGAGGCTGGCATTTCTGCAGAGAGTAGAAAATGACCCAACCGAAGCTGGTGCTGCTGGTGCTGTTGAAGTCACAGGTTCTAGCGCTAATGGCATCACTGGCACAAAAGGTGACAGTGACAAGAAACCTTGGTGAATGATAACTTATTCCTTTGTGCATACTTTGTGCCTACTGGTGCGTAAGACAGAAACAAGACATATCCACTTATCCACATATCCACGCTTTCCCATAATTCCTCCTCTACAGAGGAAACGTACCAATAAAATACCTACCGTACATAGAGATGGGAATGTTTGTTCTCCTAGAAAATGTTCTTTGTTGTTAAAAATAATTGTTGCTACGAATAAATATATCATGTCACATTCAGCAAATGTCTTGTGATGATAATCAATCTGACAAATTTTAACAAAAACAAGAAACTTCATAATAAGCGATGATAATTCCAGTATAGAATAGTTCCTGAAGCTTGATGTACATACCAGTATCATCATTTATCATTATGTAGTTTGTCTTTGTAATTTTTTTCAGACATAAAGATACCCGTGTCTGTGTATCACAGCCAACACAGATAGCGAAGTGTTAGTTAAATTTACCTTGTTGTTTTGCTTTCTATTGTAGACCTGTCGGAAGAGGAGATGCTAGCTGAAGCTATCAGTATGTCAATGCAGACATAGATGTCACACAAAGTCACCAATCTACTAGCTATGTCAACATTTTCCTGAAAATATCTGATTTTGTGCAAGAGCTTGAAACATTTTTTTCTCAAAAAGTCGTTGCAAGCATGAAATATTTGAGTTAAGATGTAAGGCATTACAAACATGCATTTTACTGAACAGCATGGAATAATACAGAAATGAAAAATGGTGTGAATTATTTAGACAAAAATGCAGCAGTACAACTGATAAAACAATATTTGATTAGGTTAAAAAAAAATTGGTTGAATATAGCAGGGTAAATGTACAACTCAAATATCAATTTGATGTGAACACGGTCATGGTGTGGTTCATCATTGTACAACTTAAGTGTAATGTGTGAAATTTGAGAGCTGCTTGATATAGAGACTGTGATATACTACAGTTGCCTCATACTGGGATTATCTTAGTTATATCTCTATTATTATATCCTTATGCACACATCTTGAGGTACTGACTTAATGTAAAGTCTATACAGTGTGAATATAGCTTTGAATGTAGGGTACAGTGTCCCACATCAATCAGATTGTATGATGTATGAAGTACAAGCGCAACACCTAGTGAGTATGCTAGTTAGCAACCGTCTGTGGGGGTGAAATAATTGCTAGGCATATATCTGCCAAACGCTAGCTGATTTAATTTGATGTAGGCATATTTTGTAGCTTGTTAGGTTGCATGTGTAAACATATATGTTTTCCATAGAAATTCCGTGCTTGATGTAGCCCATCATGAATCCGGTTCATTGTTTAATGTACAAATCTGTAGTCTATGAATAGTTTATGCGCAGAGTGCATACTTTTGTAAACATTATCGAAAGAATTGACTTTGACTGTTAGACTTGTGAATGTGTGAATAGCCTTGTGCTATAATATATAATAGAGCCAGATCACTTTTGCCTTTTTTGTCCAATTTTGTAAAAAAATTATTTAATAGTTTGTCTGATAATTTCTCTGAAACCCAAAAAAATTTAGCATTATAATGATATAAAAAAATTTAGTCTAAAGGATATGCTGGTAGTATAGTATATGATTGGGATTTGGCCAAATTGTTCCATATATATGATGTTCCTTACATATATTTATCATAAAATAGTGCATGGCAGAATCGGGATTTCACAGTTGTTCCGTTTAAGCGGTTGTTCCTTATAATAAACCAAGACTTTTGCGAGCATCTGTTGAAGAAGTGAGTGATTGTGTCCATCTGTTGAATAATTTGTTTTGGTATTCCAGCCTAGAATATCAACAAACAATTTCATTTACATGTATAAACAGATTAGTATATACTGTATGCAAGTGTAAAGTGCTTTGAACAGTCCCACGAACTGGATACTGCGCTATATAAGATTGTACCTTTACCTTTTAATGTACATGAATCTTGGTTTATTATCGGTTGTTGTATGATTGCATTGACGTTAGACTGTGTGTTTGCACGTGCGTGCATGTTTAACAGCTTATGCAAGCCTGTATTTATCTTTCAAACATTCATATATGTATGTAGGAAACAACAATATAAAATAGATACAATGTTCTATATAAAAATGTCAATGAAAATACGTGTGTATGAGATAACATAACAAACTGGGTATGATATGCTATGTAAAAATGTCAAATAGTCAATACAATCTATAATTTTGTTACATATATACACACGTGTACCAGGGTGTGTGTGTGTATGTGTTTGTGTGCTGTTCTGCAGCTGCAACCATTACTGACGTTGAAAAGCCAGCTTTATTACATTGTGTGACCACATATTACATATTCATTGTTGCGATAGTTACTTGCATTTTGTTTTGGTAGAACTCATGATTTTGTGATAAAGATTTTTATACATGAGCTGCCTGGTGTTGTCTGCTTATGGAGCTCTGCTTCACTTCCACTATGTATGTCTGTATGTATGTACAACGATTTTCATTGGTTAACTGATAGTGGGGAGTTTTGTATAATTAAAATGCTCCAATTCTCTAAATGTTTTTTATCTCAGAATGCATTATACGTGCTTGCCTGACCAGTTTCTGCAACTAATCATCTCACTGAACATCTTGTGTTCCTAATGTTTGCAACACAAAAATTAATAGAAGCTCTCTTTAGATTGAAGAAAGTGGCAACATATTGCATGTTATTACAATGAAACATCTATAGAAGCCGACTCAGCTTTGAAGCATTTTAATTACCAAAGGCTTATGTTACAACTGAAGAACAGTTTGCACATTAGAAACAGAAATGAACAACAGCATACATGCATGTAGTATAAACTATCGTATGCCACACAAAGTGCCAACCTATGGACTTGATGTTCACATCAATATATATCTTCCAAATGGAAAATTTATTAATCTCAAGTTTTTACAGTAACATTATTGTATATACATTCATAACACAACTGATTTATTTATCACGACCCATTCTGGCTTTTGACCAACTGCCTTTTCGGGTGCCAATTGCTGGTTTTGTTTGGATTTTGATTAACTATCTTTTTTTTGGAATATTCCATGGTGCAAATTACTGGAAGGAAAGTGGAATCCCTCATGATTTTGTAGCCTAAAGTCAATTTTTTAAACATTCATCACTGATTGTAAAAGGTACATTGGTCATACATATTTCCTGCAAAAGTCAACAGGCTTGGTTTTAAATTTAATTTAAAAAAAATATTTTCTTCCCACACCACACCTGTCTCCCTAATCCTCCTCATCTTCCTCCTCCTCTGCTTCCTCCATCTCCTCAGCAGCTTCTGCAGCCTCAGCCTGGGCAGCACGGAGGGTGGCCTCATCGGCGGGAGTTGGATCATCAACCTCTGTGATTTCTGGGCCACTTGGGAACTCGTCCTGGACCGCAGGGGGAGGAGGCGGGCTGTAGTTGGCAGCTGAGTATTTCTGGCCCCAGCCGATGTAGACATTCTCAAACTTCCTGTGTGCATCAATAGAGTTATTTATTCAACTGAACCAACAACAATGGTGACGGTGATGATATGTCTAGTGGGTTTCCTTGAATCAAAATGGTTCACCGTCATGATTTTGTTGTTGCTATGATTACTGTGGTTGCATCTCCTACAACATGCTATATTTGTTTCCTTGTCTAGAATTGGTGTATCCATGACCAGTTAGATATTTACCCCATGTAGAATTTACTTCCCTGGCATTGTTTCAAAACTCAGTACAATTTTGTTAATGCATGTACTTGATATTATATCCTTATGGATTAAATGCCAAAATTTGCCACAATGTTACTGAAGATGTGGTTGATGAATTAAAAAAAATTTGAAACATTTAGAGTAAGCAACAAAGACACTCGGAGTATGTCCATTATATATAGAAAGTCTTGCAATTTAATAGAAGGCAAACTTTTTAAGACGATTACAACAAACTGCCCAATATGCGCACAGTTGGATGTCATAAAATTAACACTTATTTTAGTACAATGCAAACCACAGCCCATGTGAGTATGCACTGCAAACCTGCCACTTTTTTTGCTGAAATCCTTATTCTTGACTGGAAATTCTGCATATGTATGGTTAGAAAAGGTTTCATTGGTTAATTGGCCTATAGCATTCCTATTCCAACTGGGTGTTGCCATCCACCAGGATATGATATGTATATACCTACATCAAATAAAATCTGCTAGGTTTCACTGTAAATCCTCCTAGCATCAAAGGAATGTGTGCTTCAACTGCTGTAAGTTTGTCATTCAATTTTATACTTGTGTGATGAAGACAAGAAAATATGTACTTCATCACGATTTTTCCATTTGAAACAAATCTGTATGTATAATATATACGGCCATATACCTCCCAAATCCTGTATTGCATGATGGGAAATCTGTACGACGTGGCAGATCTTGCACTGTGTATCAAATGTTGGCTGTGGGTAGTTGTCAATTACTTACTTGTCGACAGCGAATGCGTGTGCACCCGGCCACAAATTGCTGTGCACAACGGCGATGGCGTACTGAGGTACAAGTTTGGACGAGAGGTGTGGTGTCCAGGGCGGCATGTTGTCAACCTCAGTGTCCTCACTGAGGGGGGTGAGGAGTGGAGGACCAACCTCGGGCTCTGGTTCGTCTGGTTCTTCCCGCTCCTCCTCCTCGTCTTCATCGTCAAAGTCATCCTCTCCCTTCTGGACGGGGTTCCACCAGGTCGTACGGCCCTGGGGTGGAGTAATCATGGTGTATCATAACAAGGTAACTATGTCTTCTAAACACTCCTTCCTCAGTTCACTTACCCAATGAATCAGGTTCAATGATGTTCAAATCTTAATAAGAGTGCAAACTTTTGTTAAAATCATTGAAAGAATTGTCTTCGATCATTAGACTGGGTAACTTGTGAAAGTATGAAAAGCCTTGTGTCATAATATATAGAGCAGGATCACTTTTGCTATTTTTATGCCAAATTTTGGTGTGATCTGGTTAAAAATACTTTAATAGTTTTGTCTGTTGTTAAAGCTAGCATGTTGTAGTG
Organism: Lamellibrachia columna; assembly: GCA_963662155.1. Lineage (NCBI taxonomy): Eukaryota > Metazoa > Annelida > Polychaeta > Sabellida > Siboglinidae > Lamellibrachia > Lamellibrachia columna. The sequence continues at coordinate 6,180,769 of OY759262.1, forward strand.
GATACTAAATAGGTTACATTAAAGTCGTAGTGGATACTAAATAGGTTACATTATTGTTGTAGTGGATACTAAATAGGTTACATTATTGTTGTAGTGGATACTAAATAGGTTACATTATTGTTGTAGTGGATACTAAATAGGTTACATTATGGTGGTTACTACATATGTTTCATTATTGTCATGGTGGATACTAAACAGATTACATTATTGTCATGGTGGATACTAAATAGGTTACAATATTGTCATGGTGGATACTAAATAGCTTTCATTATTGCCATGGTGGATACTAAATAAGTTACATTATTGTCATGGTGGATACTAAATAGGTTTCATTATTGTCATGGTGGATACTAAATAGGTTACATTATTGTCATGGTGGATACTAAATAGGTTACAATATTGTCATGGTGGATACTAAATAGCTTTCATTATTGCCATGGTGAAAACTAAATAGGTTACATTATTGTCATGGTGGATACTAAATAGGTTACATTATTGTTGTAGTGGATACTAAATAGGTTACATTATTGTTGTAGTGGATACTAAATAGGTTACATTATTGTCATGGTGGATATTAAATAGGTTACATTATTCATGAAATGAATCAGAAACAAAACGAGCAAAAAAGCTATTTCCACCTCTACATCTTGTCTTCTTTGCCCCTCTCGCTAGCCGCTCATTATTTACCCTCCACACCACCTTTTCACCAGACTATCTTGGCCAATAATGTACACAAGCTCTGTCAATAAACGTCCTTTAGTATTTCTATTTACATGTGTTTCTTCGTCACTTTTAGACACAAGTGAGATCTGCACCTCCAGTATCATGTGCATTTCTTATTTAACAGATTTTATGAATGAAATTACCATACTTCATACCGTACAACCCTTTATATGAAGGACAATTGTTCACAATGCTATGTGTGCTTTCTACATCTATTTCATGTTATGTAATCTTCATCAAAAGTCCATATCGGTTTCTTCATGAAACTGGCTCCAGTTCTGCTTGACCTCTGACCTACCTGGGGCAGGATGTGCAGTACGTGGTGTACCCAGTTGGAAAGGGAGGGGTCGACCAGTTCTCGGGTTGGGACCGGCTCAAAGTCAAGATTCTCCACAAAGTTATCACGACCTGAAATAATGTAACGATTGGTTGACAGTTCATATAAGCAAAATTGCTTGACTAGATCTTGACATAAACGTTGAGCTTGTTGTTAAGTAAATTAGCTGTAATGTTTATTACATCTGTATATTATATGAACATTTCCTTTTTAATCATACTAGAAATAACAAATTCTTATCATACATGAATGTTCTTAAAATGCAACATTATTATGCGATAATTTGTATCCTATTTGTATGGTTTTATTATGCGATAATTGTATCCTTCATTCATAGCACCCAATTTATGGCTTCTGATGCAAAAATATGAAAATTGCAACATTGTCCTTGAATACAGCACACAATCAACCTCAACGAGGGACATTTCAAAAGACTGCCAAGCCAACCAATAGCACCCAGTACAGTTTACGATACTGTGGCAAATGTCTCTTCACAGATTCATCCAATCATGGGATTGTGTGAAATTACTCGCACCTACCAAATCGCTCCTGGAATATAATTAACATGTTTTTGGGGGAGGAATACACGTTCTGAAACTCAAAACAATGCTATGCCAAGAACAAATAGGATGTTGCCATGTGCGTTCACGATAACTCATGAGAATATGGGACCCTGCGAACAATTTCACAGGAACTGGAAGGTTTAAGCAAGGTTGTTTTCCTACCAGCCTCTTCATCTTCCTCCTCCTCCTCATCAAACTGGTAGAAGCCGAGGGGAGATATGTGTGTCCCGGCACTGATGCGGGCAATCTGGGCCCTCAGTAGGTTTGCCTCATTCCCGGGGAATGGGGGATAGCATATCACCTGCAACACAGGTAAATAGTAATCAATGATAGGTTGTCAGGATAACTCCAGTGACTATCTATCATTCATGTGATGTTAAGTAAAATTATTACCTAGATGATAATGTTGCCTATGGAAGAACTATTAATTATATATTTGATAACCGATGAATGTTGTTTTACGTTGCTGATATGTAACATTTCATGTTTCTTATGTAGGAATGTCTCACATTAACAAGTGTAAATAAACCAGATATCTGCATGTCATGGCTGTCTACCATTCAGACTTTAGACCCAAACATGATGAAATGCCTACCGGAGAATCAAGGTTTCCAGTGAAGAACTTCTTGACCTTCCTACCAATTGTGATCTGGGCTGGTGTTGCAATGGGGAGCTTGGTCCACGGCTTGCCAGCTGCACAATAAATAAAGAGCAGTGAATATGGTAAGCTATGACATCACAGAATCAGAACTACATATATATAGGATGCACACTGTATGATCAATTTCGGTACTGTCTTAATAACAAACTTGTTGACTCAAATCACAGGGGCTAACTTGAGTCATACTCAAGTTGCACATTTTCACGACTTGCAACTTGGAATTCAGAGAGAAGACTCGAGGAAGACTTGACTTGACAGTTTGTGACTTGCCAACAAGTCTGGTGGCTTGAAACGCAAAACTTGCCGCACCGAATACAATAATTATTAAGAAGAAATAAGTACTTGATATGACTGGCAAATGTTGTGACGAGGCAGCATCCATCTAAATTTTCTGCTCAAAATTACCACACACAAACAACAACAATCATGGCAATTGGTGAATCCTGGTTACTTTGGACTTGACTTGGAATTCAGAGAGATGACTTGGAGGTCATTAACTAGGGACTTGCTAACAAGTCTGCTTAATACACACACTGCATGATCTTACATGAACTTTCATTTGCATGATTTTTCTTGTTATCTTGATATTTTTATTTTTTATTGCTCAGCATTGTCTATGTTGCTTCACTATGGTTATGATAGCATTAACATGGATTTGTAGCAAAGAGAGCCCTGGATATTCACCCACCTTCGTTGCAGACAAAGTATGTCTTCTTGTTCGCCCCAGTTCGGTTTTCCTCCTTGGGTACAACAGGAGGGGGCTTGAATTCAGGCTTTGGCGTATCATCTTCTTCCCCTTCACCTGGAACAGCCACCAGGTGTCTCTCACATCGATCTATGCTAACTAGCCAACATCTTACATGTGTATGTTAAATTAAATAAAATGGTATTGTGTGAAATTTAAATTCAAACTTGTGCATTTTTTTGCTATCCCAATCAAATGATAAAAAATATTCAAATCTTACTTGTGCAATCCGGTTTAATTGATTATGTTCAGAATTAGTAATTTGGTTTAATATCTTGATATGATGTTCCATCTTGGGACAATAGCCAAATTATAACAATCTAGTAATGTAATGCAGTAGTTCACTGCACTGCTACTTTCCAAAAACACCCCAGTTTGGGGGCGAATACTGGACTAGCTGTGTTGCTGCTTGTGTGGTCAAGATTTGTTCTTGCCATCTGAATTTAGTTAATTATGAATGCATGAATGTATGACTGTATGAATACTTTCAAGTTGGTACAACATTATAATGTTTCGACTGTCAATGCCACACTTGTTGGAGGACTTGGTAGATAGTTGACAAACGACAAAAGATTGAACTGGTGCGAAGAAAACTACAATAACTTTTCTCTTTTATAGCAATCATAATTAACCAGCATCTCTATGTATTTGCCTACCTTCCTCCTCCTCATCCCTCTTTTCTTCCACTTCCGGCTCTTGTGCTTCCTCTGCCTGTTAGAAATTACAGTCTTACACATTGCTAATAATAATAGAACTACCATAGTGGCCTAAATCCTCAGGAACCTGAGCTCAGAGCCACAATGAACCAGAAGCATGATATCACACACAGAGACATGCAAATCATTTTCTATCATGGTTTTACATATATAAAGATAAATAAAATTTACATTTCTGTTGGCAGCTAGAGTATTTGTTGTTGACAATAGTGCAAAATGTTTTGTAGATGCTGCATGACTTTAGATTGAACTTTAATAAAATAATATCCAATTGACCACACTTACATAAAACAAATGGTTTAGTCATACAATTAATGCCTTATACATTGGTGTAAAAATGTGTAAACCATTAAATTATAAATTCAAACATCAAAAATACTGCATATTTCAATCATATCTACTCATGTTAATTGTGCCTTTTTATAAATGTTTTATGTCATAGAAATATTATATTTCTAGGGATGCAATTACTAAATAAAACTACCACGTAAAAGGATATTTTGCTTAGAGGGATAAAAACGGTTAATAACACTAGCTTTTGGCTATGACCTATTCTATGAGACTGATGGCAGTGATCATTCATCTACATTTCTACAGTGCATGTTATATAAATATACGTTCAACTACAGTGTGAGAAACGCATACCCCCATCAGGTCGAGGAGCTGGCAATCAAAAACAATCATTTTACATTTCAAACATTTCATATGACACTTCTTCTTAGAATGCTAGTAAGAAGACAATGCATACTTTGTGATTTTGGGACTAAACTGGGTCAACAAAAAGTTCATTCAAATATAAACAATATGTTCCACCTAAAATTGCAAAAACATTTAACAAAATGATGTTCACTCCTGGTAGCTAACTGTTGTTTGTAAAAAAACAGTGTATTCTGGCAGAATCCCTGTGATTTTCCTAAAATAAATTTATATAAACTAAATGAAATAATAAACATGAAAATCACTGGCATTTTGGTGGTAAACCAACCCAGGCTATTTACCAACAACATCCAGACATCTCATAAAAAATGTGAAATAGTTACTATGAATCTTTATTTGTGCAAATTAAAATTTATAAGATATATTATAAATAAGCTTTATTTTTTATTATGTTTGTATAAACAAGTTCAAGCTGTGCAAGATTGCAGACAATTGTTTTAGTGCAAGACAAGGCATGAATTTGCATAAGTTTTCTATTTCTCATGTGACAAAAATAACATGTAGAATCCTCCTTAAAACCCACCTCTTCCTCCTCCTCCTCTTCCTCTTCCCCCTCTCTGTATTCCACCTCGGCAATGAGGTAGTTTTGTTGTGTGCCAAAGATCTTGCCCCAGAAGCGTACATGCAGTAGTGGGTGTGTGTCGACGAGGTTCTTGAGAGCGAGCCAGATCCGCACAATCTCCTCGCGATTCAGACCAACTCCAGCTTGCTCGAAGAAGAAGCAGAGCTCCATGAGGTTAGGCAGTGGAGTTTCAACATCCTCCTCCTGCTCCACGGCCTCCTCCTCCGCATCACCCTTCTGCGCAGACAGGGATGGTAGAAGAGACAGAGTAGAATGCAGTCACCAAGGGGAAGAACGATACATAGTTGTATCGCTAATATCAAAGAATGTGTGTAAATGAAAACACAGCACTTGCTGAGTGAAATGGAGTCATGGTTCACAGTTAGTCTTGGAAAATTTTAGTATCACTTGTGTTTATCCATACACTATTAAGACCAATTGCTGAATCCCACATGAAATGAGCATCACTGCAACATAATATTAGACATGCATGACTGTGTACCATTTTGAATAATCAGATCATTCATTTAACCACTTCCACTGGTATTCAAACACAATCCCAATTCTCATTATATACAGAAGAAATTGCCTCCTCTTTTTTCATACTTTGTTATCTCTAAAGTCAGTACTACCTATATGTGGTGATATGCTATTTTAATCAGCTGCACATGTAGCAGCTGTTTCTGATGATACAACAACCACTCACGCCGAACAACTTCTCTTGAACTTCTGCAAGGGCAACTTCTGTTGACTTCTCATCTTTTGCCTGGATGGTGTCAACATCTGACGTGAACTTTTCCTTCTTTTGATCTTTACTGTAATCTTCAAATACATCTACAGCATTATCTGGACGCTCATCCAAGACTTTTGTCAACACTGCTGCCAAGTGGTCATACCTGAAACATGTTTTATGTGAACATCACATCTTTTTTGTAGGTCATATAGCCATTTTTAGTTGTTAAACTTACATACATTTGATAAAAATAAATAAATATGACTATAATTAAATAATGCCAAGTTATGCATGTCCAATTACTTACGAGGGACATTATATATAAAAAGAATGTAATTTTGTTAATGTGCATAGATTAATATTAGGTATGAAGCTTACCGACTAGCTATGACTACTATTCTAGCAGTAAGTTAACTCACAAAAGTTATACATTTAATTACCTCTTGCATAATATGTGTAATGGTTTCTAGTTATCATGCATGTGCAGACATGTAGTAAAAATAATTTCAAGTGGTTTTAATGCATATAATGAGAATATAATGATTAATTGTTTATATCAGTATAAAGTACTTTAGTAAACAGTACCACTGAAAGGTCTACGCAAATAAACTTAAACCAATGTAGATGCATAATATATAAAACATGTAAATTATATAATCCATTTTATGTTTAAATTGCTCAACTGTATCTGTAGTACGTGCTCATAAAGGACAATTGTATCCAACAAAATGCTTGTTTATGGTTACATGTGAAATGTAATGACGATGGTAACAACGAAGTAAACATCTTAAAAGTATTACTCACAAGTTCAATCCCGATTTCCCACTCTGCGTCAGAAGGTATGCTTTTGCATTCTGATATTCAATCTCTCTCTTGTTCTTTTCTGTGTCGCCTATTTCGTCTTCTTGCCGCACCTGCGCGTCTGGGTCGATGGAAACGGGCATCCTCGCTGGCCTCGCTACAATGTCAGTGATAGCAACAGTAATCAGTATCGATAGGTGTCAACCGAAATGTCGCGTATGAGTGTAGGCTGTAAGCCTGCCACCCATATCATTCTGTCTGACATTCATAATCTAATAATTGCTTAATTGGTGATAAAATAGTAGCACACATAATTAGTAGAACGTCCAGTATTCGGTATACCGAACTGCAATACAGTTATCGTGATAAATAACATAAAGAAAACACTACATACTTAGCCGTTTGCGAGAAGAGTATGCGATTCCTCAATCAACGATCAACCAAAGACCAATCGGTGATGTTGCTATAGGAAACACGCCGGTAGTGATGCGTATTGCGTCACCGGAAATGTAACAACGTCAAATTTGATGACGTAGTACACGGGATCACGGGAGGCTCGATGAAGCGCCGGGCAAACTAGTGACATTATTTACATTTTATTGTCTGTCCCGTTTGTTTACGCCAGCAGGCGTCCTTAGAGCACCACATATCAAGAAATCTCTCCATGTCGCTGATGGCTGTTGACTAAAACCAACTTGCCTTTGATATAAGGCGAAACCGAAGTTTTGGTGGACATGGTCCAGGTATGTCGATGTTGTCAAACAAGAAGAAGGACTCGACCACTTTGTATCAGGGCATCGCAGGGAAGTACGTCAAGCGAGACACGCCACCCATCTTAAGAAGTAAGTATAGGGGGATTATTGATTTGTTTTTTCGTAAATGATATTTTAAAATTAATTCCCATTCAGCCGATAGGTCGTAAAATTATGAGGAAGTGTTTCACTATTATTAGTATTAAAATTAAGTTTTAAACTTAAAGACAAGTGCAATACAACAAGAGCATAAATGGCTTCTAAAAGTTTAAATTACAGTTGGAGCAAATCATGATGAATTGTGTCGCACCATACTTTATACGAAGTAGCTAGCGCTTTGCCTTTGGACCCATTTAAGCACAACTGCACAGCTATTGGTCTGGCACTCTTTCTGCTTTGTATGTGCAGTAAGCGTGTGCACATATTCCTGACGGCATATAATGTGTGAATGCAGATGGTCAACAAATCATAAATAAACCAAATGCTAAACACTGGACCTGTACTAGCATAGCTGAAGCTGATTCATACGTTGTCTGGCAGTGACGGAGCTTTAGCTGCTGCTATTTTTGACATGCAGGTTCTCATTGCGCATGTGCGGATGAAGTACTGGACCAATAGCCATTTTGCACTACACCCGGGTCCGGACATACAGTAACCTATAGCCTGCTTTATACCACATCTAGGTGTCGGAACTGGGAAGGACTTGTCCTTGGGGGTGGTGGTTGTCCATCAATATTTGTTGTGGGTATATATGTATGTTAAGTATATGTATTGCCAATACAGGCAATGTGGTCTTAAAAACCAACTTTGGCTGGAGAGAGAGGGAGGGAGAGAGAGAGAACATCAAGTGTGTGGACCCACTCATGGCCACTGGAAAGAATGAACTTAATAAATTTTTATGAGAATGGTTTGTTAATGTTCAGGCTCCAGCTGACCAGTTCTGATGATTGTGAGGGAAGGGAAGGGGTGTGTGACCAGTTCTGAAGTTGCACAGTCTGTGTGTTTATGGCTCCATTAGGAGAGGTGTTTGTCCATTAGTAGGTCAGTATGGCTGAAGATGAATAAGAAGAAATATTTTGTGTGGGGTAAGAAAATAATATGACTATGATGTGCGCAGCAGGATTGGCTAATTTTCTATGGCGCACATATCAAAACAACAAGGCAACCAATCTTGCAGTTGACATGACAGGAGAAACAATCTTGCTCATTGAAGCAGCTTGCAAGCACAAATTAGCAAAAGGTACATAATTCATTGTTGGACACAAACATTGCTTATTTGTGGTGGTCTTACTTCAATGGGCAGAACTGTAAATAGATCCAAGCAGGTGTTTATGTTAAACTAGCCAAGCAGGTACATGTGATGTTAATGCTAAAGGTTTTCTCACTTGCTTGAATCTATCAGATCTGTATAACATACGTGCTTCAACATTAATTATTTGCTGCTCTGTGCTTGTTGGTGATTGGTAGTTCCTGCATTCCTTGTCATGATGCCAAGTTTTACGAAAGTGATATAAAAGTCCTACTTTAGTTGGGACAATTGTTCAATTAGACCCAGGTACCATAGTTCAGTTGTGGTTTTTTGGTACAGAATATACAGAATATGAATGCACAGATTTGTTCTACCTTGGCATTGCCAGTTGTTAACACCAGTTGTAAGAGTATACAGTATATGTTAAATCACTACAAATGTACTATCAGTCCAATTTGGGATAGCTATGGCGGGGTCCAATTATACAAGTTTGTACTCAATTACAATTACTTTTTGATTTTGTTCCATTTCGATTACAATTAGACTTGTTATTTTGTTAATCAATTACAATTACAGATGCAGTAGACAGGACCAACTGTTTACACCAAACGTTTGTTCATTATTTGTTAATTATATAGTATGTATTTTGCTGTATTTATATATTTTGTTTTCAATTGGGTAACACTGTGTGAGACAGCACTTTTGGTAGGTTTGTTCAAGTTAAGCACTTGCAGTTAACACGGTTGTAATTGAAAAGGTGTGATCATAGTTGGTTTGAAAAAAATTTGAAGTGTAATTGGAATGTAAATAAATTTTTTTATTGACTTGATGTTATGTAATTGGACCCAGCCCTGGGCATAATATCCAAATTAGGCAACTTGGAAGGTTTGTTAATGAAAGGAGTGTGTCAGCAGCTGTAATCGCAGAAGGGTGTCATTGAAAATCTGATGACTAAGAGAGGTATACTCCCACAATAGTTATGCCAGGTGGTGGGCGTACACATGACATTGACAAGCAAATTGCATACAGTTCTTTTTGCTCTGCAGATTCCACCTGATTAACCCTGCAAGAACCATAGACTCCATCTCGTTAACCATCCATCAACTGTTCTTTCTCCCCTGACACATTTGCCAGGCATTTCTGGTATTTACTTATGTAGTGCTGGTCATTCGTGGTGTTTTTTGGCAGATCGGCAAGCAGCCATACAGGAAGGTTTGTCTTGACAGGAATATAGATAAAGTAAATCTAATTATTGTTCATGTAACATCACTGTGGTATCCCAGGCACTATATAATGCCACTAGATTTAGAACATCAATGTATGAGCATGCAGGATTTCTCCATTAAAAAACAATTTAATTAAAACCTGTATTCAGTTGACTTTATTAACTCAGATGCACAACAATCATGACTATATAAAGTCTGTACATTGTACTGTTTACTCATTGGCATCTTGACAGATAAATGAGCTGCGCCAAAGGTGGCAATCAATATTCCGATCTTTGAGTGGCAGTCTCGGTTACAGATGCTACAGATGTAGACAGTTTGATGTAGAGGCACGGTAGTTTATAGCCTTTCTCTCCGACGTTCTCTCTTTTCCATTCATAGTTCATTTCTCCTTTCTTCTGCCTTCCTGATACCACTCTGTGCTGTATACTTTGTAATATGCATTCAGTGCATTTATTACTGGTGGTTTGCATTTATTGTGCTCCAATCTTGCCTACATAATTTAATTTAACCTGGTAGTTACATCTCAAGAAACTTTTTGTTTTCTTTCTGACTACTTTGACTGACTCACTTTGTCTTTGCTGACTTACTTTGTCTTTGCTGACAGGTATTAACAATTGTATGTAGCTGTATCAGAATTCTGGAAACATTTAGAAGTGCTACCAATTCCATCTAAATATTGCAATTCCAAAGTACCAAATCCAATTATCAATTCCATATTGAAATAACAGTATGTGAACATGGCAAACATAGACATACTCAATGCCAAAAATAACATCTATCTTAGAGCAGCTATATTTAATTTCTGTACATTATGGTACATGATGGCAAACAAATATGATGTATGCCACATATTATATTTTGTTGATTAGTTGTGAATAATTTGAGTTAAAAAGATACATGATGTAATTGAAAAAGTAATTGAAAATACCAATTGCATTTTCACCAGTTCCAATTACTTTTATGAACAAAACACCAATTACAATTCCGGAATTGGAATTGACATTTCAATTACAATGTAATTGACCCCAAGTCTGGTTTGCTTGGCATTACTACTTTTATACCTGCATAACTCAATATTCTCTCAATAATGTTTTAAACCAGTCATTCAGTCCTGCTACCCTTAGCCATTTTCACAATATAGGTATTTCGCAATGTTTCTGTTTCATGGATTAATATGTATATTTCAGACTACCATGCTCCTGTTCGACATGGCACAAGTTTTGAGCGTCGCACAACACGGTCGCGGACAGCATACGTACCTCAGCAGAGCTATCAGCAACATGGACATGTCAATAGACCCCAGATCTCTGCCAGGCCTAAGACCACGGTCAACATAACTCCAGCACCGAACCCCGTCTCTTCCACAGTTCCCCACCAGAGTGCTGCACCTGTACCCTCCCTGACATTCCTTCAACAGAGTGTGTCACAGCCTTCGTTGACACAGGGCTTCCAGAATCTGAACATTTCTGCCAATGATGGTGCCTCTAGTGCATCTGCTGTGGCTGGACCGAAATCGTGGGTGCCAACAGGGGACGTCACTGGTTGTGCGGTTGATGCAGCGGTGCGGAGAAGTCGTAGTTTTACGTCTCCATCGACCACCGCTCAGCAACAATATCCATACGGTAAGTGGGTAGTAGCAATGACCAATTGGCCACCCATTTATATATATATATATATATATATAAATGGGTGGCCAATTATATATATATATATATATATAATTGGCCACCCATTTATATATATATATATATATATATATATATATATATATATATATATATATATATATATATATATATGTGTGTGTATATGTTGACAGGATCCAGTAAAAAATAATTTAACAGTTTGTTTGATGATTTCACCAAAACTCAATAACACATTTGCACAATTGAGCTAACATGTCATAGTGGACACTTGATATATGTGATTTGTCATGAAGTTATTCTAAAACGAGATGTAAAAAAAATTTGAATGTGGAAAGACATCTTAAATTACTAAATCCAGAAATAAAACTTTAATATTCAGTTGCATTTTTTATATAAGATATATATATATATATCTTTATTACTATAATTCAAAATAAATTAATAGTGAAGTGCAGCAAAAGGGCTGGCTTATGTAAAAAATGCAACTGAATACTAAAGTTTTATTTCTGGATTTAGTAATTTAAGATGTCTTTCCTCATTCAAATTTTTTTTACATCGCGTTTTAGAATAACTTCATGACAAATCACACATATCAAGTGTCCACTATGACATGTTAGCTCAATTGTGCAAATGTGTTATTGAGTTTTGGTGAAATCGTCAAACAAACTGTTAAATTATTTTTTACTGGATCCTGTCAAAATTTTGCAAAATAATGGTAAAAGTGGTTCTGCTCTATATACTATGACATAAAGCTATTCACACTCTCTGTCATGAGTAACTGTGTCAAACTCAAAAGTTTATACCCCTGTTACAAAATGTCACCCTACTGGACATTAATGCAATGCATGGGTATAATGAATACAATAACTAAATGACAAATTTATTTCAAAATGTCTGCTTTCAAAATTCTAATACAGTAGTGAAGAAACAAATTTGTTTATTGATCCACTAAGAAACCACAATTATTGTGTAAAACTATTACGTTATTTATAACATGTCACTGTAATTTACCGTTGGAAGTTACTCTTGTGCATGTATAACAAAGTTATTCTTGTGCATGTATAACAAAGCTGTGTGATGGGCTGGATTTCTTATCACCAGTACTGGTTTAACTGTGACTAGATAAACTTATACTTCCGACTAGTGATGACACCACAGTACTGGTTTCACTGTGACTAGATAAACTTGTACTTCTGATTTGTGATGACACCACAGCCACTTGTTCTTCACCAGTCCCCTTGCTGTCTCGCTGTTCACAGGTGGTGGCTTCTTCCGGTTGCAAATGGATTCCTGGTGCACTTTTGTGGTACCCTCTGTGTTTTAATGTCACTTCTGTGGTACCCTATGTGTTTTCTAGTCACTCAGTTCAGTGATATGTATAATTGCCAAGCCATGCATGCTTAATGCAGCATTTTCTGGAGTCTGTTCTCATCTAGGCCTTTTCAATATCTGTTCTGTGTTGTTCCACTTGTTATGTTGAATAATTTGCCTTCCTCTTCTCTGTACCTGAATTAGTGCACTGTGGCCCATAAAACAGACGTAGGGGATGTCGCAGCAATCACAGATCGGTGCTCATTAAAACGACAATTAAATGACAAGGCAACAGTAAAATGGCAATAACAGCACAGTGTGTGTCTGGTTAACACCGACTGTTCTTGCATTTCAGTGCAAGTTATGCCACCAACTTACTGCTCTACCACTCTTCCACAGAATAGTTTCATTGTGTCAGAACTGTGAACAGTACTCTGTGTAACTAATTACTTCAAGTAAAAAATTGCAGTGGAAACGACATTGCTATGGAATGCAGCATTAAACTGCATTACACAGTGTTATTATCAAAGATTAATGATCCATCCCCAATTTGATTTTTGTCCTTGCTTGTCTCGTTTCAGACTTGTTTTACTAAAACATTTAACTATTTTAGTATCATGTTTGTGCAATGCATTTATTTTTGATGAAATCATAGGAGGAACTAGTAAATAATTTTGTTAAAGAATTGGGCAAAAAAAGGCAAAACACAAAGAACACACTAAGTTATTAAACCAACTGTTCATATTACTTAGACTATTCACTAACTTAGACTATTCACTAACTACATAATACTTAGACTATTCACACACTGCACACTTCATACACTGGATTTGAACATCAACAACCCTGATTTGTGATAGGTTAAATCATTTGAGGGAGTTGTTTGTTACTATCCAAATGTAGTCCATGATTGAAATTACAACTCAGTAGTTTTCATGTAGTACAGTAGTAATTGAAGCATGGGTGAATATCCAGTATGAATATTGCATGTTTGTATGGAGAGGAATACCATCGTGCTTTTGTAGAATACAACATGATTCAGGAGGAAGCTGTCGGGGAGTACTACCCCCAAGCCTCCCAGGGGTACTACAACCCCCAGGAGGGTGGCTCAGAGGGCGGGGATGCTGGTCTGGCATACTATCAGCAATATGATGAGAACCACCAGATACAGCTGTATCACCAGCAGATACAACAACAGTACGCAGACAACAGCTCCTACATGCAACAGCAGCAGCAACAGCAGCAGCAACAGCAGCAGACAAGACAAGATCTGCATAGTCACCACAGTGTCGTAGCAGAAGGTAAAAAATAAATGTAAATTATAGGTGGTGAAAATCTGCATGTGATCTTTTATGTTGAACATCATTTTTCTATAAAGAAACTTTAAATTAGAACTTTAAATTAAATGTGCAGCGGTGCGGAGAAGTCGTAGTTTTACGTCTCCATCGACCACCGCTCAGCAACAATATCCATACATACAAAATATCCCAGTAGAAACCAACTAAAAATTCTAGCAATATTAAAATAAATAAAATATGTTAAATAATATGTTAAATAAATAAATTAGTAACAGATCCATGTCATAAAATGTCATTACTTTTATCTACAATAATGTTATATAGCCGCACGAAAAAATACATCTTTAAAACCACCTTGAAAGCGGCAAAAGAGTTAGCTTTTGTGGCTGCAGTAGGCAGGACATTCCCAGCTACAGAGAAGGAGCGGTGACCGTAATGTTCAAGGTAGTATCGCAGGATAGTCAACAAACTGGTCGACAGATCTCAATGATCGATTTGGCATATACAATGTTACTATTCTTCTATAACTATTGTAACTTCACGTGCTTGTTAATTCCTGTTTACCTCTCAACAGTTTTCACAACTTTCTCTTATGTGGGCCAACATTCCCTAATTCATCTAACATCACATTGTTGATTTCACTGAACATTTCTCCGTTGATACCTCTGAGGCTCATTAAACATCATAGCATTTTTATCCACAGCCAGTCTTCCCCCACCAACGCCTCAACAGGGAGGGGAGATGCCCTTGCCCCCAGGGTGGTCAATTGACTGGACATTGCGGGGGCGCAAGTACTACATTGACCACAACACCCAGACAACCCACTGGAACCACCCGCTGGAGAAGGAGAGTCTACCCACGGGCTGGGAGAAAGTGGAGTCTGTTGAACACGGGGTCTACTATGTCAAGTAGGCAACAGTCTGTCTGGATTGTTTTAAGGGCTTTGTAGATATAATAAATTCTAATAATACATTTTATTTGGCTATGATTAACCCCACCAACCCACACCCCATCCAAAAACACATCAATTGGAGGCGCTGTACATGCACTGCCAGTGAAGTGAACGGTAAGCCAAATATTGCAAACTTTCAGTCAGAAAAAAAATATGCCTTTCCAATTTCTTTTTGATAATCCAAGTGTATCCTTAATCTACCCACCCACATCCGATTTTTTTAGATTATTGGATTTTAAAAACATATTTTAAAGCCCTTTAGTATACAGTGATTCAGCTGTCTTGCAGTTGTGATTTTGTTGTAAATATGTCACAACGGCAAACCTTGATTGTTAGTTTCAATAGCCTGCTGAATGAAGAAACAGCTGTATCATGTTAATTTTGCCTAAATGCATTTTATGCTGTCAATTTGATTGCTCAGATAAAACCTTGCTGCATTTTACCTATGTACTATAACCTTTGAACCACATACACACTACAACCTTTAAATAAACATGATTCAATCTCACCTACACCAACCTTTGAACCTGCTACACCAATCTTTGACTCATACTACAACATTTGAACCTCCCACAAACCAAACTTACAACTTGCCACAAACCAACCTTTCAACCAGCCATATCCTAACCATTGAACCTATAAAAACCAAACTTTTTAATTCTGTAATTTGATTAACAATTTGAAATTACTGGGGAAAAAATTGAACGCACCAATGCAATAACCACGAAAGTGCCATACAGCATTTTCTATCTTAAAAAAATGGTCAGTAGGTTTCTCTACTGTCACTCCAATCACCATTGGCAATTTCGGGGTTATTGCATTGATGCGCCCAGTAAATTTCTTGATAGCTGCTTTATCATTATCAAACTTCAACTGCGATTTTCTCAGTGTCACTCCAATGGCACTTTTGTTTGATGTGCACAATTGTTTCAAAATGTGAACAATTTATCTCTGCTAATGCAGATGCTTCCAATTGTATGATTGGTTTTTCAGTTACTTCAGCAATTCAGCCCAATACCAGCACCCGTGCTCCCCCCTCGGACAGCCCTACTTCGTGTCAAACGTTCCTGTGAACCCCCAACAAGCCCTGCTGCCATGCCCCACGATGGAGTACCGGCAACCTAATGTACTAGTTCCAGCCAACCCCGTCTTGAACATGGGTAGGTGCCAGTAGGGCAGTCAGTGAGACCATATGCAGAATGTACAATGATTGTATGTAGTCAACTGATACAGAGCTAGTTGAGGTTTTGTATAATTTATTCATTCATTCAGTGAAATCCTCTTGTGAGGTAGTTAGCAGAATTAACTGAGCAGCATCATAGATGCTTCTGCCGTGGCATAGACACCAGGTAGAAGGGACCAACGTCTGTTAGTGTCTCTTCCGAAAGACACAGGCAAAGTGGGGTGAACAAAGTTTTGAAACAGCAGCAGTTGGATTAAACCTTGGTCTTCTTCACTGACAGTCCGACATACTACCTACGTCATGCCACCACACCCCACTTAAGCCACCACACCCCACATTGTATGATTAAAATGCCTCAATTCTCAGAACTTTTCCATCTTGCTTGATTCATAATAAACACTGCAGTAGACCCAGTATGTTATTCAACTGCTAACATCCAGCGTAACTAGTAAAACAGGATTTTGTTATTCAGATTTACTAGATTTGGTTGATCAGCTGATAAGTGTTGTCATTGTGAACACTGACTGTTATCACATGTGACCATTCACCCTCTTCCTCTGGTGCTTATACAATACATCTACAATAGTTTCTTAGGAACTGTTTTTCATGAAGTTCAGACAGATTACACTATAACCCAGTGTGTATAAATGACCTGCTCCTTCGTTGCAGAGGTACCTGAGTGGTTGTATGTTTACTGGAATGCTCCCCGCGAAACTGACCATAAACTGAAGGTATGTGTGACGAAATTATCAAATTCATTAGATTTAACAAGATTTAACAAATATGTCGTCCAAAGCAACAAACTCCAGATGGCAAATGGACAGGGAAGTCATTGGCGCACTGAGAATCCAGCCATTTTTTCTATATGTATTGTTTGCAGTTATGAGATATCTGTCAGTTCTGTTTTAAACATATTCACACTGTTAGCATTTACACAGTCAGTAGATAATTCATTCCATTCATTTATCATCCTCTGTGAAAAAGAATACTTTCTTATGTCAAACCTATGTGACGAATCACTGTATAATAGTTTCGTATTTTGACAGCTTGTTGGCTAAAATCTGAATATATTGAAGTAGCACAGTGTATAATCTAACAGGCTTGCCTTTAAAAAATACATATGTAAATTTCTATGTTAGTGCATAATGTTGAAGACAGTTTTTAGATGTGATATGATTGAATTGTAACCACATTAATATTTTCAGTAATGTATTTGAGACATTAACAATACACTTGTTTATAATCACTGATGTCCTGTCACCTGGATTGTGAAAGTATACTCACTTCCTTACTTACGCACTCCCCCTCTGCCACTAGGCATACTGACTTCCTTACTTATGCACTACCCCTCTGCTACTAGGCATACTGACTTCCTTACTTACGCACTACCCCTCTGCTACTAGGCATACTGACTTCCTTACTTACGCACTACCCCTCTGTCACTAGGCATACTGACTTCCTTACTTACGCACTACCCCTCTGCTACTAGGCATACTCACTCCCTTACTTACTCATTCTCCATGTGCCACTAGGCATACTCACTCCCTTACTTACTCATTTTTCGCTGTGCCACTAGGCATACTCACTTCCTTACATTCTCACTCCCCTGTACCACTATGCATACCCACTCTTTACTTATGCACTCCCCTGTGCCACTAGATATAATCACTTCCTTACTTATGCCCTCCCCCTTTGCAACTAGGTATAATCACTTCCATACCTACACATTCCTCCTGTGCCCCTAGGCATACCCACTTCTTTACTTACGTGCTCCCCTGTGCCACTAGGCATACTCACTTCCTTACTTACTCACTCATCCTGTTCCACTAAGCATACTCACTTCCTTACTTACTCATTCCCCCTGTGCCACTAGGCATACTCACTTCCTTACCTATGCACTACCCCTGTGCCACTAGGCATACTCATTTCATTATTCACTCCCCCTGTGCCACTAGGCATACTCACTTCCTTACTTACTACTAGGCATACTCACTTCCTAACTTATTCACTCCCCCTGTGCCACTAGGCATACTCACTTCCTTACTTAAACACTCCCCTGTGCCACTAGGCATACTCACTTCCTTACTTACATACTCCCCTGTGCCACTAGGCATACTCACTTCCTTACTTACACACTCCCCTGTGCCACTAGGCATACTCACTTCCTTACTTGTTCACTCCCCCGTGCCACTAGGCATACTCACTTCCTTACTTGTTCACTCCCCCGTGCACACACACAGCTGAAGCAGTTAATGCCATCCTGTCGTATCTGCAGCATTCTCTTTTTTGGGTTTTTGCTACTCTCGTGATGGTTCATCGGTAGGTTTCTGTTGGGCTTTCTCTTTTTCCAGATGGTTTGCAATGCCACGCCGGCTTTGGTGTTCTTGTTGGAGTTATTCTTAGAAAATCTACAAAATACACCTGACTTCTTTTTAATAAATATTATTAACTTGATTGGTTCATAATGAACATTAAGCAATTAATTCCATAGCTGCAAGAACCGTGGTTTAAACTTTTTAATAAAAACTCTGAAGAAGGCTAGTCATATGATGACAAAGATTTATTTAGCATTTCCATGACATGTCGTGGTTGGTGATTGCAGTGGGAACTGTTCCGTCTGCCAGAGCTGATGTGTGCTGACGCGATGCTCAACCGTCTCTTGAAGCAAGGACTTGAGCAAATTGTCATGAGTTATGAGGCCTACCGTATGGCACTCATCCGTGAGATGGCACGCTGTAGCCAGGAGAAGAAGGCTGCAGGCCAGCAGAGGGCAGCACTACAGAATACCCCACACAACAGCCAAGAAAAGGCAAGTTCAGGCCAACAGAGGGCACTACAGACCATGCCATTGAACGTTTAGGAAGTTGTGATGATTGTATTCTGTCGATGTAATTTTTGGTGCCTTGTTCACAGTAAGCATTGGATCAGAACTGTTACGTACATAGCTTTTTTACATACACCTGAAAAATGTCTCCCTGCTTCAGACTGGAAATGCTAACTTTGGTGTTTTCAATTTAATCTCATCATTTGTATACTCTGCTAATAGTACATTTTTTAGACAGTGACGTGCTTTTCGCTCTTTAGTGAAACAGGTCTTAAATGACAGAAAACACTGCTTTCAAATCATGTAAACATATTTAAATCAACGGCAATTGAACTAATGCCTACACAAACTGGTGATTCAGGACTGACTTTCATCAGAATGAAAGGCTTTGACTCGATGTGTATGATATTGCTATGATTTTAAATTGAGCATTTTATCATTGTATTGTGGTGACCACTCAAAGTGAAGTATATCATATTTATTGTGGGCGTGGGAATGCAAGCACACTGAGCGATTTGAGCAAGGTGTTACTTTCAGTGATCTCAACCCTAACAGCAACCTTGTGTTGTTGCTAATTGTGTAAATGTGTACAGCTGGGTAGCATATTTATCACAGAGCTAGTTTCAGCCTTACAGTCGGCTTTCAAAATGAATAATTTTATGTGAAATTGTTGTTGGTGTGCCACATGTTTTCAATGAATCTTACGCACCTCTTTTGAAAAGCTTTCACCGAGGCTTTTTTGACACCTGCCATAATTACATGCGACATGCTGCATGTTTAGTTGTTCTGGAATAGTTTCAAATATAAATGTCAAGTTTATGTGTTGAAACTAGTACATCAATGCTTCTGAAACACTGAAAGTATTTCTTTCTGACATTGAAACATTTGATTGTATAGCTGACACTTTGATGCCAGGTCAGAATGACTGAAGTTCTAATGTAAGCAAAACAGTTACTGGAAAGGCTTAATTCATTTCAACATTATTTTTAAGTTTCATGTTCTACTTGAATGAATAAAATATAAGAGACATTATTTTTATTCACCCAAAATTGTAAAAATCAATCCTAAAATAGGGGTATTCATATAATAATGGTCTTTTGTTGTTTACTAAACATTACATGGCCGTCCCCACTGTCAACTATACCACAAAAAAAGTAGGTCAGCAGCTAATTAAACTAGTGCGTGTTGAAGTCATAATATTTATTGACTCAGATAGGTAAATGAAATAAAAAAAATTTTGGATCTGCCACATAACATTTTCTGTGCACTTTATTAGTAGAGAATTATATACCACACGATCGTCAGATTTAGACTGTTTCATAAAGAATGAACTTGCACAATTGACTGACTTTAATCAAGTTTCCTGACAGTTTCCTGACCTTAAAAAAAAACCAGACTGGTTTAGTGTTGTAGCACGTTAAATTAAATGTCAGTAGTTAAATTTAAATGTTGCCATTTAACTGGACTTGGTACGGTGTTTTGCTGAAATCAGATCACTTCAATTTTTTGTCATAGCAGTGTGTGCCTACATACAACAGTTAGACTTGAGTTTTATCAACAGTTGTAGAAAACATGAGGTAGAGGCACCCTGTAGCACCATAGTTGTGTCTACAGTACTGTTGTCTTGTGTCTCAGCCTTAGCCCAGAGGTACGTTTGCCAAGGTCTGTTTCTAGCTTATTCAAGTTCTATCTGGGCGCAGTCATATTGAATTTGACTTTAAAATAAAGTATTTTTATAGACATGAATGATATGAGTAAAGACATCATGGCACTGGGCTAAGGTGTTCGGGGGTTGACACACACTGGACCAATGTGCTCTGAGCTGTAAAACTAAACAAATGTATTTCTGTAAAACAAGCCCTGTTTGACTGCAGAATAGAAGTCAGTTATTTATGTTTAGTATGCTGAAGCTATTATGTTTTCTTTCACACAGGATCAACTGTTGTGAAATGTGATAGAATGGATTAAAAGTACATTGAGCTGTTGTAAATAAGATCTAGTTTCATAGTAAAGTATTGGTATGGCAATGTTCCTGCCAAGTTGAGTAGTTAATAGCTGTGTAATGGAATAGATACCATGCAGTGCCTAAGAGACACCTGGTGTGTGAATACAGCAACTATGTGTGGTCTCTTGCCATGCTGACAATGAGATTATGCGATTAATAACTGTGTCAATGATTCTTATTACATGGTCTGGACGAATTTTCGCCATACAAAGAAAATGATGGATACCCAGACATATGGTTGCATAAAGCTTTTGGCTTTTAACTACATCTATTGTCAATAAGGCAAGTTTTCTTGTGAGAGTTTAAAACAAATACTGATTTTTTTCACATCAAACAGGTCAGACATTGAACAGTTCATTATATGTTTATGTAAAGGCACATTTTTTATTAGAGCTTGCTCTTCTATTACATACTGTACGGTATGTATAAGCTGTCATGTTAGAGCATGCTCTTCTATTACATACTGTACGTAATGTATAAGCTGTCATGTTAGAGCATGCTCTTCTATTACATACTGTACGGTATGTATAAGCTGTCATGTTAGAGCATGCTCTTCTATTACATACTGTACGGTATGTATAAGCTGTCATGTTAGAGCATGCTCTTCTATTACATACTGTACGGTATGTAAAAGCTGTCATGTTAGAGCATGCTCTTCTATTACATACTGTACGGTATGTATAAGCTGTCATGTTAGAGCATGCTCTTCTATTACATACTGTACGGTATGTATAAGCTGTCATGTTAGAGCAGGTTCTTCTGTTAGGTACTATATGGTGTGTAACAAGTCAATGCAGATCAGCCAGAAGTATTAAGATTGAGAATGTTTCACATGTGTTTCTGGTGCATAGCATTGTATAGACTGCATGTGTGTACTGCTAGCTGTTGTATGAAAATGGAGTATACAAGTGATTATTCTTAATGTGTGTTGATGATGATGAGAATGTGGAATAAAGTACGTCTTTGAGAATGTGTGACATCTTGATTTTGAGAAAATGACGACACCATAAGAAATGTTTGTGTGGGATTATGGTTAGTTTATTCTAGTCGACAGTAATTCCAAAAAGGTATACTGTACACATGCTTGTATTAAATTTGATCACAAGTGAAACCAAATCTTAAATTAAATTCCTCTAGCACATTTGCTAACCAGAACTATCAAATTTAATCCTGACCAATATTTATGCGTAAACAGCTATATACACTGTACCGGGTAAAATGTACATTTACAGTCTTATGAAGGACAAAGAAAACAGGAGCATATCTACCAATAATTACTGTGCACTAGTAGCAAGGTGATTGGACTCGGTCCACAAATCTTCTCTTTTTATATTAATGTTATTCTACAAAATTGAAATGTTGCCCAGTATTCATGATTGTACTTGACAGGATGTGACTAATTGGGCAGTAATGGTATTAAATTTGATCACAAGTGAAACCAAATCTTAAATTAAATTCCTCTAGCACATTTGCTAACCAGAACTATCAAATTTAATCCTGACCAATATTTATGCGTAAACAGCTATATACACTGTACCGGGTAAAATGTACATTTACAGTCTTATGAAGGACAAAGAAAACAGGAGCATATCTACCAATAATTACTGTGCACTAGTAGCAAGGTGATTGGACTCGGTCCACAAATCTTCTCTTTTTATATTAATGTTATTCTACAAAATTGAAATGTTGCCCAGTATTCATGATTGTACTTGACAGGATGTGACTAATTGGGCAGTAATGGCATTATGTTTTAAGATAATGACAAAATACTGTTAGAAGTTAGCTACATACAGCAATTCTTCCTTAGCACGGATTATCATAAACTACAGAAAATCAGATCAGAAAAAAATTCAGTGATAATTAGAAACATGCTGCTGAAAATAAACAACAAAGTTGTGGAGGATTTATTTGCTCTGAACATTTTTTTTTATAGTTCTGATCCTATGATTACTAGATGCTTGAAAACGTGGAACTCGGTATCATTATACGGTCATGACATTCAACACTGGTTTACTGATAACAATAAATTGTGTGTGATGATTACAATACATTACTTTATGTTTTGCATCACAGTAACATTCCAAGCATCTACAACATGAATGTATATTCATTCTACCTTAGCTGTATTTACAGTGTTTGTGAAATGATGAAGTATGTTAGTTTACAACTGCTGACTAAAAAGCACAATCAATTTGTTAATTAAATATTAATACTTGAGTGTTACATCTTATTTATTCTTGCTTTCATACCACAGAATCCACTGCAGATAACAAAATTATATAACTCCATCACATAAACTCATAATAGAGTTTCTAAAAAATTTAAAATGTGTTATTTAGGAATACATTATAAATATACTAGTGCAGTTATTATCTGTCAAAAATTTATTAAAATATAAATATTGGATATAAACTGAATACAACCTTAGTGCAAGCAACATAAGACAAAGTACATCCAATACACAACATAAGACAAAGTACATCCAATACACAACATTGACTATGTACAACTGTAAACAGAGCACCACATTATACAACACCATGATAAAACAACTATCAAAATATAGTTATCATCAAGCAGAAACATAGGGAAATTCTATGCAGCTGTTTCTAAATGACTTGTACAAGCACAATTATTATCAGATCAGAACTTGCTTGCAAATAAATGCATTTTATAACAATCCAGCATCCATGTATAAAATACATGATACAATACAACATTAATGCGCTACTCTGAGAATATATTCTGATAAGTAGCACCAAAATTAGTAACACAACATTTATAAATAACTTACGCATTTCAAGCACAATATTGCTTAACATTAAACAGTAGTGATATTAGTCTTGCATATTAATTCCCTATTCTATGCAACTACCTTCATCCAAGTAACATGCACTTTCAAAACTGACCAATATCAGTTAAATTTTGTCAGTTAGATCACAGACAATAAACATTTGGCAAATTATAAATAGCTATCACTAATACTGCTGGTGTAAATGTCATCTTAAGACATTTTATTTTACTAATTGCACACATTGCATGTTTGCAAAAAAATTCATACAAGCGGAGTGAATTAGGGGTGTACAATAAACAATCTTAAATAAAATGCATTGTTTTGATGCTTTGTTTGTGTGATTGTTACAAAACTTGGGGTGTTACAACTTTACCCTTGTACAAGTGTTGGGGTGTTACAACTTTACCCTTGTACAAGAAATTATGACTCTTCTACAACAGTTTATTGATTAACAGAAGAGACACAAACATAATAAAAAAATGTGTGTGCTCTTTCTTTATTTGTGATTAAATCAACAGAAATGTAATAACTGTAGCTCTTAAAAATATTTATTTGTGATTAAATCAACAGAACTGTAAAAACTGTAGCTCCTAAAGATACTCAGGCACATTTTATGTAAGATGTCTTAAATACTATATGCTGTATACTCCGGCACTATGGAATCCCCCCAAGATTGTGAGCATAATCAAACTGCTATATGGCGATTTCAAGACCAAGGTCATTTGCGGCCAATTCCTGACAGAAGATTTTGAAATCAAGACAGGAGTGAAACAAGGATGCATACTATCCCCCTTCCTCTTCTGCCTCGGGATCGACTGGGTCATGAAGGAAACAGCACTAGGAGACAAAAGGGGCATCACAGAAACATTAGATGATCTAGACTATGCAGACGACATATCTCTTCTGTCGCACCGCTACAATGACATCCAAAGAAAAAGCGATGAACTTGCAAGAAATGCCGAAAAGATTGGGCTACAGATAAACATAAACAAAACAAAGATGCTGCGAAACAACAGCCAAACAGCAGACCCCATCATGATTGGAGGAAAGGATATTGAAGAGGTGACCGAGTTCACCTACCTTGGGGCCAAGGTGTCAACAGATGGAAACTCGGAGTCTGAGATTAAGGCAAGGATTAGAAAGGCAAGAGGGGCATTTGCAGCACTGAAGAATATCTGGAAGACAAACAAGATCAGCAACAGAACAAAGATCCGCCTGTTCAAGAGCAACGTCCTAAGTGTGCTACTATATGCGGCGGAATCATGGAAGGTTACCAAAAGCATATGCCAGATGCTGGAAGTTTTCCAAAACAAGTGCCTCAGGAAGATACTGCGAATCTACTGGCCGAACAAAATCTCCAACACGGATCTCCATGAAAGAACAGGTATGCAGCCCATCTCTCTTGAGGTTAAACGCCGCAGATGGAAATGGATCGGACACGTTTGCAGAATGCCGCTGACATCCATTCCAAGAGTGGCCATGCGCTGGACCCCTGGTGGCAAGAGAGTGAGGGGGACCCAAGGAGACGTGGAGGAGATCAGTAGAGCGGTAGATGAAGGCTCTCGGGTGGAGTTGGGGCCAGGTGACGAAGCTTGCAACGGACAGGCAACATTGGCGTTCTTTGGTGTTGGCCTTATGTGTGATCCCGCACGAAGAGGATTAAGTAAGTAAAGTAAAGTGTACAATGGGTTGTACTCCAATGATTGCACTGCCATCTAATGTAAATATAATTATTGTGCTACAATGTAGATGCTGCTCTCTACAATGCAAACCACACAGAATGATTTAGGCTCACAACCAATAGACATCCGCGTCAGTACATGTCCAAACCACACAGAATGATTTAGGCTCACAACCAAGAGACATCCGCGTCAGTACATGTCCAAACCGCACAGAATGATTTAGGCTCACAACCAATAGACATCCGCGTCAGTACATGCCAAACCACACAGAATGATTTAGGCTCACAACCAATAGACATCCGCGTCAGTACATGTCCAGATGAATCCCCAGGATGGAGCTGATCAATATAGGAAGGGGAGTATTTTTGCATCTGAAACTTGGCATTATTCTAGTTTTGGAATTTTCTGGGATTTACTTTAATTGTGACATATTTCAAGATGGTACTGCAATGAAATAATCAAGTTCCTTTGTATGATGTAGGAGGCAGAGTGTCATCTTAGGCTGCACTCAGTCATCACTGAGAGTCTGAAAGTCACTCCTGCAGTCATTTTAGTGGCTCAGGGATGCCATCTGCTGGAATGATCTAGCGAATATGTCGATTCATTGATGGTCCACCAGGTGAAGCACGGACAGACATTGATAGGTTTACTATGTCTGACTTCTCTGTGATGTAATCCTGTGAGAAAACATTCATTAGTTTCTAACAATAATTAGAATAAATGTAGCAAACAAAAACATCAGTTGTTGTAATTATAAACTTTCCAATGGTAGAATTAAATTGTAATACTAATACAGTATATATAATTATACATAATATTGCTGCTTTACTGTTTTCATAACAGACCCATATGACTAAGTCTTTTTAGGCTTTGATGTGTTTATTCTGACTAGATCACAATAATTACTTTACACTTGAAATTGTTCTTTAAATATGAGGGGCTCTCCCATTAAAATGCTATAGGTAGCAAGGTATATAAGTCAACCAGAGTAAAAAAAATATTCACATGATATCAACTATATAAATAATAAAAAAAAAAACACTAATATATACAACATATGAATAGAAATATAAAATATAAATATACCATAAAGTGTACAGATTATGTCAGCATTCTAAATATTACAACTTGGGATAATAAACAGAAACAATGTAATAACCTGGATAACAAAACTCTGGCTTAAAAATATTCCTAAGACCACTTTTGATAAATTTTCCCGAAATGAATTATGAACTGACACCACCAGGGTAAAATTGCAAAACTTGTTGACAATACGCACTTGACAGTGTACTTACATCAATAGTTGTTAGCTTCTGAAAGATGGTGTTGGTTGCTGCAGAGAGGGTATCAGCCTCTTTGTGCCGACACTTCTCAGCGATGTTGTCAATGGCCATGATTATCTGAGCGTACAGGGCTAGCTATCAACAAAACGAACACAGAAAGTCAATATATGGAAAAAAGTTTAATTGATCATCTTAAACAGAGATTTTTAGAGCAGTGACTGAAACAGTCCTAAGTTGTGGGACAGAAACATGGACAATCACCAAAAGACATCAAAGATCTCGGAGACAATCAGATAGAGGCAATCCAAATTTGCAGGTCACTGTTCCAGAAGTAAAGAAGTGATGAGAGAGCTGGTTACTTGACAACCAAGGCATGGACAAAGAAGGCCAGGGAGACCAGGTTACTTGACAACCAAGGCATGGACAAAGAAGACCAGGGAGACCATGTTTAACTTGTACAAAACTACAATGTGTCTGAATTTGGGATAATGGTTCGTGAACTTGAAAAAGCTATGCAGGACAGACACCAGTGGAGACGTATCATGAACAACTATCATGGGATCCAACCTCAGGTCAACTTGATGATGAGAATTAGTTAAGTGTCTGTAACAGTGATTTGACAGTGACAGAAAGAGATGTTTCCTGAGTTCACTGGGCACAACAAATTTTGTCAACTTACCCGTGACCTGAAGTCAAGTTTGTGTCGGCTGAACTTTGCCTCGAGCTCCACGTTGTGGCTCTCAGTCAGCTCCAGTTTCTTCTGCTTCAGTGACAGCTGACTGTTGATTGACAGCTTCAACTTGTCATGCTCCTGGAGCAGTTTCTCCATATCTTGCTTTCTTTGCTCCAGCTGTGTAGAGCAGGTGCTTAGCATCATTTTAACAACATGGAAAGTTACAATGTGTCAAAAACATGGTAACTTACATTGTATTACCAACACGGTAAATTCATTATGTCTACAACATTACAAATTACATTGTATCAACAACATTGTACTTACAATGTGTCAACAACATGGGAAGTTACACTGCATCAACAACACGGTAAGTTACATTGTGTCAACAACATGGTAAGCTACACTGTGTCAACAACATATTAAGCTACACTGCGCCAACAACATGTTAAGTTGCATGTGCCAACAATATGGTAGGTCATATTGTGTCAGCACTGCTGGTTTGTGTTAGTTTTTTGACCCATGTGGATAATTAATGCTATGAGTATGATACAATTAGTAGCATTGGTGTAAATGGCTAGATCATATACTGTAATTTTTACAACATCCAGTCACTTCCCATTGTACGTAGGTCAAGTTATCTAAGGATAACATCACTTTGAAACAAATACTACACAAAATGTATATATGTATGTAAAATACTATGTATGTATGTCTGCATACATGCATGTTTATATATGTTATCTGGTTAATGGTTTCAGACAATTTAAAATAACACACAAGAGCAGATGAGCATAAAGCATTAGTCACCACACTGATTGTACCTCATCTGTGATGTTTATGATGTTTGAAACAAGACTGTCGTTTGTGTCACTCAATGTTCTATGGCGCATCATTAAACTGTTCAGTTTCGTGTCGTTAACTTCCAGGTAGTCTGAAACACAATAGTTTTTGCTATTTATTTCCTGGCCATTTAAAGCTGGGTTTACACGAGGCAATATTGTCACATACAACTAGTCAATGCCGTTGCATTCGACCAGATTGCAGCTTTATCCTCCCATACAAACTGTCCATTGTTGTGAAGCATCATGGAGATGTCGCATGAAATAGAATTGATGTATTTTTAAGCAACCTGAAGCGATATGAAATGGCCATGGCCTTGACCTTTTTAATGATGTAGCCATTACCTCGTCAACGATATCGCCTTGTGTCAATCCCCTCAATTCAAGACAAGAGTTATATTTTGTTCATTCAGGCACTGAAAGGGAATACTAATTATTATTTGTATAGCTTCACATAATGACATCTCTGTAATGTCATAATGACATACTTTTAGTTAAACTATACTTGAAGGGTTTCAGGGCAAAAAGAGATAAATCTGCCTTTTATTTTTGAGAAAAAACTCACCTTGGTGTTTCATCCTCAGAATGTAGATGGAAACTTGATATACATGATATTGGAATATCTTAAGAATCCAACATAAATGCAAATGGTAGGAAGGTCTGACATCTATATTGCAGATTTAAATTATGAAACTTTGTCCATTCAGAAATGTCATCTGATTTGGCATTTATTGCATTTTGCCTGAAAACCCTTCACTTATTTTGTTAAACAACAATTTTATGATTGAAGAGCTGGTTGAAGAGATAGAAGAGCTGTGACATGGGTGGTTAGTTGATCAGCCAATGATTATCCGATAGATGGATAAGAGATGGATAGACAGATGAATGGATAGATGAATGGATGAACAACCCAATGACTGCAGGGATTGCCCACCTTCAGGCAGGATTGCAATCACTTGCATCAGGAACTCTTCGTACTGTTTGTAAGCATCCAGTTTGTTCTTCAGGTAGACCTGCCTGTGAAAACATTACAAAACAGCTTGTCAACACAATGGATCATGAACATGAATGGAATCACAAGTTTAACCTGAACGTTGGACTATTATAACCTCCAGATACAAGTTAAATATATAACCAATGCAAATGACAGCTAGTCAGTTAAAAGGTGTGTGTAGTGCAGACTTGGGGTCAAATACATTGTAATTGGAATGCCAATTCAAATTCTGGAATTGTAATTGGTGAAAAATGTAATTGATATTTTCAATTACATTTCAATAATTTTTCAATTACTTTTTCAATTACATCATGTAACTTTTAACTCAAATTAATTGCTACAAATAATCAATAAAATATAACATGTTGCATATATCATATTTGTTTGGCACTATGTACTATAATATGCAGAAATAAAAAGATGCTCTAAAATATATATTTTTTGTGTTCATTATCTCTACGGTTGCTCTGTTCACATATTGTTATTTTATATGGAATTGCTAACCGGAATTGGTATTTTGTAATTAGAATTTGTATTATTGAGGTGGAAATGGAATTGGTATGCATAATTGACAAGTAATTGGAACTGATGTAATGTAATTATCCCCAAGTATGATGTGGAGTTTGCTTTAAACTTGGTCATCTAGGAATAACATGAAATATTCATCAGACTTAGGCATACACTAACTAGGTCTTGCCAAGGACATAGAGTGTACCTGGTACTTGCCAAACAGTACAATGCAGAATTGTCTTCTATCATGACTGAGGTAGATCACTGCTAATAGAAATAATCTCAACTCTATTGAGTTATCTGGTTCAAACCTGCGACCAACACAAAGCCAACGGCTATTAAATACACTACACTGAATCAATCATGTGTGTTGCATGTTTAATGTGGATGATTCATCGAATGCTTTAATGCCATCAATATATAATCCCAACTAGTTGATAATGCATAAGTAATACCAGATGAGAATTAATATATCTGTTTACTGCATCAATTGTTTACATCAAGTGCATTGCCACTAAATGAACTAATGGCCCAATGTATTCAGTGACATGATTAGACACAGTAAGCATACCAATTTTAATGGCAGGTAGGCCTACTTCACACAACTGCCAGAAATTACTGCAAATTGGTGCTGATATAAATAACCTGGGTTATGTAAAGCATTTGACTGTGCTTAATAACAACATTCATCTGGCTAGCCCACTTGACCAATTCACATAAAATCTGAATAAACATTTCTTCATTATGTCTAGTGATCAATGATTCTACGGTGAACTTTCTTGATTGCACCTATCTAATATGTATGACAGATAATTTTAGCTAGGGTTGTGCGGAAAATGTATGTTTAAAGAAATATAAAATTTAATTGTTATTTGGAATTTGACTGCTTTTTCAACACCATGAATACCAAGTTGTGTGTTATATGTTCAGAATATATCAACAAAGAGAAAGATAATATATATTTAAATAATTTAATAACTTTGATAATTAGCCAAGAAATAGTACAAACTCTCCAAAATATGACAAATGTACTGATCTGATGTCACTACCTCTCAGGGAAAAATTCAACTCAAGTGCATGAAATAAAATTTTAATTAATCCAGAAATGTCAAGCCAATTCATATACACAGTTAACTGCCATGACTAGTTCTAGACTTTGTGTATGTAGGCCTAGTAATTTAGATTGCAGCTGATTTGATCAAATGCTCTGAAAAAAGCACTCTTGAGTGTTTAGGATCAAGTTCAGTATCACCACTACAGACAAAAAAATCATGCAAAATTTTACACAAATTGTTTGTTTCCATAATATAATGCATATATGATAATAAAAAAATATTTGATTAAATGTGTAGCCATGAGTTCACTATCTCAAGTTTATTCAATAACCTGATAAAATGAGCCACAACATCTACTTATGTTTTATTAGAAATAATAACTAATATTTTACCCACAGTACTTGCCTAGTTCCACCCCACCAAGGTCTTCATGATTGTAATGCAAATATGCCAAGCATTTCCCTTTGGATGATCTATTTAAAGTAGCATGTAAACAACATGAACCACATCTACCTGTTTGTCAGATCTTCCAGCTCCCTTTGCAGGTTTTCCATTTCCAGTTTCTTCTGTTCCTTCAACCGAACCTCAAACTGGTACTTCTGTATGGCTCGGCGTCGCTTCGACTCATTGTCTTGGACAAATTTCTCAAATTTGCTGACGCGGTCTTTCATCTTAAGGTGGGTGAAAACCAAACTTGGGGTCAATTAAATTATATCAATTCGTATTCCAAATGTACCAATTCCAATTCCACCTTAAAAATGCTAATTCCATAATTGAAAAGTAACTGAAAATACCAATTACATTTTTACGAATTCCAATTATTTTTATAAACAAAGCACCAATTCCAATTCCGGAATTGGTATTTCAATTCCAAGTCTGATGAAAACAAGAGAGATGTAACAGTCACCGCAAAATTAACATCACGCCCGTGTTGCAAAGGCAAACAAGCCTCGACTCCCAGTCTTACTCACTGCTATTTTGTATTCAAATTATACATTTTATGCAATAATTGCTTATTTATTACTGATGCATACTGAGTTTTTTTATAAAGCTCTTATACAAACATACATTTGTTTTCTGTCTTCAGCAAATTATGAGCCATGATTCCTAGTCATAATTAATGAGAAGTTACCATAAAATAATTATTGTTAATAAACATTTGTTTCAAAGTAAAATTTTTAGTCTTGCCTGTGTGTGTTGCTTCAGTAACACCTGTACAAAAGTAACAATGATACCAGAGAATAAAAACTGAAAACTATTGAAGCATCATCAATTACAACAACAACATATTTTAAGAAATCATATTGACACGATTGTGTGGTGTTCCACTTCAAATGGCACATTAGAGCTAGCTATTACATAGAGCAGATTACTATTTATTTGTTCAGTAAATTACAATCTTTGAACATTTAAAACTGCTTCATCAACTGATTTAGCCTATCGTAAATCCGGTTCAATGGTGTCCAAATATGTAGTGTGTGAATAGTTTATGTAACATCTGCAGTTGATTTAATAAAAAAATGCCTTTTTTTTTTCAAATCATCGAAAAAATTTACTTTAGTCATTAGATCTGGTTAGGATCAAAATAGTGGATATCCAAGTGGATATGGTTAACAATGTGTAGGTCAATGCTGATCATGGGCGTGACTTCCATCCTCTCGCCGATTGTATGACAAAGTAAAAAAAAGTTAAATTTCACCAAGGAAGAAAATTGTGATTTTTCAGCAATTCTATTTTCACTTCAGTTAATGCTTGAACAGGCATTAACTAATTTAATAATTTGTGTGATGATTTCACAAAAAAACAACATATAAACATTGTACAAACGAGCTAGGATGTTGCAGTGGATACTAGGGAGATTTGTTTTTTTGCAAAATTAATTTGAAATGAGACAAGTAAAACATTTGTTTGATTAAGCACCTTTAACCTTGTTATTACATCATAAATATCAATGAATTTTTTATTCTGCAATTATTTAATAATATGACAATGTTATATACAGCATATATTACTTAACCTGCATAGGAATGATAAAATCCTGCCATTTTGAATTCGGGAAAAATGGAGTTGATCATGTTATTGATCAAACTGCACTGATTGCCACATTAAATATGCCATGGTCTTGCACATGGCTGCATGAATACATCATTGCATGTATCAAGTATTCAGTGACCATATAATAAAACTAAACAAACAAAACATGGTGTCACTGGTGTGTTAATGCTATGCAAGCAAGATTAACCAATTCCAACTTCTCGAGGAAAAAACATTAGAAATTCTGATAGCATTGTACTGGAACATTTTATTGCGCTGACACAAATTGTATGGAGATAGCTACACCGAGACAACTGGTTAAACCACACTAAATAGATGGTCCTTTTGAGCTCTATCAACAGAATCGTTCACTTAGAAACAGCAGAACATAACATGTTATTTCAACTATATTTTTTTCCTGAACAAAGCGATATATCAGGGTAAATATGTACTGCTATAAATTGTACTGCTATAAATTCAGATTTATGTAAATCAATGTATACCTTGGTACCCCTCTCCCCATCCCTGCCTACCATCTCCCACTCTCCCTTCATCTTCTATTCCCTCTCTACATTTCTCTCTCCCCCATCTACCCCAATCCTTCCTGCCAGTGCTAGTTCGGTTCAACTACACCAAATCAAATCAATTACATTTAATTTATATTTCAATTACACTTCCTAATCAATTACAATTAAACCATTACAATTACAAATGTGTTACATGAGACCAACTGTTTATTCCAAAAGTTTATTCATGATGTCATTAATTAGATGTTATGAATATTCCTTAGATTATGTAGACAGGAGTTATAATTAAGTCTTTATTTTAAACTTGTGTGAGAGAACACTTTACATAGTTTTTCAGGTATAGTTTGTGTTATATAAAAAAGTATTGTAATTAATGTGATAGTTGCAATTACATGAAACATATTACAATCAAGGCATAATTCTGAAACCAGAATCAATTACAATTAATGTATTTTTAATATAATCAATTATAATCACAATATTTTACATGTAATCAATTATAACTACAACTAACGCATTGTGTGTAATCAATTACAATTATGTAACTGGACCCAGCATGGCTTCCTACACTCCTTTCATCCCTATTTCCCTCCACATGTCCTCCTCATCCTGACAAAAAACAAGGAGAACCCTTCCCCAGCCATGAGCCCCTGCCCTACTGACCTCCTGCTGCTTGCGCTGAAGACTGGTGCGTTTGATGGAGCAAGCATCCATCCTGCGCTGGAACTCCGCCCTTTTCTCCCGGAGCAACTCCTCCACCTGCTCTCCCTCCACCTCCTTGTGGAGCAGGAGAGTCTGCTGCTTGGTGTGCAGACTCGCCTCAATGAGCTTGGCAGCGCTCTCTTGCACCAGCGGGTACACGGGCACTGACTCATCCTCCCTGCACAAACACAGCAGCAGAATTACAATTAGGAGAAATGTGTAAAAAAAACACTTTCTCAAAGATTTGTTATGCTTCACAACATTTTTTAAAAGGTTGGAAAAAACCCAGAAAAAGTAGAAATGATATGATTGAAGTTGAAGTGAAATTAATTACAACTGTAAGTTGTGTAATTGCTTGATTACTTCACAAATTGTAAATATTTAAATTTGTAAAGATGTGTTTTAGATTGTCGCTGGCAGGTTTTTTAGGCCTCTCCTATGGGCAAATTGCCTGTATGAAAGACTTGCAATTTCATCGAATAATCATTAGTTTTAAAACTTGCTCAGGCACAGTGGCCTGTGTTTGCGCGAATGCGTGTAGCCATTTTGGCATAGTATTTTTGTGTCCCACCATGTTGTTGATCATGGCATCGTTTGTCTAAGTTGTTTATTTCAACTGTATTTTATTAGTACAATCATAATTGCTAAGCACCTTTGTGTGAAAGAGTTTGCAATCTTCCAGGTGTTGGCTTGATATAATTTTTAATTGAAACAAAAACATTCCAGTCACAGTATTCATAAAACACAATTAGTAGCCATAAAAATTACATTGCTGCATTTGCTTCTCTGTGTTGATGGTAATGATATTGACATTTGCTTCTCTGGGTTGATGGTAATGATATTGACATTTGCTTCTCTGGGTTGATGGTAATGATATTGACATTTGCTTCTCTGGGTTGATGGTAATGATACTGAATTTTTTACAGCCTGGTGAAGTTGATGTTTATTTTTGTCGTCAATATTCCCTAAAGTTTGCTTTGACTTGAAAATCAGAATATCGTAATTTTACTGCCAACCAACGCACAACATAAAGCACAACTGGTGACCATTTTAAGCTAAACCAGTTGTTAAAAATATTGACCGTATGAAACTTTGCACTGCCAGTATGAGTTGAACCTTAAAAAACATTGGTCCCTGGTATAGCCTACCCTGTAATTGTAATGGACCTTTTGGAATTGTGAGAAAAAAATCAACATAAATACAACTGTAATTGGCAGTGGCGTACCTAGGATCTAGCAAAGGGGGAGGCCAAGGAGAGGGGCAAACTTAGTCACCCTCTAATTTACCATGGCCATAATCAGGGTTGTTTGATTTAAATCATTGATTTAAATCACTCCAAAAAATATTTAAAAAATCATTGATTTATGATTTTTTTTTTACTTCCGTTTTTTTAATCGCTGATTTATATGAATTTAACACAAATAATTGTTTACAAGCATTGAGATCAACAAAGTTTTGAATGTTTTTTAATACAAAACACAAAGTGTGCACACTTGTGTAGCTGTATTGTCACCAGATAGCCTGATAGTCAAATATTTTATGACATTGTGTATGTTTGAGCTATTCCCTTTCTGAATGCAGTGAAGCCACACAAACTTGTCTTCCAGAGGATGTATCTTTTCAACACAGAAGCCCTGAGTTAAAGTCCACTTATAGCTTGTGCTAGTTGTTACCAATTCAGTATGTTGACTCAGTTGTTTAATACTGTACCAGTTTGTATTCTGGTTAGAGACCCTTAGAGTACACAGAGCCCTGGACAGGTGCTAATCCACCCTATAGGCAAACAATAATTATCACTGCTACAGCCACAGACACACAGCATGCTTTCCTTTCCAAGACAGATTATGCAACTACGGGGTTGAGGCCTTGTGGACATTGTCTAATGTCTTTATATAAGCAAAAATCATGTACCCTCTGTTAAGACAAGAACCCACATCGATTTGAATAGAACATGTTTGAAAGAGTTTACAAATTTAAACATCTATATAAATATCTATATACGAGATTTAAAAAATATCAAATAAATCCGATTTAAATAAAAAAAATCAAATAAATCTGATTAAAATTTAAAAAAATCCGATTTATTTTATTTAAAAAAATATAAATCATGATTTTTTCAACCCTGGCCATGATACAAGTTACATATGAAAAAAATTAAGCCAAGGGGGTATGTCCGAATGCACCCCAAAATACGCCAGGCTTGTTAACAAATGCATGTCAACACATCTGAATGCAAATGTTTCCCTTAATTCAAATGCTAATGTGAATGCAAATGCCATGTTTCAGGAACGCATTAAAATTCAAATGCTTTGGTGTCGCATTCAAATGCAAATGCAAGTGTTTTGGTTATGCATTTGCAAATGTATTTGAATTAATTTCAAATGTTTTGGCTTTATATTAACGATTTGTTTTATTTGGAGAAAAAACAATGTAATGTATACAAACACATTATTAATTTATTTAATAAACACAGTAGTACATTATTGTAACCGCCAAGTACCACTACATACCAGTCCCACTACATGAACATGTCTGTAGAGTCACACAGTTCTAGGCCTGCAGAGGTGGTGGAAATAGTAGGGAGGAATTGAGAATTGACAGTTTACCCAGAAAGGCTAATCATTCAGGTAGGCCAGAATGGAAGGGGAACCCAAGACAATAGACTGTCCACTGGTGGGGTCACTGGAAAGATAACCTGGTGGATAATTACAGCTACCACTAATCACTCTCTCTGTAAATATTCAGGGCTGGCATTGCTAATGTTTACTCCCCCAATGAGCTGCCACCCCAACCTACAGCAGCAGTGTTAACACAACACAAGGGAGTCATTTGTCTGCATTGTTTGATTTGTTTCAATGAACAGGTAATCTCTGAAGCCATCAACCTATAGGCCAGTTGGTCTTTTCATATTGTATGAATAACAGTTCAGGCATTGACCAGTTGACCTACAGAGCACTTTTTCTAATGGCATGTTGTGAACTTGTGAAAGTGAATCTAACAATAATAATTATTCAAAGGATTATGCATGCATTTGATTGTACATTTTATAAATCAAATGTTTGTGGGTCGCATTGAAATGCAAATGTTTAAGGTATGCATTGAAATGCAAATGCATAAAAAAATTATGGAAGCATTTGAATGCGCGTTCAAATGTTCAACATTCAAATGCATTTGCATTTGTTAACAAGCCTGAAATACGCCACTAGTAAGTAACCAGTCCTGGTGACTATAATGGCTTATGCAATATCTGTAGAGTCCAGACTAGTTTATAAATGTTTTACATTCGTAATTAGCGAATTACCAATCAATGTCCGTGACAGCGATCTAATTAGACGACTCAACGCCTGTCGATCATTTATCTGTTTACTCAACGCGACCTAGTCCAATCAACGGCCACGGAGCGTGCGAAAAACGAGCGCCATAAATGGCATAATAACTGTTTACGAGTGTTTGTTGAATGATAAAGCAATCGTAACTTCCATTAATTTCATCGGGCACATCGCCATTGGTGATGGTGCACGCAGTTTACATTTCCTGGGCTGTCAGATTACAAAAGAAACGCCGCGTGCAGCATCGATTACCGCACACGCGTGGTCGCAACTTGCCCAACATCGCACGGCAAACCGGCGGTCTTATTTCACGGTGCAAGAGCACAGTTTATTGCCAAACTTTTATATCTTACCTGGCGTTCAACTGCGTGACAAAAACGTTCTTCTTCGGCGGGTCCAAATCCAGCTGGTAGGATGTGCCCGCCTGCATCCTGGAGATTCGCACAGATCTAAACAATCCCCGGTGACTCTCTGCTAAGACAACAAGTTATGTTGGAGCCGCGTGTAAACAACCGGCAGTCGCACCTTGGAGATCAGTCACGTGGTGCGAGGTGACCCCCGTACACCGTATGCGGTCGCGGGATTGCCGATATGCACCGCTAAACAGCACGCATGGCGGGAACCACGAATGGCCACTATAATCTATATACTTCTTTTATTTGCAATACATTATTGCGACTATATGCAATTCTCATAAAATTATGTTTGATTTGTTTGTTCAAGAATTTAAAAAATATGCTTTAAATAATTTTTCCACCATGAATCCACAGTACCATAAATGTATATTTTGGATATAAAATGAACAACCCTTCTATAAGAAAACTATTGAAAAAGTATGTACATGCAGTTATTTTGGAAGTATTTGGAAGTTTTATAAGAAACGGTAATATTATAACTGTATTGCAAGTATATGCAATACAATGGCCGATCCACTCGAGAGAGAACTGTTTAAATTTTTCTGAAATTTGGCATACTCTAAACAACTTTGGGGATCTACATTTGTAATCAAATAATAAGTAACAATAATTTCACGATACTATTAGCCTTACTATTGAAATTGAAACCTGGCATGGATTTATTTCAACTGTTAACTGAATTAACTAAAATAAGTTAATTTAATTAAT
Organism: Lamellibrachia columna; assembly: GCA_963662155.1. Classification (NCBI taxonomy): domain Eukaryota; kingdom Metazoa; phylum Annelida; class Polychaeta; order Sabellida; family Siboglinidae; genus Lamellibrachia; species Lamellibrachia columna. The sequence goes on from OY759262.1 coordinate 6,219,325, forward strand.
TACCTTTTCCAGAAAGGCTAATTTATTTTAATTAATTAATTTTACCAAAAGGGGTTAATTTAATTTGCAAATTCCCAATTAACTCTCAATTAAGTGTTCATTTAACAGTTGATATTACTTGATAGTTAGTTCACAACCATGTTATTATTCAGGTGTTTTCAGAAAGCCTTGGGTCATTATTTCAGCCACTAGCCCAAGAGAGATCAGGTTCAGGCTTGTGTGAATGGGACAGAGAACAACAAAGAGCAATAACGCACTGTACCAACTGGGATGGGCAGGTCATTCAGGCACCTGTGAATTGGAGGAAGGCCTAGACAATAGAATGTCCTCTGGTAGGGTGACAAAGTGTGTGTGGTGTGTGTGTGTGTGCGTGCGTGCGTGCGTGCGTGCGTGCGTGCGTGCGTGCGTGCGTGCGTGCGTGCGTGCGTGCGTGCGTGCGTGCGTGCGTGCGAGGTCACCTGGTTTTGTTAATTTGGTGGTTTTGAATACAGGAGGAAACCTGCAAATCTTCAGACACAATTTTTCAATCCTTTCAATCCAGGAGGAAACCTGCAAATCTTCAGACACAATTTTTCAATCCTTTCAGAAAAAAATATTATTTTTTAACAAGTATCTACAACTTTTGAAATGTTATCAAATGCCCCATGAAGGAATATATTGGCATGTAAATATTCCAACAAAAAAGTTACAAAACACAATCTTGTGCTTTTAGAATTGTTTTAATGTGTAAGCATTTTTGTACCAACACATGATTTCATTGTTAATTGAATTAAAATTAAATTACTGTTAATTTAATAATTTGGGAGGTTAACTGAATTAACATGTGAAATATGTGAGGTTAACGTAATTCAATAATTTCCGAGTTAATTGTAATTTAATTAATGAACTTTTCATGTTAATTGCCCCATGCCTGATAGTAACCAACTTTTGTTGATGAAACAACCACACAATTTAGTTTTACTCCTTCATAAATGAGGGTAGGCTATTAAATGGGTTTATTTTAGGCCAGTGCAAATATGCTGAGTAACTGTCAAGCAATTTTTTCTCAACAGTTGAAAAGTAAATGGTTCTTTGTGGAAACAATATCATTTATGTTGCATAATTTCTTAATTTTCGTCTTAATTAATTTATTATCATTGGTTGTTTTACTGTGCCAATTGTATAATTCAACTGCTATACTTGCCATTTGAATAAAATTATTATTATATTATATTATTAATCTGTTTGGACACTGTCTTCAACATTTATGGAATACAATTTTCCCCAGAAACAAGCCATACATCTTGAAGCGTACACAAAATAGGAACATGTCATTTTAGCTTTTATTTTTAGACATGCAGGGTTATTTTCATACATTTCTGTATAAAAGGTGCCTTTTCATAAATTGGTCCCTGTGCCAGAGCAGACGGTGCTGATGTTGTGTGCACTGAATGATTGTAATCAGGTGGATTCAGGACACCTGTCTATTGTCACTCCACCCACACTCCAGTGCATGTCTTGGCTAATGTCCCTCTACCCACACTCCAGTGATAATCATGACAAAATGAACACCAAATTTTTTTGCGTGGAGGATAAGTGCTCCCTCCATTCACACCGGAGTCACTGTGTGGAGACCCAGTGATATAATATTGTCTACTCAATTTTATATTCCATATTTTTATTTTTAAACGCCTTTTTTGAAGACTTTATCAACTTGCTGCTTGAGAAAGTTTCTGCCAACTTGTCCATTTTAACATGCGACAACAAAACATCAATTTTGTACCTGTACATTCTCCATGTGTTAAACACATATGCTCACGTACATAACCTAACCATATTGAATCTCGATGTTTCACATTGTGTTGTTGAATAGTCAAAAAATCTCATGTAGCACACATCTAGGATCAAGAGCGTTACCAGTGGCAGTCATATGCATTTGACTGGTTGGAAATAGTGCAGTAATAGTGACCAAATCTTACACATTGTTTGGTAACACAGACTAAAGTGATGACCTTTTCTGTCAAAAAGGGCTATCTACAAAAGTTTAACACATTTGCAGACAAGTTGGTAAAGCCCATGAAAATACATTCACAGGTGCATATATGGGGGGAGGGGGTGAGGAATACCTCACTAAAATTTACTAAAGTAGCTGTTTATGTCGTTCTATTTTTGGATCAACACCTGGAGTTTGTGATTATTTGAATATCAAATCATAGTCAGGGTTATGGTGAATTACAAAGATCAGTAAATGTCACATGCTTAATCAAAGCAACATACCAGAGCAGGTTCAATTACATTTTAATTTAATTACATTTTCTGGTTTAGACACTGAAAGTTTAAATGCAACATTATTTGACATGATCTGAATTTGTTCCGCTTGGTTAGTTACTGTGGTCTTAACTAAGAAAAACTGTTGTTTGGCAAAACATAATCAAGCAAGTAATGTGCAGTTATACATGTAATTAGTAAACAAGAGTACAACTCTAATTGGCCAAGAATTCCTATTCCATCTATTTTTGAGATAACTACTCAATTTATGTACGCCACTATGTACTGTCAGGTGTCAATGTAAAGCTGAAAGCTGTAGACACCACGATGGTGTGAATACAGGTAGCTGTAGACACCACGATGGTGTGAATACAGGTAGCTGGCAACACTTTCATTTTTACACCATAAATTTAATTGATTGTATGAAACAATTTATGTAAATGAATATCAGAGTTTCCAAGCCTACCACTTTGGCAGTAGAACAACTGCTTCTTATTAATTTTTTACAGAATCTACTGCTCAACTGCTTCCGAGCCCAAATCTACCGCCAGACCGTAATTTTACAGGTAAAAATTAAATGTACTCATTTTTAATCCAAACATACCAACACGTCACATGGAAGACACAATTAATCACAATAAATATACACTAAAATAAAAAAACAGTTCTGCCAGAAGGGAAAACCCCTCTCACACTCCCCCTAGTGACAGCGGGGCAAGGATTGCGACGCCAGATCTACCACCCTCACATTTTGAAAAGTGATAGATCTACCAAATCTTTCAAAATGTGAAGGTGGTATATATATATATATTATATATGTGTATATATATATGTATATATATATATGTATATATATATATATATATATATATATATATATATATATATATATATATATATATATATATATATATATATATATATATATGTGCTGATGATGCAAACAGTACATCATTTGTACTTTTAAAAGTATCACATAAAATCAAACAACCTCTACAAAACATTTATTTTAAAAAGTGTCTGTGCTATAGTCATATATGCAAGTTAATTATCCACATGACTACATCTTTCTCACAGTGATCTTCATTATCCATCTTGCAGTACAAATGTGTTATAATTCATTCGGTGTAAGGTTCTGAAATCAGAAAGACATCTTTCATCTTACATTTTTTATGAAAGTAAACAATGCAGTTGTGTAAAAAATGACATAGAAACATGTGATTTATATTTGAAGCAATTGTATATTGAATGTGAACTCATCCATTGCCTGATGGGCTTTTATAAAAAAATTGCTTGTCCAGTTGTCCTATGGGCTGACGTCAATTCCCCAATGGTACCGAATTGATCAATTCAATACAATGTAATTCCATAATTTGAACCAAAAGATTGTGGAAAAAAATTTGAATTAAAAGATTTTGGTGAAATAGGGGATTAGACGATAACATTATCAGTTATTCAAATATGTCATATCAGTACTGTGGAACCTCACTATTAAGGTCACCCATGGAGGGACAGTAGCCAAGACATGCACTGGACCAAAGTGACCTGAAGAGTGAGGTGACCGTAGCGGGACTAAATGTCCTATACTATCCTGTTACGGAAATAATTTGGGACTGAGTCTGGGAGTCTGTAATGGTGAGGTGACCGTACCAGTGAGGTGACCATAAACCAAGATTCCACTGTACTAATGCACAATGACCAGAAAGGTTTACTAAATGTTGACTATAAAAATTTAATAGAAATTGAATTTTAAATAATCAAAAGGAGTCAGAACTGATTAAATGGACTTTACCACAACTCTGCAATTCACAGAGGTGGGTCAATTGCAGCCATTACACCACAAATGTAATCAATTACGATTACTGTTAACATGCATGAGTATGATTACAAGTATGATTACTTAGAGAACTGACATAATGCAATACATAAAAACCTTCATGTTATTATGATCAATAATATTATTCAAAGCAAAAATAAAACACACTATTAAAATACAGTCATTGTACATGCATTATATACAAAATGAAGAGAAAGCTTGCATTGCAATTGAGTACTAGTACTCAAACATTGTTGATTACACACAATTACTAAGTACGATTACTCCATCTCTGGCAATTTGTCCTTTCAGATGAATAAATATGAAATCTCAGCTACATAAATACAATAGGTTATGAGATGAGACCATTTAGTGTCTATCTACCTGCAGACTTCTTGGCTGGAGTTGTAACTTTTGCCATAGTTGTGTCTGTCGTTGTAATGTCTCCTCCTCGGATATTGATCACCCTGATTGCATCGTCAGGATTCGACATCATAGCTAAGTACTTTTGTGCTGAAACAAGAAATGTCACAATTAATATCACAAAGATACATTTTTTAATGAAGAGGACATGGGACTAAGACCTTCCTGACTTAAGATCTCCGCCCAATTTTTTTAAAGGCATGCACTTAAGATCTTGTCATTGAAGCAGGATTAAGGGATTTGTGTGTCAACCTTTTCACAAGGGCTTCAACTTTGAAACAATATGGTTAGATGCTTTAAACATTTATTTAAACTTTTTAATTTAAGTTATGTGTACTGTTTAACAGCTGTTTCTGATGTTTTTCTTCTTCACACATTTGTCCTTTCCTCACAAATTTTTGAACAGACCTGGTCAAAAATAATTTACTAGTTTGTCTGATGTTGGTGATGCCAATGAGTTCAACAAAATTAAATAACAAATGTGTGCAAACATGTTGAGGATGATACTAGATTCTTTGTGATAGCGGCAATTCCCGATTTTTGTGTAGCATTAGACTCGGTGTGAAGCGGGACAAGCAAAATAATTAAATTGACGAGGAACCTGACTGTTTGACTCCATGGGAATGTTGGCCAGTACCAGTACAAGACAACACCTCTAAATAAACAATTGTTATGAATGACAGAAAACAGTTATCTCAAGTACTTGTATTATCGCCCGTAATTGACTCCGTGCACACTGTAACTGTTGCCTTTATTATCGCCCTGACCGTTATATCTACACTAAATACTGAACGTGGACATACTTGATGTCATGTCGGCCCACTTATCATCTCGCTTCTCCCGTTTGATTTTATACCACTGATACGCCACCAGCCCAAAAGCGTTCCAGGCAAAGAAAAAATACAAATAATTCTTTTTAACCCAGCTACTACCGGGTCCGCCATGCGGATATTTCCTCATTGCGTGTTGATAAGACTTGTGTTATTAATTCAAAACATGTCTTTTGTTTGTTTAAAAATGTTGACTATATGACAATAATTATGTATAATTATAGTGACGATGCCCTTTACAAGTTCGCCACCGTCTCCATGTGTTCACATGTGTTGCAGGTTTTGATTGGTGCCATGTCATTTGTAGTATCTTACCCATTCGCCAGGTGGCTCCCAGTTTGACTATCACCCCACCTAGTGGACATCGGTGCGATTTTTCTATTTCCGTGATGTGGTGCCACCAGAGTTACATCATTAATCAACCCCCTATAAACTAACGGGTGTTCTATTTATGTCTATGGGTGCCACTCACCCTCAGATTGCCATCCAAAGCAACACGTTCCTGATGGCAAGTGGACGGGGAATCCCGGAGGTGTGAAACCCGCATGTGTTCATATGAACTGCTGTTTACAGAACTCTACTAGTGTTATGTTTATGCTATAATCCAGAATCAGAGCGCTCCGTTCTTCAGCAAGATTACTGTATCTATCTACGTGTAATCAACAAGCAGTTCTGACAAAGCCAAAGCCAAGGGCTTTGGACAACCGAGTCTAATATAATAAACAACACGGAACAAACTTGAACACAATTTATTATAACACATTTTAAGGACTACATCATCTGTCATCTGTTATCGACAATCAATATGTACACGTAGACCTGGCCCCAAAAGTACAAATTGTGCAAGTAAATTTTCCCATCACCACAGATCTTAGTAACTAGTACCATATATTCTGAGTATCGTACACATTTCTGTATCCTGGCTGTATACAAAAATTATAATGATACCATTACAAATCTTTGGCAAGATGTGGAGATTCTTAGATGCGAGATTTAGAAAGTAACCTCACGAAGTGGCCTCCTCCTCCATTCCCTCATGAGGCAGCCTCCTCCCTCTCAACCATCACCTCATCATGCTGCCTCCTCAGGTCCCTCACAAGGCAGCCTCTTCCACCTCCTCTCCCCCACTACCACCTCCTCAGGTCCCTCACGAGGCAGCCTCCTCTTCCTCCACTACCATCTCCTCATGCTCTCCTCAGATCCCTCATGAGGCAACCTCCTCCACTACCATCTCCTCATACTCCCTCCTTAGATCCCTCATAAGGCAGCCTCCTATACCGCCTCATACTTCCTCCTCCTCCTCAACCACCACCTCCTCATAGTGCCTCCTCAGGCTCATCAATAGGCAGCCTCCTATGCTTCCTCTTCCCCAACTAACACCTCCACATACTGCTTCCTCAGGTTCCTCATGAGGCAGCCTCCCCTTCCTCCACTACCATCTCCTCATACTCCCTCATGAGGCAACCTTATTCACTTCCTCCACTACCACCTCATACTACCTCCTCAGGTCCCTCATGAGGCAGCCTCCTCTACTACCTCTTCCTCCACTACCACCTCCTCAGGTCCCTCACAAGGCAGCCATGTCCACCTCCACTTCCTCATCTACCATCTCCTCATACTCCCTCCATAGGCAGCCTCCTCTGCCGCCACTACCACTTTCTCATACTCCAATCTCACATCGCTCGTGAGGCAGCCTCCTTTGCCTCCTCTTCCTCCACTACCACATCCTCATACTCCAACCTCGTCCTTCACAAGGCAGCATCCTCTTCCTCCGTCACCACCTCCTCATACTCCATCATCATAAGGCAATCTCCTCCGCCTCCTCCTCCTCCACCACCACCTCCTCATACTCCATCATCATAAGGCAGTCTCCTCCGACTCCTCCTCCTCCACCACCACCTCCTCGTGCTCCCTCCTCAGGTCCCTCACACACAGCTCAATCAATGGCTGCACACATTCCAAGAAACCGTCCTCAAACTTGTCCTCCGAGAAACGACTGACCGATAGACGGGCATGGCACATAATGTCCATGCGGTCAGCAACACTCATCTTGAAGATTGTTGTCAGTGCCTCAGCATAGCTGGTGATGTCATCTGCTAGGAAGCCGATTCGGTGACCTTCATATTCGGTCACTATGTCCATCTTTGGTCCAGCGGAGTCATGGGCCAGCATCACTGTACCTGCAGCCATGCACTCAACAACACCTGCAACAGAGGTGTGTAAACTTAAAAATGTCTTATAACTACAAGTCCATTATCATAATTGTAATCTGTGAATAAGACGACCAAACCTATAGATATAAATATAATTGGGGGACTCTTATCACTACAACTGGACTGATTTGCAAATATAAACGTTTTTTATTTATTCACCTTGAATCCTGTACATGGTCACCCCAGTAAATATACAATCAAAAGAGTGCAAAACAATTGGGAACACTACATTTTTAAACATGTCCAATTACTATCATAGAAAAACAGCATAATAATCAGATAAAAAAGACCGAAATTAATTACAGACTAAATGTTGTATTCTAAAATGTGGTTTTACCACAACTTAATCAAATACATATGAAATTGTGATATTCCTGCAAATTTTATGTTTGAATAGTAAATAAATCTCATGTTATGACTGATTATAATCAGAGTACAGTATTTTGCTGTTACTATGTCAGACATTAAAAAAACTTTTTTTGATCCTTTTTGGGCTTTTGGTGTCTAACAGATTTCAAACAACCTTTTAAAACTTAAAGTTTAATCGGACACCTTAAACACTACTCACAGATGCCAAAGTGTTCGTTCCACATAGTGTGCAGTCCAACAGTGGCACCAGCCAGACAATCCTTCAGTTCGGCAAAAGACACATTGATCTTGAATTCAACATTGTCACAAACCCCCAGCTCTTCACATAAGTCTCTGAGATGCTCCACTCTTGCAGCATCTGCAGCGTCTCTGCAGCTTCCAACCAGCTCCAGATGGTAGCGGTGGCGTTCTGAGCCAGGCACACCCAAAAGAAACTTCCTGAATGCTTTCAACTGCAGTGCGTGATTCTTCTCTGGGCGGAACTGTCCAACAGACACGATGCTGAGTTTGGTGTCATCACTGGCGCCACCAAGTGGCAACTGCAGGAACTCACTGGTGTCACATGGAGGATACACAATGTGCGTCCGGTCAGAGGCACGCCACAGTGCCAAGATGTGACCAAACGTCCACGTCGAGTTCACCATGACAACGTCGCTGCGGTTACCCATGATGCCATATACGAATGCAAAGAAGTGGTAGTATATCACTTTGATGCGGCTGAGGACCAGGTTCTTAGATATGTAGGCTGCATTGTTGTATGACTCGGTCCTCTTTGTAACCTGCTGCAACATGTCTGTGCTAATGGTCGGGTAGTGGACGTAGCATGCAATACGACATCCACCCAGGTACCTAAACAGCGGCATTGTGAATGCGTACCCCATCGTGTCAATGTACAAGTCTGGCACACATTTTGTAAGTGCCTCAAAGCCGAGCACCAGAGACCCGAGGCTTTGACCAAGCAGTGTGAAGTGTGGATAGCCATCTGCCTCCACCCAGTTGCGACGATGCAGGAAAACAAAGTCGATGAACTGACGGTCGGTTCTTGGCAGAACGATGTTGAAACGCTGTCGTACCCGGGACAGTATCTGGTCCCCTGTCACATCCTTGTCACCGGTGTAGATGATACATCGCACATCTGGGTGTCTGCAACAGAACATTGTGCATGAAATGACCAGTGTTCGGAGTAACAAATAGTAACAATGTGAAATAGACACTGGGAAAACAGTAGACATAAACAATGTATGCATTCTTACTGTATTATTATTGACTTCTCGACATATATATACCCACTTTTTCTGAAAACAAACTGTAAATTAAAGGAAGTATGTTAGAGACTGTTTATCACTCTTATAATACCCAAAGTTCAACAATGTGTTTTAATGAGAAGCAAAATACTGGATAAAAATTGTCACGAGGACATGATTTAATCTCTTGGGCAACTTTTGTTTTATGTATCAAACAAATTCAAACTCCTTCCTCAATTCATTGAGCCAACCACGAATCAGGTTCAGTGATGTTCAAAGGTGTAGTGTGTGAATAGTCTAAGTGATATATGCAGTCAGTTTAATAAAAGAGTGCGTATATTTGTTAATAAAGACAAATTACTTTGATCATTAGATCGAAAGTGTGAATAGCCTTACACTATGGTATATATATATAGCCTTACACTATAGTATATATTGTCTTACACTGTAGTACATACAGCCTTACACTATAGCATATGTAGCCTTACACTATAGTATATATTGATTGGAACGTTTATTCAAAGCATTGGCAACAGTATATACAAGATAAAAACAAATTCAGCTATACCACAAATGAGAGTGTACAATGTATGAAGGAGGTAAATATGAAGTCGTTGACTTTTGTGTAGATTTACCATTGACGTGCAAATTAAGGCATCAGTATTTTCATGTGTTGCTTGCGTTTAAAGTATATGATAAATACATGTTACCACATATGGTAGTTACCACAATGGCATAATTCAGTATGTTAATAATTAGATGTAGATATGCACAACCATATATTTCTCTAATAATATAACTGCATTCATCAGTTATATTATTAGTAGTTTTTAAATGATCACTTATAGAATTCCATAATCGCACTCCATTGACACAGAGAGACATATTGCATGGTAGAATAGACACTTTGACATTCATGATTAGCTCGCATTGAGTTACTTCCTGTCTAGTGAACAAACACTGAATATTTGATGGCAAACAGCGACAGTAAGCTTTGTCCATAAATAGTAACTTTTTCAGTTCTATGATATCTGGAAATTTTAAAACATGTAATTGTTGGAAAAGTGAGTTCGTATGAACCAACTGTTTTGCACCATACGTAATGCGGATGACTCTTTTTTGTAATAAAGTAATAAGAAAATACAATTAGTATTTGTCGGATACGTGTTTCCCCAAATTTCTGCACAGTAAATTAAATACGGCAAAAAGAGAGAACTATATAAAATGCACATACTATTCCTGTCAAGCAGATGACTGCATCTATACATTATAGCTGCACTGTTTGAAGCTTTGATTGTATGTATTTAATATGAGCATTCCAATTTAGTAAATCATCAATAAACACACCCAAAAACTTGGGGACTATTTCGATATTTACATTTCGCATTTTTATATTTACATCTTTTCTGAGCATACGATTTCCAAATAACACATAATTAGTTTTAGATATGTTCAGTGTTAACTTATTTACTACAAACCATGTACACCATGTATACATTTTGTCCAGCATGTTACATACTGTTTCATTTAGTCTGTTGATATTGCTATTTGCATAAAAAATATTAGTATTGTCAACAAAGTGGATATATTTTACAAGTTTAGATATGTGTAACATATCATTAATGTACAGAATAAATAGTTTGGGGCCCAAAATCAAACCTTGGGGGACACTTGCGCTCATCAGACTTACATTTGTCAATAGACACATTGTTTTCTGTTTTCTAGATAACTATTTAACCCCATAAATGCCACAACGCAGATGCCAAGAAACATTTTTTACCTAGTAGTTGGTGATTAACCATGTCAAATATCTTTTTAAAAATATAAAGACACCAATAGCCGATTTTTTTAGCATCCAATGATTGGATTATTTCATCAACTAGATCTATTAATGCATGACAAGTTGACATATTTTTTGAAATCTGTATTGGCTTGGGCTTATCAAGTTGTGTTTGGTAATAAAACAATCTAAGCAAGAACTGAAATTTTTTCAAATATTTTTGAGAACTGTAGTAGCAGTGAAATAGGTCTATAATTAGTGCACATATAAATATACTTATCCCCAGACTTAAAAAGTGGGATAACTTGCTATTTTCATTTTCTCCGGGAATACTCCAGTGGTGAAAAATAAGTTACAAATATAAGTGATAGGTTTTGTAATGCAGTTAATAACGTTTTTGACCAAAGGCATGCTTATATCTTTGTAATCTGTGGATGTTTCACTTTCCCAAAAAATGTCACAGCTCAGATAACTTCTTTATTAACTGGAGTTAAAAATAATGTTTGATTATTTCTGTTTTCTAAGTAGTCTTAAATAGAAACATTTGTTGATGCAGTTATATCCTTTGACAATTCTGGGCTTAAGTGAGGTGTTCCCGCTATAATTGTAAGTACTTTCCATGTACGAGCAATGTCATTTCTTTTCTCTGCAAGTAGATTGCTAAAATACTGTTTCTTAGTAGATCTTAGATTAGCAGTTAATGTATTTTATATAATTTATATCTGGTTTCCGAGGAGATTGATCTGCATGATAGAAATGCTTACTTGTCTTAATACAGGCATTCTTTGGTCCTTTAGTAAACCATGTTTTTTAATTAATTGTTGATACTTTAGTTGTTAACTTGTTATTGGACAGTGTTTGTTGTACATTTGAGTAAAATCATGGAGAAAGTTTTCATATGTTATAATTGCATTTTTGCTGCCGATAACAGTATGCTTTTGTCACTGTCCGCAGGACAGTTCTTTTTTCAGAAAGCCTTACACTATAGAACATACTATATAGCCTTACACTATAGTATAGATATATTTATATATATAGCATTACACTATATATATATATATATATATATATATATATATATATATATATATATATATATATATATAGTACATATAGCCAGTTCAATTTATTGTGAAATGAGACAAGGAAAAAATTCACTGAGGATGGACCTAGCAATACTTGAATGATCCTTACTTTCTCTGTATAGCCCTAACGGCGGTCCATAGCACCCTCTCTCCTCCACCACCGGCATTGCAGTACGGATGGAAGAACCCAATGACCACTGGCACTTTGCCACTGGCTCCAGGTGCCCGTAGATGAGGCATCGACTTCTTCCCACGATATTGCAGCCATAATCGCAGTGCGATAACAAATATTGTTACTGCAGGAATACATACTGCGAAAAGCAGTAGATACAAGTCGGTGAAGGTCCTAGCAAAATAAAACAACCACATATTAACTTGACATATCATAATAATACATAAATATGCCACACTGAACTGACAACATTCATACTGGTCACATTTATTTAGAAATTCTGTCAACTGGGGTGACTGGCCCACTGGTGTAACTTTGGCACAGAGCAAGAGTTGTCATCACACCAATGACATCAGCATGCGTTCCATTCACCAAAATGGTGGTATTAGTGTAATCCCATTACTAGCGATTATAAGAATTTGGTCCTTTTAAATGTGAATGTTCTTAGAAAGTTACGAAAAATAAATGTTCATATTCAAACAATTATGAATGGTGTGCAACTTTAAACCCGACAGCCCAGGCTACAGGGTATGGACAAAACATTTACCCTCAGTCTAAGATCTAACAATAATAGCATCTAAGATTCCTTGGAGCATATTCCCACTTAGATTTTGTGCTTTAGGAAATTTAAACTGGGGTGACTTTGGTACACCTAAAATTACCAGGTGACCTTGTTTTAAAAGGATCACATTTTCAGAACCCCTAGAAACGTGATGTACCATTACACTAATACCACGATATTGGTGAATGGAATGCATGCAGAGGTCCCAGGAGTCATGACAACACTTCTGTGTGTACTGGCCAACAGTCACCCCAGCACCTGAGCAGGCTATAGTCACCTCGGTTTGCTCCCTTATTGATAAAGATTTATACGTTATATAGGGTTACTAGGGTCCCAGCTGATAAAATGTAGTTGCTATGCAGTATACAACATTCTAATTCAACATATTTGGGGCAAACACACCAACCTATGGGGTGACTTGCCCAGCACAAATTGTAGAATTCAAATACTTTCCCGTGCAACAATTTTGCTGTCAAAGTAGTGTTCATCTAGGGACATTCAACTGGCAATACAAGTTTTCCAGAGCGATCTTAAAACAAATGGGCCAAAAGTCATCCCAGTTTACAGTTCTTGTTTATTATATGGTACTGTTAATGTTTCTTGAGACTTGATTCCTGTTACAATCACAGTATAGGCCTACTGTTAATATGTTGGAACCACCTAAAGGGTTGACAATCAATGTCATATATATATATATATATATATATATATATATATATATATATATATATATATATATATATATATATATATATATATTATATATATATATATATATGCTGGGCAGACAAGACAGAGGGCATGGTCATGCCCATGGCCATGGGCCGAACCATTGCCATTTGGGATAAAAAAGCAACCTGAAAATATGAATTTTCTAGTGATGTCTGTCAAATAAAAGTTCCAGGTTGGGCTAGCCTATTCCAGGTCTAGTTCCATAAATATGCATGCAATAGCTTGCATTGCACTTTACGATGTATCCCGGTACGTGGCAAGATCATTATCACTATCATGTATCAGTCACTGACTGTGACGGTGTAGGCGGTATCCCCGCTTCACTCATGCCATGTTATCAAATGCCTAGTACGCATTAGGCGTCAGAAACCAACAATACACATAAATGACTTTGGAAGACAAAGAAACAAACCTATAATAGCTCCAAAGCATCGCTTTCCAACAACACAACGACATCTTGCTTTCGACCGACTGACGCAGTGACAGGTAGACACAAATCTAGCACAGCTGGCGCCACCAAGAGAGCTTTACTCGAACTATTCGCTCACAAAGAGCCCTCTTGCGAATACAAAAATACTATTATCTATCGAGTAGAGTGTTTGCAACAAATCATTGTTTTTTTCTTGTCTTGTGTAGAATACTGGCCAACACTCACAAGAATACTGGCCAACACTCACAAGAATACTGGCCAACACTCACAAGAATACTGGCCAACACTCACAAGGAGTCAAACAGACAGGGATGTGTCGGCATGGAGTGATTGTGCTGCTAAGTCGTGTTAGCTCGGAACTGAATGGGTTAGAGCTTGAAGGAGTTCTGTGATGCTAGTATTGACTAGTAATGAATTCCAAACGAGAAGCTTGAAGGAGGTCTGTGATGCTATTATTCACTGGTAATGAGTTCCAAACGAGAATTTATAACAGTTCTTGTTGACGTGGATATTATAGTATTTAAGGTTTTAGTAAACTTTAAAATTACGCAATAAAAAAATACGAATTCACTCATCAGTTATTTAATAGGACGTGCCAGTAGGCCTATACTATTATTGTATTGACCACACAGTCTAGCTCTAGCATATAACGAACATAATTATTTATGTTGGTAAATATTTCTTTGTGCCTGCCGATGGTCATGCAGTGGCCAATGTAACATGAAATAATATTATTATGTCGAAATTATTTTTCAGTACTAGTCGGTCATTTAATTGCTGGCTGGTCGCAGCTAGTTGGAGGTTTTTTGTTGGATTTTTGTTCTTGGTGTGAATTTCGGTTTGAGGTGGCTGCGTTATCAATATTTTGGTAGCTACATGATTGCTACTGTCTGTGACTGTGTCAGTGATGTTTGAGAATCGACTAGAATTTCACCTCCTCTCCAAAATTCAGTGGAGTTTCCTTTGTTGATGTTTCTGTAACAACCTGTTTTTTTACTGGAAAGGGTTGTTAATTAGCACTTCGCCCTACCCTCGTTTTTTATCCGGGCATGGGACCGGCAGTGGCAGGGTTGGATCAAACCAGCCACACCATTGTGGCATTCGCATTCCCGACTGTATTCACAGCAGCGTCGTGTGCTTGGTCGTGCATCTTTCGGAAGTCCAAGCCGAGCTGCTCGACGTTTTCGGCGATGGCTGCGTGTGTAACTCCGGAGTATGCTTCTAACACAAGACAAACTCACATACTTGCTCACGAATCTTCTGCTTTTCACATTTCAGGAAAAAGCTGAACTGTTCTTTGTTTGATATATCACAGTCCTCCCCTCAACTGATAAGTCAGAAGAAGGAAAGTCAGTTTGCATCGGAATTACAGTCACATATTTCGAACGATGTGTGACGCAGTGAGTGCTATGCTAAATCAATGCTAAACACAGTGAAATAGAAGCCTTCCTAGAAGAACTTATATTCCCGATAAACTTTACATTTAGCTTAATATGTTTTCAGGAATGCTGGCTTACCGAGAATGATGATATGTGGCAAAACATGTTGCAATAAAGGGGACTGGTCATGTATTTAAGCAAAACATTTAACTACAAAGTAAGGTTGTCTCTTAATTAGTATGACAATTTGGAAGGTCAATTTATTAAAGTAACTGGGCTTTCAAAAGATACAATTATTGGTAACATTTACAGGCCCCCAAGAGACCTTAACGAAAATTATAAGCAATTCCTTTCCGAATTAACACCTATCATTTCGTCATTTGACAGAACAAACTCGGATGTTATTATTGCAGGAGACTTCAATATAAACCTTTTGAAAATAAACGAAAAAGAAGTATTTGGGGAATTTTTTTATACTTTAATATCATATTATAGCTTTTACCCCCATACCACACTTCCTACTAGGCTCTCCAAAAATAATGGAACCCTAATTGATAACTTCTTTTGTAAAATAACTAAACCTATAATGAAGCCTAAATCATGAATTTTAACTAAACAATTATCAGACCACCAACC
Organism: Lamellibrachia columna; assembly: GCA_963662155.1. NCBI lineage: Eukaryota > Metazoa > Annelida > Polychaeta > Sabellida > Siboglinidae > Lamellibrachia > Lamellibrachia columna. The sequence goes on from OY759262.1 coordinate 6,235,243, forward strand.
ATACTTCACTTTTCTAAATACAGTTTCCCAGACTGAACCTTTACCAAAATATACAACAATTAGCGTACACAACTCTGATTCAATGTCTAGTTTTATACAGGAATTTTTCTCATCAAATGCTTACAGTAACCTTGACCAATCTCCTAATGCAAACCCTAATTTAAACTATGATATCCTACATGACGGACTGAAATGTGCGAAAAATAAACATATGCCATATAAAACAGTTAAACTAAAAAATACAAACACAAAAAATCCACTTGGACTACGTTAATTAGGTCTGCTCAAATCCATTCGATACAGAGATAAATTATATAAGACACTAAAAATTACTCGAATCACCAAAATATTTTGCAATTCGTATCAACCTGACTACCAATAATACCACCCTTAAAATAGCATATGTACTGCGAAAGCCATGCATTACGAATCTTTTTTTAACAAATAAAAAATTAGATTAAAAACATGGGAAACAATTAATGGTATTCTTTCTAGAACACATAGAAAGAAAACGTTCCCCAATTCCTTTATTTATAACGAAAATATCAGAGTAGATACAACGGCAATTGCAAACACATTTAATTAATATTTTACCAATATTGGCTCAAATTTAGCCAACCAAATACAACATTCCACAAATAAAACTTTCATATACTACCTTAATGGAAAACATAACAATGTATTTAATTTTCCATTTATTAATAAAAAACAATTCTAGAACAATAGATGATATGCACACAAAAGCAAGTTGTGGGTTTGACCGTATTTCTGCACGGCTTATAAAGTCAGTTAAACATGTTTTGACAAAACCAAAAACTTTAATCACAAAACAAATATTATCTACTGATATCTTCCCCGACAAACTTAAAACTGTAAGTAATACCAATTTATAAAAAAGGTGATGAAACCCTATTCTGCAACTACAGACCAATATCAATCTTACCTGCAATTTCAAAAGTAATCGAAACAATTATTTACAACCAGCTAGATTCTTTCTTAAAAAGACACAAACTTATGTACGATGTTTGCTACATACCATAAATAATGCACCTGGTTTATTAAAAGACAAGATCACCACTCACAGTTTACATGATTTCGCAAATTATATCAAACTTTATTATCTGAATACATATATTAAACAATTTGCAATACATAGTTGTTATATATGCCAACATGATTGATTATGTCTCCGTTCCTCCTTCGTTAAAAATCACTGCATATAAAACCGGTTGTATGTATATTTGGCATTTGTAATATACAGGCATATCTACATTACTTGTGTTCACTCAGTAATTATGCACTAATATCACTAGGGATTTTCTTTTTTGTAACTTAAATAATCGATTAAATTAGTCGACAGGATGGCTCCTACGACAGCGATTAATTTTTAGTCTTAGTAGGAGTCTCCCATCCCTTATATGATATCATCTTCTATTTTCAGACCGTACTCTATATCCTTAACACTTCGTTTTCTCATGTCGGCTTAAATGTAACATATTGTATGGTTTTTGTGTTGAATACTCTGTTTTGGTATGTGTTTGGGACGAATAAATAGTTCCTGTTTCCTGTTACTTAGCGGCTAACGAATTATCTTAAGGCAGAGAAATTTTGTATAGGAAGTTGTACATAATCATGTCGCCTACTTAGAGTACACAATGTGCGTAATGACCTCCCTAGTCCGCGGCAGCTACCCCAGTGGCGTTACTCGGCGAAAATACTTCGTAGAGGATTTATCATAGTAATAATAATAAAATAATAATAACAATAATCGTCATCATGTTCACCATTAACATCATTATAATCATAATAATAATAATCATCATCATATCGACTGGTGTCGGTCATCTTGCTGCCCAGCGAGATATTTCTCAACATACCAGCACCGCCCCGAGTAGTTAGAGTGCAGTAATGACCGAGCGAAAGAGTGGACCAGTAGGGAGGGCCCCTGTGACTTCCGGTCGCAGAGACTTCTGGGTAACCTAAGCCCCCCCCTAGCGACTGGAGCTAACCCTAACCGTCTAGAACGCCCCCTGGCGACTGATTTTTTTTTAAATAATTTTTTTTTTTTTTTAACTTTAACTGCGCGCGCAGCCTCACAACCTTCTGGGTAGCCCGAGCGCCCCCTGGTCCGTAACCCTATCCATAACCATAGAACGCCCCCTAGCGACTGGAGCTAACCCTAACCGTCTAGAGCACCCCCTGGCGACTGAATTTAATTTTTATTTTATTTTATTTTTTTCTTGACATATCGACATACAGCTGAAGTAAGCTATAAACGTGTCAGGACACATAACTCCTACAGTTTACCCATAATTCCTACAATTTACCCATAATTCCCCTTTTCAATAAGAGTACAAGCAAATGTTATTAACTATTTGAAAATAATGACACAATATTGTCCACAAACGTTAGACAGAGGACTCTAAAGTCTCTTGTCATACCGACGTACAGCTGACGAAAGCAATAAACGTGTCAGGACATGCTGCTGACGTAATCCGCATACAGAACAATACCAAATAAGGACATGCAGCTGATGTAAGCCGCACCAGACGCGTCGCGGAAAGTGCATCATCAGCATATTGTCGTTATATGTCAATGTTTGAAAATAATCCGCTGTTACACTTTACCCATAACTCCTACAGTTTACCCATAATTCCTACAATTTACCCATAACTCCTAAAGTTTATCCATGTTAACACCACGCTATATATTCTTAAAGAACACATGTGTGTATTAATAAGCTATACGAAACCCGAGAGCAACGAAAGGTGTACTTTCGACCCAGCTCGCTAGCGAAGTCGGCTCATGTTTTTATCAGTAGGCCGGTAGCAGCCGGCTAGCAGGCGTGTAGAAGTAGGCCATGCACAGACGATATCAGTGACCCAACGACCCAGCCCGGCTCATGTTTTTTATCAGTAGACCGCTAGCAGCCGGCTAGCAGGCGTGTAGAATTAGGTCACGCACAGACGATATCAGTGACCCAACGACCCAGCCCGGCTCATGTTTTTTTATTAGTAGACCGCTAGCAGCCGGCTAGCGAGCGTGTAGAAATAGGCCACGCACAGTCGTATAACGGTGTCTCTTAAAGTTGAACTATGTGTTATATAGATACGTTTTAAAAGCGTTTGCTGCATAGGAATATGTATTAGTTACCATTCGTGCAAACAACGACAGAGATAAGTCCGGCAGCAGGCATCGCTTTACACGCACACGCAAACGCACACGCACACACACACACACGCGCGCACACACACGCGCACACACACGCACACACACACGCACGCACACACATCATGCTTGCTTATATAACACAGTTGTTTCAATAAAGCACACATATGTAGTGTAGCGTGTTTGTTCATTCACCTAGCTATAAAAAGAACTTGATTTTAGTTTCATACGTATCGTGTTACTCACAGACCCCTTATATTCTGATTGACCAGGCGAGGCAAACTATTACCAACATTAAACCTATCTGGACTTCCGCACTGTGTGCAGTAACACTCTGCTACCTCCAGCCACATCCTGGCTATTTACACACTACCTCCATCATAGAGTCCACTGTCTCTCCTACCTCCAGCCACATCCCTGCTCCGTACACGCTGTCTCCACCATACAGTCCTCTGTCTCTACTACCACCATCCACATTCTGACGCATTACACATTGCCTCCACCATAGAGTCCTCTGTCTCTCCTACCTCCAGCCACATCCTGGCTTCCGATACATTGCGTCCACCATACTATCCCCTGTCTCTCCTACATACAGCCACATCATTGCTCCTGATACATTGCCCCCACCATTCAGTCTTCTGTCTCTCCTACCTCCAACCACATCCTGGCTCCTTACACACTGCCTCCACCATTCAGTCTTCTGTCTCTCGTACCACTAGCCACATCCTGGCTACTTACACACTGCCTCCACCATACTGTCCTCTGTCTCTCTTACCACTAGCCACATCCTGGCTACTTACACACTGCCTCCGCCATACAGTCCTCCGTCTCTACTACCTCCAACCACATCCCTGCTCCTTACACACTGCCCCCGCCATACAGTCCTCCGTCTCTACTACCTCCAACCAAATCCTGGCTCTTTACACATTGCCTGCACCATACATTCCTCTGTCTCTCCTACCTCCAGCCACATCCTGGCTCGTAATACATTGCGTCCACCATACAACCCTCTGTCTCTCCTACCTCCAGCCACATCCTGGCTACTTACACACTGCCTCCAACATACAGTCCACTGTCTTTCCTACCTCCAGCCACATCCCTCCTCCTTACATACTGCATCCGCCATACAGTCTTCTGTTTCTCCTACTTCCAGCCACATCCTGGCTCCTGATACATTGCGTCCATCGTACAATCCTCTGTCTTTCCTACCTCCAGCCACACCATTGCTCTTTACACATTACCTCCACCACACTGTCCTCTATTGCTCCTACCTCCAACCAAATCCTAGCTCTTTACACATTGCCTACACCATACAGTCCTCTGTCTCTCCTACCTCCAGCCTCATCCTAGCTACTTACACACTGCCTCCACCATACAGTCCACTGACTTTCCTGTATTGTAGGTCCAAGGACCTACAACTTTATGTATTGTAGGTCAAAAGACCTACAACTTTATGTATTGTAGGTCCAAATACCTACAACTTTATGTATTGTAAGTCCAAGGACCTACAACTTTATGTACTGTAGGTCCAAAGACCTGCTACTTTAGGTTTTGTAGGTTCAAGGACCTACAACTTTATGTATTGTAGGTCCAAATACCTGCTACTTTATGTATTGTAGGTCCAAGGACATACGACTTTATGTATTGTATGTCCAAATACCTGCTACTTTATGTATTGTATATCCAAGGACATACAACTTTATGTATTGTAGATCCAAATACCTACAACTTTATTTACTGTAGGCCCAAAGACCTGCTACTTTATGTTTTGTGGGTTCAAGGACCTATAACTTTATGTATTGGAGGTCCAAAGACCTGCTACTTTATGTATTGGAGGTCCAAAGACCTATTACTTTATGTATTGTAGGTCCAAAGAACCTGCTACTTTATGTATTGTAGGTCCAAAAACATACATCTTTTTGTATTGTAGGTCCAAAAACAAGACCTGCTACTTTATGTATTGTAGGTCTAAAGATCTGCTACTTTATGTTTTGTGGGTTCAAGGACCTACAACTTTATGTATTGTAGGTCCAAAGACCTGCTACTTTATGTATTGTAGGTCCAAGGACCTACAACTTTATGTATTGTAGGACCAATGACATACAACTTTATGTATTGTAGGTCCAAATACCTACCACTTTATGTATTGTACGTCCAAGGACCTACAACAGTATGTATTGTAGGTCCAAACACCTGCTACTTTATGTATTGTAGGTCCAAACACCTGCTACTTTATGTATTGTAGGTCCAAACACCTGCTAATTTATGTATTGTAGGTCCAAATACCTACCACTTTATGTATTGTATGTCCAAGGACCTACAACTTTATGTATTGTAGGTCCAAAGACCTGCTATTTTAGGTTTTGTGAGTTCAAGAACCTACAACTTTATGTATTGGAGGTCCAAAGACCGGCTACTTTGTGTATTGTAGGTCCAAAGAACGGCTACTTTATGTATTGTAGGTACAAAGACCTGCTACTTTATGTATTGTAGGTCCAAACACCTACAACGTTATGTATTGTAGGTCCAAGGACCTACAACTTTATGTATTGTAGGTCCAAAAACCTGCTACTTTATGTATTGTAGGTCCAAAGACCTGCTACTTTATGTATTGTAGGTCCAAAAACATACATCTTTTAGTATTGTAGGCCCAAAGACTTACAACTTTATGTGTTGTATATATACCATCTGTTCACACCTTATCATATATATTTCATACACGACATATGTATTCTTTTTAATAAAAGGAATGGAACGTGTTGTCATATTCCTACGAGTGACCCCCCTCCATAGTTGAAATGGAACCCGTAGTCAATGATATTGGACATAGTGGACAATAGTAGCCATTGTCATGTAAATATCTTATATACCACCACCACCACCACCACCACCACCACCACCACCACCACCACCACAACCACCACCACCACCCGGCATGCACTATATAGATGTACTGAGGGTCCGTCCTCTCTCAGTTGTAGACGCGTGTCCGCCAATTTGTTAGTTTGTCCATCATTTTTGTTAGTTTGTCCGCCATTTTGTTAGTTTGTCCGCCATTTTGTTAGTTTTGTCCATCATTTTTGTTAGTTTGTCCGTCATTTTGTTAGTTTGTTCACCGTTTTTTTAGTTTTGACCATTATTTTGTTAGTTTGTCCAACATTTTTGTTAGTTTGTCTGCCATTTTGTTAGTTGGTCCACCATTTTGTTAGTTTGTCCGCCATTTTGTTAGTTTTGTCCATCATTTTTTGTTAGTTTGTCCGCCATTTTGTTAGTTTGTCCGCCATTTTGTTACTTTGTCCATCATTTTTGCTAATTTGTCCGCTATTTGGTTAGTTTTGCCCATCATTTCAAACTTTATGTGTTGTATATATACCTTCTGTTCACACCTTATCATATATATTTCATACACGACACATGTATTCTATTTAATCAAAGGAATGGAACGTGTTGTCATATTCCTACGAGTGACCCCCCTCCATAGTTGAAATACTACCACCACCACCACCACCACCACCACCCCGCACGCATTATATAGATGTACTGAGGGTCCGTCCCCTCTCAGTTGTAGACGCGTGTCCGCCAATTTGTTAGTTTGTCCATCATTTTTGTTAGTTTGTCCGCCATTTTGTTAGTTTGTCCGCCATTTTGTTAGTTTTGTCCATCATTTTTGTTAGTTTGTCCGTCATTTTGTTAGTTTGTTCACCGTTTTTTTAGTTTTGACCATTATTTTGTTAGTTTGTCCAACATTTTTGTTAGTTTGTCTGCCATTTTGTTAGTTGGTCCACCATTTTGTTAGTTTGTCCGCCATTTTGTTAGTTTTGTCCATCATTTTTTATTAGTTTGTCCGCCATTTTGTTAGTTTGTCCGCCATTTTGTTACTTTGTCCATCATTTTTGTTAATTTGTCCGCCATTTGGTTAGTTTTGCCCATCATTTCAAACTTTATGTGTTGTATATATACCTTCTGTTCACACCTTATCATATATATTTCATACACGACATATGTATTCTATTTAATCAAAGGAATGGAACGTGTTGTCATATTCCTACGAGTGACCCCCCTCCATAGTTGAAAGGGAACCCGTAGTCAATGATATTGGACATAGTGGATAATAGTAGCCATTGTCATGTAAATATCTTATATACCACCACCACCACCACCACCACCACCACCACCACCAGAGACTGCATCGAGTTAGTGCTGTTTGCATAACACTACCAGTAATGGACAAAACTAGCAAAACGGTGGACAAACTAATAAAATGGCGGACAAACTAACAAAATCATGGACAAACTAACAAAATAGCGGACAAACTAACAAAAATGATGGACAAACTAACAAAATGGCGGACAAACTAACAAAATGACGGACAAACTAACAATAATTATGGACAAAACTAACAAAATGGCGGACAAACTAACAAAATGGCGGAAAAAAAAAATAATGGACAAAACTAACAACATGGTGGACAAACTAACAAAATAATGGTCAAAACTAACAAAACGGTGGACAAACTAACAAAACGGCGGACAAACTAACAAAAATGATGGACAAACTATCAAAATGACGGGCAAACTCACAAAAATGATGGACAAACTAACAAAATGGCGGACAAACTAACAAAAATGATGGACAAAACTAACAAAATAGCGGACAAACTAACAAAATAATGGACAAAACTAACAAAATGGTGGATAAACTAAAAAAAAATGTTGGACAAACTAACAAAATGGCGGACAAACTAACAAAATGGCGGACAAACTAACAAAAATGATGGACAAAACTAACAAAATGACGGACAAACTAACAAAATGGTGGACAAACTAACAAAAATGATGGGCAAACTAACAAAAAATGATGGACAAAACTAACAAAATGGCGGACAAACTAACAAAATAATGGTCAAAACGGTGGACAAACTAACAAAATGGCGGACAAACTAACAAAAATGATGGACAAGCTAACAAAAATGATGGACAAAACTAACAAAATGGCGGACAAACTAACAAAATGGCGGACAAACTAAAAAAACTGATTGACAAACTAACAAATTGGCGGACACGCGTCTACAACGGAGAGGGGACGGACCCTCAGTACATCTATATAATGCGTGCGGGGTGGTGGTGGTGGTGGTGGTAGTATATAAGATATTTACATGACAATGGCTACTATTGTCCACTATGTCCAATATCATTGACTACGGGTTCTCTTTCAACTATGGAGGGGGGGGTCACTCGTAGGAATATGACAACACGTTCCATTCCTTTGATTAAATAGAATACATATGTCGTGTATGAAATATATATGATAAGGTGTGAACAGAAGGTATATATACAACACATAAAGTTTGAAATGATGGACAAAACTAACAAAATGGCGGACAAACTAACAAAAATGATGGACAAACTAACAAAAATGATGGACAAAACTAACAAAATGGCGGACAAACCAACAAAATAATGGTCAAAACTAACAAAACGGTGGACAAACTAACAAAATGGCAGACAAACTAACAAAAATGATGGACAAAACTAACAAAATGGCGGACAAACTAACAAAATAATGGACAAAACTAACAAAATGGCGGACAAACTAACAAAAATGATGGACAAACTAACAAATTGGCGGACACGCGTCTACAACTGAGAGGGGACGGACCCTCAGTACATCTATATAGTGCGTGCGGGGTGGTGGTTGTGGTGGTTGTGGTGGTGGTGGTGGTGGTATATAAGATATTTACATGACAATGGCTACTATTGTCCACTATGTCCAATATCATTGACTACGGGTTCCCTTTCAACTATGGAGGGGGGGGGTCACTCGTAGGAATATGACAACACGTTCCATTCCTTTAATTAAATAGAATACATATGTCGTGTATGAAATATATATGATAAGGTGTGAACAGAAGGTATATATATAACACATAAAGTTTGAAATGATGGACAAAACTAACAAAATGGCGGACAAACTAACAAAATGGCGGACAAACTAACAAAATGGCGGACAAACTAACAAAAATGATGGACAAACTAACAAAAATGATGGACAAAACTAACAAAATGGCGGACAAACTAACAAAACGGTGGACAAACTAACAAAATGGCGGACAAACTAACAAAAATGATGGACAAAACTAACAAAATGGCGGACAAACTAACAAAATGGCGGACAAACTAACAAAAATGATGGACAAACTAACAAATTGGCGGACACGCGTCTACAACTGAGAGGGGACGGACCCTCAGTACATCTATATAGTGCGTGCGGGGTGGTGGTTGTGGTTGTGGTGGTGGTGGTGGTGGTGGTGGTGGTATATAAGATATTTACATGGCAATGGCTACTATTGCCCACTATGTCCAATATCATTGACTACGGGTTCCCTTTCAACTATGGAGGGGGGTCACTTGTAGGAATATGTCAACACGTTCCATTCCTTTGATTAAATAGAATACATATGTCGTGTATGAAATATATATGATAAGGTGTGAACAGAAGGTATATATACAACACATAAAGTTTGAAATGATGGACAAAACTAACAAAATGGCGGACAAATTAAAAAAAATGATGGACAAACTAACAAAATGGCGGACAAACTAACAAAATGGCGGACAAACTAACAAAAAATGATGGAAAAAACTAACAAAATGGCGGACAAACTAACAAAATGGTGGACCAACTAACAAAATGGCAGACAAACTAACAAAAATGATGGACAAACTAACAAAATAATGGTCAAAACTAAAAAAACGGTGGACAAACTAACAAAATGGCGGACAAACTAACAAAAATGATGGACAAAACTAACAAAATGGCGGACAAACTAACAAAAATGATGGACAAACTAACAAATTGGCGGACACGCGTCTACAACTGAGAGGGGACGGACCCTCAGTACATCTATATAGTGCATGCCGGGTGTTGGTGGTGGTGGTGGTGGTGGTGGTATATAAGATATTTACATGATGATGGCTACTATTGTCCACTATGTCCAATATCATTGACTACGGGTTCCCTTTCAACTATGGAGGGGGGTCACTCGTAGGAATATGACAACACATTCCATTCCTTTGATTAAATAGAATACATATGTCGTGTATGAAATATATATGATAAGGTGTGAACAGAATGTATATATATACAACACATAAAGTTGTAAGTCTTTGGGCCTACAATACTAAAAGATGTATGTTTTTGGACCTACAATACATAAAGTAGCAGGTTTTTGGACCTACAATACATAAAGTTGTAGGTCCTTGGACCTACAATACATAACGTTGTAGGTGTTTGGACCTACAATACATAAAGTAGCAGGTCTTTGTACCTACAATACACAAAGTAGCAATTGTTTGGACCTACAATACATAAAGTAGCCGGTCTTTGGACCTCCAATACATAAAGTTGTAGGTTCTTGAACTCACAAAACCTAAAATAGCAGGTCTTTGGACCTACACTACATAGCGTTGTAGGTCCTTGGACATACAGTACATAAAGTGGTAGGTATTTGGACCTACAATACATAAATTAGCAGGTCTTTGGACCTACAATACATAAAGTAGCAGGTGTTTGGACCTACAATACATAAAGTAGCAGGTCTTTGGACCTACAATACATAAAGTAGCAGGTGTTTGGACCTACAATACATACAGTTGTAGGTCCTTGGACATACAATACATAAAGTGGTAGGTATTTGGACCTACAATACATAAAGTTGTATGTCATTGGTCCTACAATACATAAAGTTGTAGGTCCTTTGACCTACAATACATAAAGTAATAATAATAATAATAATTGACTTCTATGGCGCCTATATCCTCAGGAACCTGAGCTCAGAGGCGCAACAAAACAGAATCAGTAGGCGTAATCGTAAACAAGGACGCGCAAAAGTCAGTATCAGAACGAGGGACAACCGAACATTTATGGTGGGAATGCAATTTGGAATAGATATGTCTTGAGTTTTTTACGGAAAATAGCAATAGTTTCGGATGTTTTCAAAGCGATAGGGAGTTCATTCCAGACCCTAGGCGCAGCGACAGAGAAAGCACGTTTACCCAAGTTAAGTTTTGTTTTAGGTACAATAAGTTGTTGTGAAACTGATGATCTTAGCTGCCTAGGGATATTTGAAAGATGCAGGAGACTAGCCAAGTAGAATGGTTGTTGTGTAGATAGAGCACGATATGCAAGAGTGGACAGCTTAAAATTAATTCGATAAGAAACTGGAAGCCAGTGTAACTGTTTAAGTAGTGGTAGTGACGGTGAAAACAGAGGCGCCCTGAGAACCACACGTGCCAGACAATTTTGTACTCGTTGGAGTTTAGCCAAGTCTCTTTTAGCAATGTTGTTTAGTAGTGAATTGCAATAGTCAAGACGGCTGCTAATTAGTGCCGTTGATATTGTTTTAGCAGTAGATGTAGATATGTGACGCCGAATTCGACGAAGATCACGAATATGATAGAAACAGGATTTACATACTTGAGAGATATGCTGGCGAAAGTTGAAATCACTGTCAAAGATAACACCTAGATTACGAACAGTATCTGATGGGAATGTATCACTGCCAAGCAGTTTAACCGGAAAATGGTTGATGACTTTATTTCGTTGTTGTTTAGTGCCAATAATAATAAGGTCTGTTTTATCTGGATTAAGCTTTAGCTTACTTGATTCCATCCACGACAAGATATCAGTAAGGCAATCACTAAAAGTCGAAAGAGATTCTTGTGCATTTGATTGTGAAAGTGATATGTAAACCTGTGTGTCATCAGCATACAGGTGATGACTGAGATTACGATTAGCAATAACTTGGCTGAGCGATGTAGTATATAAGCTGAACAGAACAGGGCCAAGGACGGATCCTTGTGGCACTCCAAATTGTAGATGTTGTGGGCTAGATAATGTGTCAGATATGTTAATACTTTGATATCTGTCTGATAAAAATGATTTGAACCACCGAAGAGCTGGGCCAGAAATTCCAAAATATCTATGGAGGCGTTGTAAAAGGATTGAATGATCAATTGTATCGAAAGCAGCTGAGAGATCAAGTAAAGTGAGTGCTGTGACTTTGCCATTGTCCATGTTATCAACTATATCATTGTGTATCTTGAGAAGAGCTGTTTCAGTAGAATGGAATCGTTTATATGCAGACTGTAGATCATTTGATAAGCGATGGTTGTAAATATGTTCATGAAGGCGATTAGCAACTACTTTTTCCAATATTTTTGACAGAAAACTGAGATTAGAGATAGGACGATAATTCCTTAGGTCATCTTTGCACAAAGTTTGTTTTTTAATAAGAGGATTTACAAGAGCTTGTTTGAAATCCTGTGGAACAACTCCACTCTGCATTGAAAGGTTTATGATAGTAGTAATGGGAAAGATGAGTTGATCGATACAGCTTTTTAGTAGAAGTGTTGGAAATGGGTCAAGATCACACGATTTGTTAGGATATTTTTTAATAATGATGAGAACTTCATTAGTAGTTGCAGGTGTGAAACTCTGTAGTGTTTTTTCAGAAAGTGGCGGTTCAGGGAAATCATAGTCATTATTATTAATGACAAAATTTGATCGAATACGAGCAATCTTATCTGTAAAGTATTTTGAAAAAGAACTACACAATGTATCCAATGAAGAATGTTCAGGCAGTGCTTTTAATTTCTGCCGATGTAGAATTTTGTTAACAGATTTCCACATCTGCCGAGGGTTTTCAGAATTTGTTGTGATAAAATGTGTATAGTAATCAGACTTTGCTTTTGACATCATGTGATTACATATATGTAGCTGTTTAGTATAACGGGATCGATCAATTGGAGAACGAGTTCGTCGCCAAATTCTTTCAAAATATCGACGACGACGTTTTGCTACAATTATATCATTAGACATCCATGGTGATGGAGGGCGAACTTGTACACGTTTGGTTTGTTTCGGAGCATGTTTATCCAGAAGTTTACTTAATGTTTCATTGTACTGATTAACAAGCTCGCATAGTGTAGATTTAGGTTTGATCAAAAGATCAGAATTTGCTAGATCCTCATGAAGGGTATTTATGTTAATTTTATTTATTGGTCGAAATGTGATAATTTTTTTTCTAGATCTTGAACCAACTTGCAACCACAAATCGATAATGACACAAAGGTGATCTGATAAACCATCAGTAGGGAATATTGCTTTAATGTTAGTGCAAGTAGATCTAGTAATAAACAGGTCGAGCCAATGACTATGAACGTGTGTAGGAAATGAAACGTGTTGATGTAATGCATATGTTTGAAGGACATCCATGAATGATCTAGTATTTGGACATGGTAGATCAAGGTGGATATTGAAATCTCCAAACATGTAAATGTCTTCTTGGAATTGTAAGGTGGTTTCAAGGAAATCTGGAAATTCATCAAAGAATGTATTTGTGCTTGCAGGAGAACCGTAGATGCATATAAAATTAGCAGATAAGGATGAATGTTTTATAACAATACAAATTACCTCAAAACTTTGGTATTGAGGTGTATGAATAATTTCTACTTTATATATTTCAGGTACAAGGAATGCGACTCCACCACCCCTACCTGAACGACGGGGGTGATGGTATAGGCAAAAACCATTTGGGCAAATATCGGCAAGACAGGCTGATGTATCAGATGCTAATAGCCATGTTTCTGTCAAAGCTAAAATGTCTATGTGTTTAGATAATATCAGATCAGAAAGGGCAGCAGATTTATGACGTACAGATCGAACATTAGTAGTGGCAAAGCGCATGTTTTGAAATGTTTTTGGTCCAGGATTTATTGAGATATCACCTGCAAGAAGGAGGATGATAGACAGTCTAAATGATGGGTTACAACCAGATTTTGTAGACCATTTTCTGTGTGTACATAGTCGAAGACAAGAAAGATGTAAAGATGACGTTTGTGAAAAGCTAAATCGTATACTATTGTTGATGAATATTTCAGAGTGTCTATATGTATTGTATATATCTTCATCAAAAGAATAGCATTTTTCTTTAAACAATGTAGACAAAGATAATAAACAAATGACCAGCACGAAGAGAAAATACATAATCATATGCTCAGTGATGAGTAAGGCTAAAGTAGCAGGTCTTTGGACCTACAATACATAAAGTTGTAGGTCCTTGAACCCACAAAACATAAAGTAGCAGATCTTTAGACCTACAATACATAAAGTAGCAGGTCTTGTTTTTGGACCTACAATAAAAAAAGATGTATGTTTTTGGACCTACAATACATAAAGTAGCAGGTTCTTTGAATCTACAATACATAAAGTAGCTAGCAGGTCTTTGGACCTCCAATACATAAAGTAGCAGGTCTTTGGACCTCCAATACATAAAGTTGTAGGTCCTTGAACCCACAAAACATAAAGTAGCAGGTCTTTGGGCCTACAGTACTACTTGGATATACAATACATAAAGTAGCAGGTATTTGGACATACAATACATAAAGTCGTATGTCCTTGGACCTACAATACATAAAGTAGCAGGTATTTGGACCTACAATACATAAAGTTGTAGGTCCTTGAACCTACAAAACCTAAAGTAGCAGGTCTTTGGACCTACAGTACATAAAGTTGTAGGTCCTTGGACTTACAATACATAAAGTTGTAGGTATTTGGACCTACAATACATAAAGTTGTAGGTCTTTTGACCTACAATACATAAAGTTGTTGGTCCTTGGACCTACAATACAGGAAAGTCAGTGGACTGTATGGTGGAGGCAGTGTGTAAGTAGCTAGGATGTGGCTGGAGGTAGGAGAGACAGAGGACTGTATGGTGTAGGCAATGTGTAAAGAGCTAGGATTTGGTTGGAGGTAGGAGCAATAGAGGACAGTGTGGTGGAGGTAATGTGTAAGGAGCAAGGGTGTGGCTGGAGGTAGGAAAGACAGAGGATTGTACGATGGACGCAATGTATCAGGAGCCAGGATGTGGCTGGAAGTAGGAGAAACAGAGGACTGTATGGCGGATTCAGTATGTAAGGAGAAGGGATGTGGCTGGAGGTAGGAAAGACAGTGGACTGTATGTTGGAGGCAGTGTGTAAGTAGCCAGGATGTGGCTGGAGGTAGGAGAGACAGAGGGTTGTATGGTGGACGCAATGTATTACGAGCCAGGATGTGGCTGGAAGTAGGAGAGACAGAGGAATGTATGGTGCAGGCAATGTGTAAAGAGCCAGGATTTGGTTGGAGGTAGTAGAGACGGAGGACTGTATGGCGGAGGCAGTGTGTAAGGAGCAGGGATGTGGTTGGAGGTAGTAGAGACGGAGGACTGTATGGCGGAGGCAGTGTGTAAGTAGCCAGGATGTGGCTAGTGGTAAGAGAGACAGAGGACAGTATGGTGGAGGCAGTGTGTAAGTAGCCAGGATGTGGCTAGTGGTAGGAGAGACAGAAGACTGAATGGTGGAGGCAGTGTGTAAGGAGCCAGGATGTGGTTGGAGGTAGGAGAGACAGAAGACTGAATGGTGGGGGCAATGTATCAGGAGCAATGATGTGGCTGTATGTAGGTGAAACAGGGGATAGTATGGTGGACGCAATGTATCGGAAGCCAGGATGTGGCTGGAGGTAGGAGAGACAGAGGACTCTATGGTGGAGGCAATGTGTAATGCATCAGGTAGGAGAGACAGTGGATTGTATGATGGAGGTAGTGTGTAAATAGCCAGGATGTGGCTGGAGGTAGCATAGTGTTACTGCACACAGTGCGGAAGTCCAGACAGGTTTAATGTTGGTAATAGTTTGCCTCGCCTGGTCAATCAGAATATAAGGGGTCTGTGAGTAACACGATACGTATGAAACTAAAATCAAGTTCTTTTTATAGCTAGGTGAATGAACAAACACGCTACACTACATATGTGTGCTTTATTGAAACAACTGTGTTATATAAGCAAGCATGATGTGTGTGCGTGCGTGTGTGTGCAAAGCAAACGCACACACACAAGCGAATATACAAAAATTACTACGACTTGCAACGTGCTACATTTATGAGTTTAACTCTCTATATTAATTATATCGTTTTCGTCGCTCGCCTGGTGATAGAAATTCGTAAACATAGTGAAGTAGATGACCAGTAAACATATCGATTATGTTGATCCCGGCTTCGAGACGTCAGCATGCGTATACATAGCTAGATAAACGTGTGCAGCAGACTGGCTGTGGCAGACTTGTTCGAACTCCGTCTGAAGACGTTGCGCTGAATAATTGTGCTCAGGAAGACATTCGTTGTTGACGTCGGCTACATCTGTCCAACTGGCAATACAGGCGAATGAAAGTGAGTTTGCATCGAAATTACTGTCACATATATCGCACGATGTGTGACGCAGTGAGTGCTATTTAGTCTGTTTTTAAGAAATGATGCGGACATGTACACATTTGTAACAAGACATCGAATACGTGCACGATACAGATAAAACATTCTACATTGTTGCTGTCGTTTCTGATGTGGACAAACGAGTCTACATATTTGTTGATAATCAAGAAATCAATATATCCATTTTACCGGGCTAGACGTATTCTATTGCTTACGAGACGCACTTCGTGGTGATATACTGTTCGAGACGAATAAACTTTGAGCTAAGTTGTCTTATTCATACGTCCTCTATATACGAAATATATATGTACTAGATAGCATAAAGCAAATTTGTTAGAACGAAAAATGCTTGTGCAACCATTGAATACGTCTGAGTACAACGATATGAAACCGACGGTGATCAGTTCAGTGATCATAATGAACGTGATCATGAACGCCCTCGTGATCGCCGTGATCGCACGGTACCAGCAGCTGCGCGAAGATCGTACGACCCTGTTCATGTTCTCGCTGTCGGTGTCTGACCTCGCGGCCGGGTGTACGTATATGCCGATCAGCGCCGCCCTTTGTTCAAAGGCGACGCCACGTGTCGCCAACATGCTCGGATATCTGCCGAAAGTTCACGCCTTTCTGTTATGGTGGTTTGGTTTCAATTCTATGTACAGTCTATGTTGGCTCACCGTGTCGAAAACAATCGCCATTTTGAATCCGCTCCGCTCCGAGCAGTTGCTGACTCGCAGTCGATGTTACGTCATCATTGCACTGACCTGGATAATTGGCTGTCTTCTTGCTACCGCTAATTTTAAAGTGAACATAACGTGGAATACAATGATTTGTTCTAATCAACTTCCGAAGGATCTCGGAATATCCGTCTTTTACATGATATATTTTGGAGTTGGGGCCATACTGCCAGGCATCGCAATTGTCTATTGCACAGCACGCATATGCATCGTAGTGGTGCGTACGCACAGGCGGATATCGGCCCTGGAACAGTCGGTCACGGTCGGGACTGGGAACCCTGGTTTTGTGACGGCACAAGCGATGAGGTCATCTAAAAATGTGATTATCATATGCGTGATGTCGCTGGCTTTAAATGTACCTCTTCTATTGCACTTTATAACCCGCAATATCAACAACTTTGTTCTTCCAGATATGTTTATTTTCACTGCTATGTGGGTATTTGAAAGCAGCACGTTTGTGAATAGTTTGTTGTATTTGTTTTTATACCGGTCTGTTAGGCGAAAAACCGCACAGATGATTTCTACAGTGATCGCCAACATCCGGGCACTGCACAGTGGACGCTGGTAACTCGTCATGCTGTCAAAGCAAACACAAATGCGTAATAACACAACAATGTTAAACAATCTTTGATTATAATACGTGAACACAATGGCCATCAACGGTATCAAAATGTTACAGGTAAACAATATTTCAAGTATTCACAAAGGGGGAGGCCAAGGCGGCAAGTTTGGTCACTCATTAGTTTACGATGCTACCATGTTGTGGCGCAACATGTTACATACGAAACCAATAAAATATAAGACAAAGCGGTGCATGGCCGAATGCCCCCTACATCACGTGAGGCTTGGCTCCCAGAGGGAACAGCCTAGTCTCGCGCTGCCTTCAACACGGAATTGACGGGATTCGATAGCAAATTCGCTAGACATGGCCGATCGGACGATCGAGTTCCGCTAGCAGCGAACCTGGGTCGAGCCGCGGGCGTTGCGGAGTCGTTGCACGGCGCACGAGGCGATACCCTAAATACGCCAGTTATTTTGGATGATTTCGTATGTTGTTTTAATGTAACATCGTTTATTTTGGTTATGAAGCTGGAATGTACTGTAATATCATCACGTGATCTACTGCTGGCGAGACTATCCGTACGTGTGAGTGTGAGTGCGCACATGCATATTTGCATTTGCCCTGCGCGTGTGATTATTTGAAGAAGTATGATCATATATGTTGGTGCATTGGTAGTTGTGTTTCGAAAACTATTCAATAAAATATGTTCGTTGATAATTTGTTTCAACCTACGGTATATTAACGAAATCGGGGGAAAAAATGTGCCACAAAAAGCAATCACCAGATTACGTGTCCTCTAATTCTAAACGCTGGAAAAAACACTCCTGTTAATATTTGCATTCAGAATAAAACAGTTTTACTTTGGTCTCCCTCAAGAGCAAGGGGCCGGTTTCATGTAGCCTAGTTAGCGGCTAAGGAAGTCTCTTAAGTACTCAGAAAATTGTCAGAGGAAATTGTGCATAATCATGTCGCCTACTTAGAGTAAACAATGTGCGTAATGATCTCCTTAGTCTGCGGAGACCAGATTTTACTTTGGTCTCCCTTAAGAGCAAAGGGCCGGTTTCATGTCGCCTAGTTAGAGGCTAAGGGAGTCTCTGAAGTACTGAGAAAATTGTCAAAGGAAATTGTGCATAATCATGAGTAAAACATGTGCGTAATGACCTCCTTAGTCTGCGGAGACCATAGTTTTACTTTGGTCTCCCTTAAGAGCAAGGGGCCGGTTTCATGTCGCCTAGTTAGCGGCTAAGGAAGTCTCTTAAGTACTAAGAAAACTGTCATAGAAAATTGTGTATAATCATGTCGCCTACATACAGTGCAAAATTTGCGTAATGACCTCCTTAGTCTGCGGCAGCTACCCCAGTGGCGTTACTCGGCGAAATAATTTGTAGAGGCTTTATCATAATAGTAATAATAATATAAAATAATCGTCATCATTATCACCATGATCTCCATGATCACAGTGCTGATGATGATCGTCATCATCATTATGATCATCATCGTCACCATAATAACCATAAACATCACCATCACCAGCATCACAATAATCATCATCATCATCGTATTGAACAACGCGTGCTTCGGGTACAAGCACGCACAAGCACAAGCACAAGCACACGCACACGCACAAGCACACGCATATTATGTATATATTCCATCGAACTATTCTGCAAAGGAGATTAAAAAAAATATCACGAATAAAAAATGACTACAACTTACAATGTGCGACATTTAGGAATGTAACTACATATTAAATATATCGTTTTCTAACTGACTTTGTGAACGTCGCACGCCTGCTGGTGGAAATTCGTACACATAGTGAAGTAGATGACCATTAAACATATTATCGATTATGTTAATCCCGGCTTCGAAACGTCAGCTTGCGTATACATAGCTAGATAAACGTGTGCAGCAGACCGGCTGTGTGTTCGAATTCCGACCGGAGACGTTGCGCTGAATAATTGTGCCCAGGAAGACACATTCGTTATTCATTCTACATTGTTGCTGTCGTTTCTGATGTGGACAAACGAATCTACATATTTGTTGATAATCAACAAATCAATATAGCCATTTTACCGGGCTAGACATATTCTATTGTTACGATACATACTTCGTGGTGATATACTGTTCGAAACGAATAAACTTTGAGCCAAATTGTCTTATTCATACATCCTCTATATACGAAAGCGAAATATATAATTATGTACTAAATAGCATAAAGCAAATTTATTAGAACGAAGAATACCTGTGCAACCGTGTGAGTACAACGACATGAAACCGATGGTGATCAGTTCAGTGATCATCATGGACGTGACAATGAACGCCCTCGTGATCGCCGTGATCGCACGGTACCCGCAACTGCGCGAAGATCGTACGACCCTGTTCATGTCCTCGCTGTCGGTGGCTGACCTCGCAGCCGGGTGTACGTTTATGCCGATCAGCGCCGCCCTTTGTTCAAAGGCGACGCCATGTGTCGCCAACATACTCGGATACCTGCCGAAAGTTCACGCTTTTTTGAAACGTTTTGAGACAAATGATAACGACATTCGTTTGTGTTTCTGTTGCGTAAAATAAAACCGAAACTGAAATTTATTTTAAAGGAACTAATTTACCGATGAAACATGTGCTATAATAAAGGGTGAAATTAATTTAGATTTGTTCTCGATATGCCCCACTCGAAAGGTAGACCGAAGACTACTCCAATGTGACAAGTACAAATTAATTAAATCAGCATTATTAATACCGATATAATTAACGAACGTGGGAGGTATACTACTGTATTCCGGTATCACATGCGACGTTTTATGTCCTTCCGATGTTGGTGACGTCACCGACGGTTGTGGTGGTTGTGGTGTTTGTGACGCTACCAACGGTTGTGGTGGTTGTGGTGTTGGTGACGTTACCGACGGTTGTTGTGGTTGTGGTGTTGGTGACGCCACCAACGGTTGTGGTGGTTGTGGTGTTGGTGACGCCACCAACGGTTGTGGTGTTGGTGACGCCAATGACGGTTGTGGTGGTTGTGGTGTTGGTGACGCCACCAACGGTTGTGGTGGTTGTGGTGTTGGTGACGCCACCAACGGTTGTGGTGTTGGTGACGCCAATGACGGTTGTGGTGGTTGTGGTGTTGGTGACGCCACCACCGGTTGTGGTGGTTGTGATGTTGGTGACGTCATCGACGGTTGTGGTGGTTGTGGTTGTTGTGGTTTTGGTATTGTCGTTGACGTCGACGGTTGTGGCGGTGGCGGTGGCGGTGGCGGTGCCTACGACGCTGATAGTGGTGGTGGAGGGATGGTAGCAGCGGTGGAAGCAGTTTTCAAGCGCTCTCTTTCTTGTATCTGCAGCAAACATAGACCGAACACGATGCGTCAGTGTTGACGGTCATCTTTCCTGGAACAATCAACAGCTTTATGGAGTTCCACAGGGCTGTGTGTTGGGCCCTCTCCTCTTTTCTGTCTACTACGCAGGTCTTTCAGAAGTCTTCTCAAAGCACGGAATTCGCTACCACGTCTACGCGGATGACACTCAGCTGTATGTTGACTTTCCGCGTAATTATGCTGCGTCCGCCGCCGACCGGATATCCCGTTGTGTTATTGACGTGGAAGTATGGCTGGCATCGCGCTACCTACTTTTAAACGAGACGAAGACAGAGGTGATACTGTTCTCAGCACCGAACAACCGTGTTCTACAGCGACCTCCTCTTCCCATCGACATCTGCGGATGTAACGTTAGCACTTCAGCCAACATACGTGACCTTGGCGTACAGCTCGACTCCACTATGTCGATGGCCGCTCACGTTAACCGTACCTGCCGGACTGCCTACGTCCAACTACGTGGCACAGCGCGAATACGATCATTTCTGCCGCTCAGAGCGCGCAAGACGTTTGTACACGCGCTTGAGTGTGTGCGTGCGCGCGCGCATGCGTGCGTGCATGCATGCTTGCGTGCGTGTGTGTGTGTATACATATTTACATTTATAATCATAATGCTTACTTTTATTGTGTTATCTTATGTAATGCAATGATTATATTCATTTAATTTTTTTATGTATTTATTCTTTATTGTAAACACCCCTGATTCTATATTTTTAGAGATATTCGGTGTTAAAAATGAATAAATTTGATAACATTTGATTTGATACCCGTCTTTGGCCCGCGGGTATGGGCCGGGCTTGAAACGTGCGGGCCGGACATGGGCTAAACATTAGCGGGCCTGGGTCTAAACTTTAGTTTGCGGGCCTGGGCCGGGCCGGGCTGGGCTGGGCTTGACGAATTTTTGCGGGCCATGACCGGACCTGGATTATAACTGCTATTTGGGCGGCCGGGCTTGGATTTAATTTTAGGCCCGTGCAGGGCATTAGTGTCTACACGATTTGCCAGGTGGGCGTGGCGTTTGTGTGGCAGAGCATCGGACTTTCGATCGAGGGGACCGGGGTTCAAAACCACCTCTTGCCGTTTTGAAACTTAGGCAATTTCGTTCACCACACTTTGCATGTGACTCTAGGAAGAGACAGTAAAAGCCGTTAGTCCCTTCTATCTGGTGTCTATGCCAGGGGAAGTAAAAGATCCAACACAAGGGGTAAATATGTGGTAGTTACCACAATGGCAGAATTCAGTATATTAATAAATAGATGTAGATTTACACAACCAGATATTTCTCTAATAATATAACTGCATTCATCAGTTATATTATTAGTAGTTTTTAAATGATCACTTAGAGAAGTCCATAATCGCACTCCATTGACACAGAGAGACAGATCGCATGTTAGAATAGACACTTTGACATTTTAAGTCATAAATAGCTCGAGTATGTTACTTCCTGTTTAATGAACAAACACTAAATATTTGATGGCAAACAGCGACAGTAAGCTTTGTCCATAAATAGTAACTTTTTCAGTTCTATAATATCTGGAAATTTTAAAACATGTAATTGTTGGAAAAGTGAGTTCGTATGAACCAACCGTTTTGCACCATGCATAATGCGGATGACTCTTTTTTGTTATAAGGTAATAAGAAAATACAATTAGTATTTGTCGGATACGTGTTTCCCCAAATTTCTGCACAGTAATTTAAATACGGCAAAAAGAGAGAACTATATAAAATGCACATACTATTCCTGTCAAGCAGATGACTGCATCTATACATTATAGCTGCACTGTTTGAAGCTTTGATTGTATGTGTTTAATATGAGCATTCCAATTTAGTAAATCATCAATAAACACACCCAAAAACTTGGGGACTCTTTCGATATTAACATTTCGCATTTTAATATTAACATCTTTTCTGAGCATACGATTTCCAAATAACACATAATTAGTTTTAGATATGTTCAGTGTTAACTTATTTACTACAAACCATGTACACCCTGTATACATTTTGTCCAGCATGTTACATACTGTTTCATTTAGTCTGTTGATATTGCTATTTGTATAAAAAATATTAGTACCATCAACAAAGAGGATATATTTTACAAGTCTAGATATGTGTAACATATCATTAATGTACAGAATAAATAGTTTGGGGCCCGAAATCGAACCTTGGGGACACCACATGAAATGTTGCGCTCATCAGACTTACATTTGTCAATAGACACATTGTTTTCTGTTTTCTAGATAACTATTTAACCCCATGAATGCCACAACGCAGATGCCAAGAAACATTTTTTACCTAGTAGTTGGTGACTAACCGTGTCAAATGCCTTTTTTTAAATATAAAGACACCAATAGCCGATTTTTTGAGCATCCAATGATTGAATTATTCCATCAACTAGATCTATTAATGCATGACAAGTTGACATATTTTGAGAAATCTGTATTGGCTTGGGCTTATCAAGTTGTGTTTGGTAATAAAACAATCTAAGCTAGAACTGAATTTTTTTCTCAAATATTTTAGAGAACTGTAGTAGCAGTGAAATAGGTCTATAATTAGTGCACATATACATATACTTATCCCCAGACTTAAAAAGGGGATAACTTGCTATTTTCATTTTCTCCGGGAATACTCCAGTGGTGAAAGATAGGTTAAAAATATAAGTGATAGGTTTTGTAATGCAGTTAATAACGTTTTTGACCAAATGCATGCTTATATCTTTGTAATCTCTGGATGTTACACTTTCCCAAAAATTTTCATAGCTCAGATAACTTCTTTATTAACTGGAGTTAAACATAATGTTTGATTATTTCTGTTTTCTAAGTAGTCTTAAATAGAAACATTTGTTGATACAGTTATATCCTTTGACAATTCTGGGCCTAAGTGAGGTGTTCCCGCTATAATTTTAAGTACGTTCCATGTACCAGCAATGTAATTTTATTAGTGTCTACACGATTTGCCAGGTGGGCGTGGTGTTTGTGTGGCAGAGCGTTGGACTTTCGATCGAGGGGACCGGGGTTCAAAAACACCTATTGCCGTTTTGAAACTTAGGCAATTTCGTTCACCACACTTTGCATGTGACTCTAGGAAGAGACAGTAAAAGCCGTTAGTCCCTTCTATCTATTGTCTATGCCAGGGGAAGTAAAAGATCCCACACAAGGGATAAATATGTGGTAGTTACCACAATGGCAGAATTCAGTATGTTAATAATTAGATGTAGATTTACACAACCAGATATTTCTCTAATAATATATCTTCATTTATCAGTTATATTATTAGTAGTTTTTAAATGATCACTTAGAGAAGTCCATAATCGCACTCCATTGACACAGAGAGACAGATCACATGGTAGAATAGACACTTTGACATTTTAAGTCATGATTAGCTCACATTGAGTATGTTACTTCCTGTCTAGTGAACAAACACTGAATATTTTATGGCAAACAGCGACGGTAAGCTTTGCCATCGACATTTGGGATAAAAAAGAAAATATGAATTTTCTAGTGACGTCTGTCAAATAAAAGTTCCAGGTTGGGCTAGCCTATTCCAGGTCTAGTTCCATAAATGTGAATGCAATAGCTTGCATTGCACTTTATGATGTATCCCGGTACGTGGCAAGATCATTATCACTATCAGTCACTGACTGTGACAGTGTAGGCGGTATCCCCGTATTGTCAATTATTGACTGGGTGGACTGTACGCTTCACTCATGCCATGTTATCAAATGCCTAGTACGCATTAGGCGTCAGAAACCAACAATACACATAAATGACCTTGGAAAACAAAGAAACAAACCTATAATAGCTCCAAAGCATCGCTTTCCAACAACACAACGACATCTTGCTTTCGAGCGACTGACGCAGTGACAGGTAGACACAAACCTAGCACAACTGGCGCCACCAAAAGAGCTTCACTAGAACTATTCGCTCACAAATAGCCCTCTTGCGAATACAAAAATACTATTATCTATCGAGTAGAGTGTTTGCAACAAATCATTGTTTTTTCTTGTCTTGTGTAGAATACTGGCCAACACTCACAAGAATACTGGCCAACACTCACAAGAATACTGGCCAACACTCACAAGAATACTGGCCAACACTCACAAGGAGTCAAACAGACAGGGATGTGTCCGCATGGAGTGATTGTGCTGCTTAGTCGTGTTTGCTCGGAACTGAATGGGTTAGAGCTTGAAGGAGTTCTGTGATGCTAGTATTGACTAGTAATGAATTCCAAACGAGAATTTATAACAGTTCTTGTTGACGTGGATATTATAGTATTTAAGGTTTTAGTAAACTTTAAAATTACGCAATTAAAAAATACGAATTCACTTATCAGTTATTTAATAGGACGTGCCAGTAGGCCTATATTGTATTGACCACACAGTCTAGCATATAACGAACATAATTATTTATGTTGCTAAATATTTCTTTGTGCCTGCCGATGGCCATGCAATGGCCAATGTAACATGAAATAATATTATTATGTCGAAATTATTTTTCAGTACTAGTCGGTCATTTAATTGCTGGCTGGTCGCAGCTAGTTGGAGGTTTTTTGTTGATTTTTTGTTCTTGGTTTGAATTTCGGTTTGAGGTGGCTGCGTTATCAATATTTTGGTAGCTACATGATTGCTACTGTCTGTGACTGTGTCAATGATGTTTGAGAATTGATTAAAATTTCACCTCCTCTCCCAAATTCAGTGGAGTTTCCTTTGTTGATGTTTCTGTAACAACCTGTTTTTTTTACTGGAAACGGTTGTTAATTAGCACTTCGCCCTACCCTCGTTTTTTTATCCGGACATGGGACCGGCAGTGCCAGTGGCAGGGTTGGATCAAACCAGCCACACCATTGTGGCATTCGCATTCCCGACTGTATTCACAGCAGCGTCGTGTGCTGGGTCGTGCATCTTTCGGAAGTCCAAGCCGAGCTGCTCGACCTTTTCGGCGATGGCTGCGTGTGTAACTCCGGGGTAGGCTTCTAACACAAGACAAACTCACAGACTTGCTCACGAATCTTCTGCTTTTCACATTTCAGGAAAAAGCTGAACTGTTCTTTGTTTGATATATCATAGTCCTCCCCTCGACACTCGAGCATCGCAGTATGTCGATTTGAGTGGTAAGATTATCCACTCCAGTCTCCAGTAACACTGTGTTTTTATAACAAACCGACTAATGGAAACAAAAAAGTTATTCATTTGGGCAACTATAAGAATTACTATAACAATTACTATAAGAATTACTATAACATAATCATTTGTACATGCAATCAAGAATATCACGTCAGTGGTTTTCTAGGAAAACATTGTTGAACGCATAGCATCTTTTTTTCATGGGCCGTACTGTTAGATATTAGCTCACCAAATGAAAATCTATTTGATACACCTGGTTCTATACTTGCCAATAGGATATGGCTGTGCTGTATGTGTCTAAGCTCAACTTATGCAACACAGTTTGGCATTTGTTTACTAAGCTTATCCCGGTCTTTTTTCGGTCGAAAACACTTAACTTCACCAATTTCCTAGAACTACCAGTCGCAAATTCGTCGCCCTGGTCAACATGTCAGCCGCCAGGAAAACTGAGATTTGATCAGAATCTCCCACTTTTAGAATACATTCTGAGTAAACCACTGGCATGATATTCTTAATAGTAGTTGCAAATAGTGAGTTTTTTTCTAGTTTTTATCTCTTTATGGTGCATAATTCCAAAACAATTTTGTTTTGCTTTAACAATACAACTATTCTACTAAATATCTTGATGTAATCGGCAAAATGTAAGATTTAGCTACTTCTGGTAGGTCATTAAGGGGCCGTTCACTATTTACCTGCTCGTTGAAGGCGTACCAATTCTGACACGCCCTCCCCTCCCCTCCCCTCCCCTCCCCTCCCCTCCCCTCCCCTCCCCTCCCCTCCCCTCCCCTCGCCTCGCCTCGCCTCGCCTCGCCTCGCCTCGCCTCCCCTCCCCTCCACTCCACTCCCCTCGCCTCCCCTCCCCTCCCCTCCCCTCCCCTCCCCTCCCCTCCCCTGCCCTTCCCTTCCCTTCCCCTCCCCTCCCCTCCCCTCCCCTCGCCTCACCTCCCGTCCCCTCCCCGAATTAGTGCTTTAATAATTATGTTGATAACTTTCCAGATTGAGAAAAATAGTGTACATTGCGTGTGTGCGTGCGAGCGTGCGTGTGTGGTGGTTATGTGGTAGAGCGTCGGACTCTCGGTTGAGGCCTGCCCTATCAGGTGATGGGGTTGGCATGTGTGTCCCGGGACACCAGCAGACTGTGAAAGAAGCTAAGCTAGTCCGGACACAGCTAGCTGCAGTGTCCGCGTGATTCACACCTTACTGCTGAGGCAAGTACATGTGTGTGTGTGTGTGTGTGTGTGTGTGTGTGTGTGTGTGTGTGTGTGTGTGTGTGTGTGTGCGTGCGTGCGTGCGTGCGTGCGTGCGTGCGTGCGTGCGTGCGTGCGTGCGTGCGTGCGTGCGTGCGTGCGTGCGTGGTTGCGTGTGTGCGTGCGTGCGTGTATGTATATATGTTTATCACTGATTCCCGTAAGGGTTGTTGGCCAGTCTCATTTTTCGATTTTATGTAAAAACGGGTATTTTGTATACGGTTAGGTAACTATGTTAACACTTATATTTCAGGGTGTAGTCAGTACGTTACAACTTACCAACAGTTTCAGACTTTTCTTCTTACGTCAATGATTATGATATGGGACTTTGGCAGACAGATTTTGGGTATTTTGTTGGATAATGAATCATTTTGGTATTTCACACAAAAATAAAACAATTCACTCACAAATTGGTCAAGAAAGTTATTGTGACCACATGGGGCCTACTAGGCATGTTACTAGTTGTCAACCAGTGAAACGTTCGTCTACACATCTACACTACACGGTCATGGTTTGGATTTTTGGTCAAATATGGGTCATTTGTGTTTTAAAAATGCATCACCAGGTGGCTGCTATCACCAGGTGTCCGTTACCATGAGGTATCCGCTATTACCTGGTGATCACTGTGATGATCACATGATGGTCACACACCGAAGTGTGGACAACGTCGGCAGTTCGCTCGCAGAGGGAGTTATTGTTACGTCGTAGAATTACTCGTGCCAAATAGAAAAGGTCGATGAAAAAAAAACGTCAAACTGTATTCGTTATTATTCTATACAGCACTGATCTATAAGCATATTTAACACATGCCTCATAAGTAGTTAGTAGAGGTTTCTGATACACACTTATCGAAGCAATCTAAACATCAAAGGTAAAACACCCTAATATCGCCCACCGCTAATGAGTGCGCGCAGCCAATCAGAGCGCCGCAGAGCGCCCCCTGGCGGTCGTAGCCGAGCGCAGCGTAGTCGTGCGTAACCTAAGCGCCCCCTAGCGACTGGAGGAGTAACGAACATGGACCTAGTTACGTTGACCGAAGGGTCGTTAAGACGTGATAAAATTAAAACCGATAAAGATAAGGCGAATGTGTAATAGTTAATAAGTAGCCGACATGCAAGGCTACAATATAACCGCTGGACGACGGAAATCAGACCGTTCGTTAAATAAAATGTAGCAGGACGAAAATGGACTATGTGTAAAATATAATATGCCAACACGCAGTTGGAACAAGAATGTAATACAAGACGTGAATATAAGGTGATGCAAAATTTAATACATGAAAAATCACCCACCCACCCAACCCACCCACCCACGTCAACACGTGCAGGTGAAGGTGACGCGTTTTCGTTATATGTCAATATTGTTAAATAGTGCGCTCTTACACTTTACCCATACCTCCTACAGTTTACCCATAATTCCTTTAATTTACCCATAATTCTCTTATTGAATAAGAGTACAAGGACATTTTATTAAATATTTGAAAATAATGACACAATATCGTCCACAAACGTTAGTCAGATGACTCTAAAGTCTCTTGCCATACGCATATTGTCGTTATATGTAAATATTTTTAAATAGTGCGCTCTTACACTTTACCCATACCTCCTACAGTTTACCCATAATTCCTTTAATTTACCCATAATTCTCTTATTGAATAAGAGTACAAGGACATTTTATTAAATATTTGAAAATAATGACACAATATCGTCCACAAACGTTAGTCAGATGACTCTAAAGTCTCTTGCCATACGCATATTGTCGTTATATGTAAATATTTTTAAATAGTGCGCTCTTACACTTTACCCATAACTCCTACAGTTTATCCATAATTCCTACAATTTACCCATAATTCATACAATTTACCCATAATTCATACAATTTACCCAGCACACATATGTAGTGAAGTGTGTTTGTTCGTTCACCTAGCTATAAAAAGAACGGGACTTTAGTTTCATACAACTAGAATATAATATAACCGCTGGACGACGGAAATCGGACCGTTCAATAAAGAAAATGTAGCAGAGCGAAAATGGACTATGTGTATAATACGCACACACCAGTGCAATGGGAACGAGAACGCAATACAAGTCGGGAAGTTATATAAACTCAAGCAAAATGTAATATATATATGAAACTGTTATATATAATGCGATGAAGTTATATGTGATAGGTAGCCGACATGCATGGCTATAATCGGACCGTGCATTAAAGAAATTGTAGCAGGGGTGAAAATGGACAGAGGACTCTAAAGTCTCTTGCCATACGCATATTTAAATAGTGAATAAATAGTGCGCTCTTACACTTTACCCATACCTCCTACAGTTTACCCATAATTCCTACAATTTACCCATAATTCTCCTATTGAATAAGAGTACAAGGACAGTTTATTAAAATTTGTAAATAATGAACAATATCGTCCACAAACGTTAGACAGAGGACTCTAAAGTCTCGTGCCATACGCGTATTGTCGTTATATGTCAATATTGTTAAATAGTGCGCTCTTACACATTACCCATACCTCCTACAGGTTACCCATAATTTCTACAATTTTCCCATAATTCTCCTATTGAATAAGAGTACAAGGACATTTTAAATGTTTTTTTTTTTTTTTTTTTTTTTTTTTTTTAAAATAATGACACAATATCGTCCACAAACGTTAGACAGGAATCGAAAGTCTCTTGCCATACGCATATTGTCGTTATATGTCAATATTGTTAAATAGTGCGCTCTTACACTTTACCCATAACTCCTACAGTTTACCCATAATTCCTACAATGTACCCATAATTCCTACAATTTACCCATAATTATTACAATTTACCCAGCACACATATGTAGTGAAGTGTGTTTGTTCGTTCACCTAGCTATAAAAAGAACGGGACTTTAGTTTCATACAACTAGAATATAATATATATATATATATATATATATATATATATATATATATATATATTCACTCTACCCAGAGTACAGAGCTAGAATACATAGTCACTGTCCCACAGTACACAGCTAGAATACATATACACTGTACCCACAGTGCACATATAGAATATAAATTCACTGTACCCAGAGTACACTGCTAGAATACATAGTTACTCTACCCACAGTACACAGCTAGAATACATAGTCACTGTACCCACAGAACACAGCTTTAATATAAATATTCACTGTATATACAGTACACAGCTACAGTACATAGCCACTGTATCTACAGTACACTGATAGAATATATATTCACTGCACCAACAATACACAGCTAGAATTCATAGTCACTATATCCACAGTACATAGTACTCAGCTATAATTCGTAGTCACTGTATCCACAGTAAAGAGCTAGAATACATAGTCACTGTACCCACAGTACACATCTAGAATATATAGTCACTATACCCAGAGTACACAACTAGAATACACAGTCACTGTCCCACAGTACACAGCTAGAATACATATACACTGTACCCACAGTGCACATATAGAATATAAATTCACTGTACCCAGAGTACACTGCTAGAATACATAGTTACTCTACCCACAGTACACAGCTACAGTACATAGTCACTATACACACAATACACAGCTAGAATACATAGACACTGTACCCACAGTGCACAGCTAGAATACATAGTCACTGTACCCACAGAACACAGCTTTAATATATATATATTCACTGTATATACAGTACACAGCTACAGTACATAGCCACTGTATCTACAGTACACTGATAGAATATATATTCACTGCACCAACAATACACAGCTAGAATTCATAGTCACTATACCCACAGTACATAGTACTCAGCTACAATTCGTAGTCACTGTATCCACAGTAAAGAGCTAGAATACATAGTCACTGTACCCACAGTACACAGTTAGAATATATAGTCACTATACCCAGAGTACACAACTAGAATACACAGTCACTGTACCCACAGTATGCAGCTAGAATACGTATTTACTGTACACAAAGTACACAACTAGAAAACATAGTCATTGTACCCACAATACACAGCAAGAATGCATAATCACTGTACCCACAGTATACAGCTACAATTCGTAGACACTGTACCCACAGTACACAACTAAAATACATAGTCACTCAACCCACAGTACACAGCTAGAATGTATATTCACTGTACACAGAGTACACAGTTAAATAGAATAAATAGTCACGGTACGAAGAGTACACAGCTAGAGTACATAGAACTGTACCCATAGTACACGGCTAGAATACATAGTCACTGTACCCACAGTAGACAGCTAGATTACATAATAACAATAACCACAGTTCACAGGTAGAATACATAATCAATGTAACCACAGTACACAGCTAAAGTACATAGTCACTGTACCCACGGTACTCTGCTACAGTACATAGTCACTGTACCCACATTACACAGCTAGAATACTTAGTCACTGTATCCAGAGTACACAGCTATAATACTTAGTCAATGTTACAAATAGTACACAGCTATAATACATATTCACTGTACCCAAAGTACACAGCTAGAATACATAGTCACTGTACCCACAGTATACAGCTACAATTCAAAGTCACTCAACCCATAGTACAACGCTATAATACATATACACAGTACACAGTTAAAATAAATATTCACTGTACCCACATTACTCAGCTAGCATACATACTCACTGTACCAACAGTGCACACCTAGCGTACAATATTACTGTACCCACAGTACACAGCTAGAATACATAATCACTGTATCCACAGTACACAGCTAAATTACATAGTCACTGTACCCAGAGTACACAACTAGAATACATAGTCAGTGTACCCACAGTACACAGCTAGATTACATAGTCACTTTACCCACAGTGCACAACTAGAATATAAATTCACTGTACCCAGAGTACACAGCTAGAATACATAGTTACTGTACCCACAGTACACAGCTACAGTACATAGTCACTGTACACACAGTACACAGCTAGCATACAGAGACACTGTACCCACAGTGCACAGCTAGAATACATAGTCACTGTACCCACAGAACACACCTTTAATATATATATATATATATATATATATATATATATATATATATATTCACTGTATGCACAGTACACAGCAACGGTACATAGCAACTGTATCTACAGTACACTGATAGAATATATTCACTGCACCAACAATACACAGCTATAATTCATAGTCACTATACCCTCAGTATATAGTACTCAGCTACAATTCGTAGTCAATGTATCCACAGTACAGAGCTAGAATACATAGCCACTGTACCCACAGTATGCAGTTAGAATATATATTTACTGTACACAAAGTACACAACTAGAACACATAGTCATTGTACCCACAATACACAGCAAGAATGCGTAGTCACTGTACCCACAGTATACAGCTACAATTTGTAGTCACTGTATCCACAGTACACAACTAAAATACATAGTCACTCAACCCACAGTACACAGCTAGAATGTATATTCACTGTACACCCAATACAAAGCTAGAATACTTAGTCACTGTACCCACAGTAGTCAGCTAGATTACATAATCACAATAGCCACAGTTCACAGCTAGAATACATAATCAATGTAACCACAGAACACAGCTAGAATTCATTGTCACTATACCCACAGTACACGGCTAGAATACATAGTCACTTTACCCACAGTGTACAGCTAGAAAACAAAGTAACTGTACCCACAATATATAGGTGCTGTACCCAGAGTACTCAGCAACAGTACATAGTAACTATACCCACAGTACACAGCTAGCAAACATAGTCACTATATCCAGAGTACACAGCTAAAGTACATTGTTACTGTACCCACAGTACACAGCTACAGAACATTATTGCTGAACCCATAGTACACAGCTAGAATGCATAGTTACTGTACCACAGTACACCGCTACAGTACATAGACACTTTACCCACAGTACACAGCTAGAATACATAGTCACTGTATCCAGAGTGCACAGCTGTAATACATAGTTACTATACCCACTGTAAACAGGACACAGCTAAAATTCATAGTCACTGTATCCATAGTACACAGCTAGATTACATATTCACTGTACCCACAGTACACAGCTAGAATATGTAGTCACTATACCCCCAGTACACAACTACAATACATTGTCACGGTACCCACAGTACACATTTAGAATAAATAATCACAGCAACCATAGTACACGGCTAGAAGACATAATCAATGTAACCACAGTACAGGGCTAGAATACATTGTCACTGGAGCCAGAGTAAACAGCTACAGTATATAGTCACTGTACCCACAGTGCATAGCTAGAATACATAGTTACTGTACCCACAGTACACGTATAAAGTCACTGTATCCCCAGTACACATCTAGAATACATAGTCACTGTATCCAGATTACACAGCTAAATTACATAGTCACTGTACCCACAGTACTCAGCTAGAGTACATAGTCACTGTACCCACATTACACAGCTGTAATACTTAGTCACTGTACACAAAGTACACAGCTATAATACATATTCACTGTACCCAAAGTACACAGCTAGAATACATAGTCACTGTACACACAGTACACAGCTAGCATACATAGACATTGTACCCACAGTACACAGCTAGAATATATAGTCACTATACCCAGAGTACACAACTAGAATACATATTCACTGTACCCACAGTAAACAACTAGAATACATAATAATAATCACTGTACCCACATTAACCCGCTACAATTCATAGGCACTGTACCCACATTACTCAGCTAGCATACATAGTCACTGTACCCACAGTGCACACCTAGTATACAATGTTACTGTACCCACAGTACACAGTTAGAATACATAGTAACTGTTCCCACAGTACTCAACTTTAATACATAGTCACTATACCCACAGTACACAAATAAAATACAGCTATAATGCATTGTCACTACATCTCCAGTATACGATTAGAATACACAGTTACTGCTCACCCAGGACACAGCTCGAATGCATGGTCGCTGCTGTATCTCCACCACACAGCTGTAAAATGTAGTCACTACAACTCCAGTACACAAATAGGATACACAGTTACTGCTAGAATACATGACCAGTGCACCCTCAGTACACATCTAGAATATATAGTCAGTAAGTTGCTACGAACTCAATAATGGCGGTTGTGATGACGACACGACGATCTCAGCCGTCTTATATACCATGCTAGAAATAAGCCAGACAACTGACGTCAGCCTCGGAACAATACCACAGTAATCAGAAAACTGATAAACGCGGCAGGCAACTGTCAACTAACGACGCCGGGCATCCATCACGGAAGGAAAAAGTGGGGTTACGCGTACGCAGACAGCGGTAGAACATGCTGTATCACAGGCTGTCGTGCTGTATTACAGGCTGTCTTGCTGTATTACAGGCTGTCTTGCTGTATTACAGGCTGCCATGCTGTATAACAGGCTGTCTTGCTGTATTACAGACTGTCTTGCTGTATATCAGGCTGTCATGCTGTATTACAGGCTGCCCTGCTGTATTACAGGCTGTCTTGCTGTATTACAGGCTATACATAGCCACTACACCCTCAGAATACAAAATCACACAATTTCGCACAACTTCACACAACGTTGCACAACATTACACAACTTCACACAACGTCGCACAACTTCGCACAACTTCACACAACTTCAGACAACTTCGCACAACTTCAAACAACTTCTGGCGAACAAACTAACAAAATGACACCATCTCAGCATACATTTATTTATTTTATGATAATGTCTCCATCCTGCTTTGATGTTTCTCACCATCTCAGCATACCTTTATTTATTTTATGACACTGTCTCCAGCCTGCCTTGCTTTTTCTCAGCATCTCAGCATATATTTCTGTACTTTATGACACTGTCTCTAGCCTGCCTTGCTCTGTCTCACCATCTCATGCACTGTCACACGCAACTTGAAAAAGGTGTTGTATTCTTGCTAGTGACACCCCTCTACATATGGACAAGCTCCATACAGTAGTAGTGAGTCCAGTGCAGCCATTTCCTTCTGGTTCCCACACCTCACCACCCCACCATAGAGTAATGGTACAGTCGCCAGGGGGAGCAGGGGCGCGCCTGATTACAGGAAAAAGGTGTATTAACCGGAAAAGGTGTGTAATCAGGCGCGCCCCTGCTCCCCCTGGCGACTGTACCATTACTCTATGGTGGGGTGGTGAGGTGTGGGAACCAGAAGGAAATGGCTGCACTGGACTCACTACTACTGTATGGAGCTTGTCCATATGTAGAGGGGTGTCACTAGCAAGAATACAACACCTTTTTCAAGTTGCGTGTGACAGTGCATGAGATGGTGAGACAGAGCAAGGCAGGCTAGAGACAGTGTCATAAAGTACAGAAATATATGCTGAGATGCTGAGAAAAAGCAAGGCAGGCTGGAGACAGTGTCATAAAATAAATAAAGGTATGCTGAGATGGTGAGAAACATCAAAGCAGGATGGAGACATTATCATAAAATAAATAAATGTATGCTGAGATGGTGTCATTTTGTTAGTTTGTTCGCCAGAAGTTGTTTGAAGTTGTGCGAAGTTGTCTGAAGTTGTGTGAAGTTGTGCGAAGTTGTGCGACGTTGTGTGAAGTTGTGTAATGTTGTGCAACGTTGTGTGAAGTTGTGCGAAATTGTGTGATTTTGTATTCTGAGGGTGTAGTGGCTATGTATAGCCTGTAATACAGCAAGACAGCCTGTAATACAGCAGGGCAGCCTGTAATACAGCATGACAGCCTGATATACAGCAAGACAGTCTGTAATACAGCAAGACAGCCTGTTATACAGCATGGCAGCCTGTAATACAGCAAGACAGCCTGTAATACAGCAAGACAGCCTGTAATACAGCACGACAGCCTGTGATACAGCATGTTCTACCGCTGTCTGCGTACGCGTAACCCCACTTTTTCCTTCCGTGATGGATGCCCGGCGTCGTTAGTTGACAGTTGCCTGCCGCGTTTATCAGTTTTCTGATTACTGTGGTATTGTTCCGAGGCTGACGTCAGTTGTCTGGCTTATTTCTAGCATGGTATATAAGACGGCTGAGATCGTCGTGTCGTCATCACAACCGCCATTATTGAGTTCGTAGCAACTTACTGACTATATATTCTAGATGTGTACTGAGGGTGCACTGGTCATGTATTCTAGCAGTAACTGTGTATCCTATTTGTGTACTGGAGTTGTAGTGACTACATTTTACAGCTGTGTGGTGGAGATACAGCAGCGACCATGCATTCGAGCTGTGTCCTGGGTGAGCAGTAACTGTGTATTCTAATCGTATACTGGAGATGTAGTGACAATGCATTATAGCTGTATTTTATTTGTGTACTGTGGGTATAGTGACTATGTATTAAAGTTGAGTACTGTGGGAACAGTTACTATGTATTCTAACTGTGTACTGTGGGTACAGTAACATTGTATACTAGGTGTGCACTGTGGGTACAGTGACTATGTATGCTAGCTGAGTAATGTGGGTACAGTGCCTATGAATTGTAGCGGGTTAATGTGGGTACAGTGATTATTATTATGTATTCTAGTTGTTTACTGTGGGTACAGTGAATATGTATTCTAGTTGTGTACTCTGGGTATAGTGACTATATATTCTAGCTGTGTACTGTGGGTACAATGTCTATGTATGCTAGCTGTGTACTGTGTGTACAGTGACTATGTATTCTAGCTGTGTACTTTGGGTACAGTGAATATGTATTATAGCTGTGTACTTTGTGTACAGTGACTAAGTATTACAGCTGTGTAATGTGGGTACAGTGACTATGTACTCTAGCTGAGTACTGTGGGTACAGTGACTATGTAATTTAGCTGTGTAATCTGGATACAGTGACTATGTATTCTAGATGTGTACTGGGGATACAGTGACTTTATACGTGTACTGTGGGTACAGTAACTATGTATTCTAGCTATGCACTGTGGGTACAGTGACTATATACTGTAGCTGTTTACTCTGGCTCCAGTGACAATGTATTCTAGCCCTGTACTGTGGTTACATTGATTATGTCTTCTAGCCGTGTACTATGGTTGCTGTGATTATTTATTCTAAATGTGTACTGTGGGTACCGTGACAATGTATTCTAGTTGTGTACTGGGGGTATAGTGACTACATATTCTAGCTGTGTACTGTGGGTACAGTGAATATGTAATCTAGCTGTGTACTATGGATACAGTGACTATGAATTTTAGCTGTGTCCTGTTTACAGTGGGTATAGTAACTATGTATTACAGCTGTGCACTCTGGATACAGTGACTATGTATTCTAGCTGTGTACTGTGGGTAAAGTGTCTATGTACTGTAGCGGTGTACTGTGGTACAGTAACTATGCATTCTAGCTGTGTACTATGGGTTCAGCAATAATGTTCTGTAGCTGTGTACTGTGGGTACAGTAACAATGTACTTTAGCTGTGTACTCTGGATATAGTGACTATGTTTGCTAGCTGTGTACTGTGGGTATAGTTACTATGTACTGTTGCTGAGTACTCTGGGTACAGCACCTATATATTGTGGGTACAGTTACTTTGTTTTCTAGCTGTACACTGTGGGTAAAGTGACTATGTATTCTAGCCGTGTACTGTGGGTATAGTGACAATGAATTCTAGCTGTGTTCTGTGGTTACATTGATTATGTATTCTAGCTGTGAACTGTGGCTATTGTGATTATGTAATCTAGCTGACTACTGTGGGTACAGTGACTAAGTATTCTAGCTTTGTATTGGGTGTACAGTGAATATACATTCTAGCTGTGTACTGTGGGTTGAGTGACTATGTATTTTAGTTGTGTACTGTGGATACAGTGACTACAAATTGTAGCTGTATACTGTGGGTACAGTGACTACGCATTCTTGCTGTGTATTGTGGGTACAATGACTATGTGTTCTAGTTGTGTACTTTGTGTACAGTAAATATATATTCTAACTGCATACTGTGGGTACAGTGGCTATGTATTCTAGCTCTGTACTGTGGATACATTGACTACGAATTGTAGCTGAGTACTATATACTGAGGGTATAGTGACTATGAATTATAGCTGTGTATTGTTGGTGCAGTGAATATATTCTATCAGTGTACTGTAGATACAGTTGCTATGTACCGTTGCTGTGTACTGTGCATACAGTGAATATATATATATATATATATATATATATATATATATATATATATATATATATATATTAAAGGTGTGTTCTGTGGGTACAGTGACTATGTATTCTAGCTGTGCACTGTGGGTACAGTGTCTCTGTATGCTAGCTGTGTACTGTGTGTACAGTGACTATGTACTGTAGCTGTGTACTGTGGGTACAGTAACTATGTATTCTAGCTGTGTACTCTGGGTACAGTGAATTTATATTCTAGTTGTGCACTGTGGGTAAAGTGACTATGTAATCTAGCTGTGTACTGTGGGTACACTGACTATGTATTCTAGTTGTGTACTCTGGGTACAGTGACTATGTAATTTAGCTGTGTACTGTGGATACAGTGATTATGTATTCTAGCTGTGTACTGTGGGTACAGTAATATTGTACGCTAGGTGTGCACTGTTGGTACAGTGAGTATGTATGCTAGCTGAGTAATGTGGGTACAGTGAATATTTATTTTAACTGTGTACTGTGTATATGTATTATAGCGTTGTACTATGGGTTGAGTGACTTTGAATTGTAGCTGTATACTGTGGGTACAGTGACTATGTATTCTAGCTGTGTACTTTGGGTACAGTGAATATGTATTATAGCTGTGTACTATTTGTAACATTGACTAAGTATTATAGCTGTGTACTCTGGATACAGTGACTAAGTATTCTAGCTGTGTAATGTGGGTACAGTGACTATGTACTGTAGCAGAGTACCGTGGGTACAGTGACTATGTACTTTAGCTGTGTACTGTGGTTACATTGATTATGTATTCTACCTGTGAACTGTGGTTATTGTTATTATGTAATCTAGCTGTCTACTGTGGGTACAGTGACTATGTATTCTAGCCGTGTACTATGGGTACAGTTCTATGTACTCT
This sequence comes from Lamellibrachia columna, assembly GCA_963662155.1. Taxonomy (NCBI): domain Eukaryota; kingdom Metazoa; phylum Annelida; class Polychaeta; order Sabellida; family Siboglinidae; genus Lamellibrachia; species Lamellibrachia columna. The sequence continues at coordinate 6,274,748 of OY759262.1, forward strand.
AGCTGTGTACTCTTCGTACCGTGACTATTTATTCTATTTAACTGTGTACTCTGTGTACAGTGAATATACATTCTAGCTGTGTACTGTGGGTTGAGTGACTATGTATTTTAGTTGTGTACTGTGGGTACAGTGTCTACGAATTGTAGCTGTATACTGTGGGTACAGTGATTATGCATTCTTGCTGTGTATTGTGGGTACAATGACTATGTTTTCTAGTTGTGTACTTTGTGTACAGTAAATACGTATTCTAGCTGCATACTGTGGGTACAGTGACTGTGTATTCTAGTTGTGTACTCTGGGTATAGTGACTATATATTCTAACTGTGTACTGTGGGTACAGTGACTATGTATTCTAGCTCTTTACTGTGGATACAGTGACTACGAATTGTAGCTGAGTACTATGTACTGTGGGTATAGTGACTATGAATTCTAGCTGTGTATTGTTGGTGCAGTGAATATATATTCTATCAGTGTACTGTAGATACAGTGGCTATGTACTGTAGCTGTGTACTGTATATACAGTGAATATATATATATTAAAGCTGTGTTCTGTGGGTACAGTGACTATGTATTCTAGCTGTGCACTGTGGGTACAGTGTCTATGTATTCTAGCTGTGTATTGTGTGTATAGTGACTATGTACTGTAGCTGTGTACTGTGGGTAGAGTAACTATGTATTCTAGCAGTGTACTCTGGGTACAGTGAATTTATATTCTATATGTGCACTGTGGGTACAGTGTATATGTATTCTAGCTGTGTACTGTGGGACAGTGACTGTGTATTCTAGTTGTGTACTCTGGGTATAGTGACTATATATTCTAGATGTGTACTGTGGGTACAGTGACTATGTATTCTAGCTCTTTACTGTGGATACAGTGACTACGAATTATAGCTGAGTACTATGTACTGTGGATATAGTGACTATGAATTCTAGCTGTGTATTGTTGGTGCAGTGAATATATATTCTATCAGTGTACTGTAGATACAGTGGCTATGTACTGTAGCTGTGTACTGTATATACAGTGAATATTTATATTAAAGCTGTGTTCTGTGGGTACAGTGACTACGTATTCTAGCTGTGTATTGTGGGTAGAGTAACTATGTATTCTAGCAGTGTACTCTGGGTACAGTGAATTTATATTCTATATGTGCACTGTGGGTACAGTGTATATGTATTCTAGCTGTGTACTGTGGGACAGTGACTATGTATTCTAGCTCTGTACTCTGGGTAGAGTGAATATATATATATATATATATATATATATATATATATATATATATATATATTATATTCTAGTTGTATGAAACTAAAGTCCCGTTCTTTTTATAGCTAGGTGAACGAACAAACACACTTCACTACATATGTGTGCTGGGTAAATTGTAATAATTATGGGTAAATTGTAGGAATTATGGGTACATTGTAGGAATTATGGGTAAACTGTAGGAGTTATGGGTAAAGTGTAAGAGCGCACTATTTAACAATATTGACATATAACGACAATATGCGTATGGCAAGAGACTTTCGATTCCTGTCTAACGTTTGTGGACGATATTGTGTCATTATTTAAAAAAAAAAAAAATAAAAAAAAAAAAAACATTTAAAATGTCCTTGTACTCTTATTCAATAGGAGAATTATGGGTAAATTGTAGAAATTATGGGTAACCTGTAGGAGGTATGGGTAATGTGTAAGAGCGCACTATTTAACAATATTGACATATAACGACAATACGCGTATGGCACGAGACTTTAGAGTCCTCTGTCTAACGTTTGTGGACGATATTGTTCATTATTTACAAATTTTAATAAACTGTCCTTGTACTCTTATTCAATAGGAGAATTATGGGTAAATTGTAGGAATTATGGGTAAACTGTAGGAGGTATGGGTAAAGTGTAAGAGCGCACTATTTATTCACTATTTAAATATGCGTATGGCAAGAGACTTTAGAGTCCTCTGTCCATTTTCACCCCTGCTACAATTTCTTTAATGCACGGTCCGATTATAGCCATGCATGTCGGCTACCTATCACATATAACTTCATCGCATTATATATAACAGTTTCATATATATATTACATTTTGCTTGAGTTTATATAACTTCCCGACTTGTATTGCGTTCTCGTTCCCATTGCACTGGTGTGTGCGTATTATACACATAGTCCATTTTCGCTCTGCTACATTTTCTTTATTGAACGGTCCGATTTCCGTCGTCCAGCGGTTATATTATATTCTAGTTGTATGAAACTAAAGTCCCGTTCTTTTTATAGCTAGGTGAACGAACAAACACACTTCACTACATATGTGTGCTGGGTAAATTGTATGAATTATGGGTAAATTGTATGAATTATGGGTAAATTGTAGGAATTATGGATAAACTGTAGGAGTTATGGGTAAAGTGTAAGAGCGCACTATTTAAAAATATTTACATATAACGACAATATGCGTATGGCAAGAGACTTTAGAGTCATCTGACTAACGTTTGTGGACGATATTGTGTCATTATTTTCAAATATTTAATAAAATGTCCTTGTACTCTTATTCAATAAGAGAATTATGGGTAAATTAAAGGAATTATGGGTAAACTGTAGGAGGTATGGGTAAAGTGTAAGAGCGCACTATTTAAAAATATTTACATATAACGACAATATGCGTATGGCAAGAGACTTTAGAGTCATCTGACTAACGTTTGTGGACGATATTGTGTCATTATTTTCAAATATTTAATAAAATGTCCTTGTACTCTTATTCAATAAGAGAATTATGGGTAAATTAAAGGAATTATGGGTAAACTGTAGGAGGTATGGGTAAAGTGTAAGAGCGCACTATTTAACAATATTGACATATAACGAAAACGCGTCACCTTCACCTGCACGTGTTGACGTGGGTGGGTGGGTTGGGTGGGTGGGTGATTTTTCATGTATTAAATTTTGCATCACCTTATATTCACGTCTTGTATTACATTCTTGTTCCAACTGCGTGTTGGCATATTATATTTTACACATAGTCCATTTTCGTCCTGCTACATTTTATTTAACGAACGGTCTGATTTCCGTCGTCCAGCGGTTATATTGTAGCCTTGCATGTCGGCTACTTATTAACTATTACACATTCGCCTTATCTTTATCGGTTTTAATTTTATCACGTCTTAACGACCCTTCGGTCAACGTAACTAGGTCCATGTTCGTTACTCCTCCAGTCGCTAGGGGGCGCTTAGGTTACGCACGACTACGCTGCGCTCGGCTACGACCGCCAGGGGGCGCTCTGCGGCGCTCTGATTGGCTGCGCGCACTCATTAGCGGTGGGCGATATTAGGGTGTTTTACCTTTGATGTTTAGATTGCTTCGATAAGTGTGTATCAGAAACCTCTACTAACTACTCTCATATAATAATGGTACATCATGTGTTAAACAAATGTATCCCTAGAATGAAACTGTTAACTACGAAGCCCATTTTTTAGGAAATCTCAAATAAGTTCCTAAGGTATCGGTATTAATGTAACGTCATCTGTGGTGGTGGGAAATGACCGGAACTGAACAATTGGAACACATTGAATATGAATATTTTGGCTGCGTGGGACTTTTTGTGTACCATTTACGTGAAAAGCACTCAACCACAACCAATTCTGAGTAGGGGAAAAGTTGGACCTCGTTCGTATCTCCCGCATTGATATTGAGATAGAACGTTTGCACCACTGAATGGCTAACCTTTGTCTAGCAACTCAGCTGAAAATTCCCGTCTGTCAAAACTTTATCCCATCTATCGGGTTTCTCAGAGGCATGGCGCCGTCTCCATTTTGTAAGCATGATACGTCTAAGCTGGAAAAGACGAAGACGAACAAGTTCACTGAGCCCTGAACTGAAACCGAAGCCATGCAATATGACTAAATGATATGGTTTGATAATAGCTCAGACATGGCCTACTTCGCGGCTAAAAAAATGTCATTAGCGCTAAGAAGATTGTCTTAAGAAATTAGGCGTTTCATGTCGCCTACGTAGGCTACTAAGCGTGCGCAACACACTCCTTAGTCTGCGACACCTACCCAGCGGCGTTACTCAACTAAGTATTTCTTAGAATGTATCGTCATCGTCGTACGAAGCCCATAACAAGACATCGTCGGCAAGACTGTCCGTTCTATGTACTGGTGGCCGGAGTCGTCAAGCAGCCATATGTATCTGTTCGTGAATGAAAATAGTGGAAGTATATCCCCAGAAAACATATTACCGATTATGTTGATCCCTTCATCGAAAAACTGCTTGCATATATACGGCTAGATAAATGTGTGCAGCAGACCGGCTGTGGCTGCGAACTCCGTCTGAAGACGTTGCACTAAATAATTGTGCCGTTTATCTCGTCGGTTACATCTGGTCAACTGATAAGTCAGAAGAAGGAAAGTCAGTTTGCTTCGGATTTACAGTCACGTATTTCGCTCGATGTGTGACGCAGTGAGTGCTATGCTAAATCAACGCTAAACACAGTGACATAGAAGCCTTCCTAGAAGAACTTAACCCGATACACTTTACAATTAGCTTAATATGTTTTCAGGAATGCTGGCTTACCGAGAATGATGATATGTGTCACTTACAAGGGATATCAGTGCATTACACAAAGCAAAACATGTTGCAATAAAGGTGGACTGGTCATGTATTTTAGCAAAACATTTAACTACAAAGTAAGTTTGTCTCTTAATCAGTATGGCAATTGGGTAGGTCAATTTATTAAAGTAACTGGGCTTTCAAAAGATACAATTATTGGTAACATTTACAGGCCCACAAGAGACCTTAACGAAAATTATAAACAATTCTTTTCCAAATTCACAACTATCATTTCGTCATTTGACAGAACAAACTCGGATGTTATTATTGCAGGAGACTTCAATATAAACCTTTTGAAAATAAACGAAAAAGAAGTATTTGGGGAATTTTTTTATACTTTAATATCATATAGCTTTTACCCCCACATCACATTCCCTACTAGGCTCTCCTAAAATAATGGAACCCTAATTGATAACTTCTTTTGTAAACTAACTAAACCTACAATGAAGCTTAAATCAGGCATTTTAACTAACAATTATCAGACCACCAACCATACTTCACTTTTCTAAATACAGTTTCCCAGACTGAACCTTTACCAAAATATATAACAATTAGCGTACACAACTCTGATTCAATGTCTAGTTTTATACAGGAATTTTTCTCATCAAATGCTTACAGCAACCTTGACCAATCTCCTAATGCAAACCCTAATTTAAACTATGATATCCTACATGACGGAATGAAATGTGCAAAAAATAAACATATGCCATATAAAACTAAACAAATACAAACACAAAAAATCCGCTTGGATTACGTTATGTCTGCTCAAATCCATTCGATACAGAGATAAATTATATAATACACTAAAAACTACTCGAATCACCAAAATATTTTGTAATTCGTATCAACCTGACTACCTATAATGCAACCCTTAAAAAGCATGCCTACTGCTAAGGCCATGCATTATGAATATCTTTTTAACAAATAAAAAATTACTTTGAAAGCATGGGAAACAATTAATGGTTTTCTTTCTAGAACACACAGAAAGAAAACGTTCCCCAAATCCTTTATTTATAACGAAAATATCAGAGTAGATAAAACGGCAATTTCAAACACATTTAATTAATATTTTACCAATATTGGTTAAAATTTAGCCAACGAAATACAAAATTCCACAAGTAAAACGTTCATATACTACCTTAATGGAAAACATAACAATGTATTTGATTTTCAACTTATTAATGAAGAAACAATTCTAAAACAATAGATGATATGCACACAAAAGCAAGTTGAGGATTTGACGGTTTTTCTTCACCGCTTCTAAAGTCAGTTAAACCTGTTTTGACAAAACCAAAAACTTTAATCACAAACCAAATATTAAATACTGGTATCTTCCCCGACAAACTCAAAATTGCTAAAGTAATACCAATTTATATAAAAAAGGTGATGAAACCCTATTCTGCAACTACAGACCAATATCAATCTTACCTGCAATTTTAAAAGTAATCGAAACAATTATTTACAACCAGCTAGATTCTTTCTTTAAAAGATACAAACTTATGTACGATGTTTGCTACATACCATAAATAATGCACATAATTTATTAAAAGACAAGATCACCACTCACAGTTTACATGATTTCGCAAATTATATAAAACTTTATTATCTGATATATTAAACAATTTGCAATACATAGTTGTTATATATGTCAACATGACTGACTATGTCTCCGGTCTTCTTCTTTAAAAATCACTCTATGTAAAACCGGTTGTATGTATATTTGGCATTTGTAATATAGATACATATGTACATTACTTTTGTTCACTCAGTAATTATGCACTAATATCACTAGGGAGTTTCTTTTTTGTAACTTCAATAATCCGTGAAATTAATCGACAGGATGGCTCCTACGACAGCGATTAATTTTTAGTCTTAGTAGGAGTTTCCCCATCCCTTATATATTTTCAGACCATACTCTATATTCTTACCACTTCGTTTTCTCATGTCGGCTTAAATGTAATATATTGTATGGTTTTTGTGTTGAATGCTCTGTTTTGGTACGTGTTTGGGACGAATAAATAGTTCATGTTTCCTGTTACTTAGCCGCTAACGAAATGTTTTAAGGCAGAGAAAATTGTTATAGGAAGATGTACATAATCATGTCGGCCACTGGTGTCGGTAATCTTGCTGCCCAGCGAGATACTTCTCAACATACCAGCACCGCCCCGCAAGTATTGAACAAAAACTAAACCAGCCACGCCCCGCGTGCTTCGGGTACTCGCACACGCACACGCTCACGCATAGGCACACGCACACGCACAAGCAAACGCACACACACCCACAAGCGAATATACAAAAATGACTACGACTTACAACGTGCGACGTTTAGTAGTTTATATATTAATTATATCGTTTTCTAACCAGACTTTGTGAACGTCGCTCGCCTGGTGATAGAAATTCGTAAACATAGTGATGTAGATGACCAATAAACATATCGATTATGTTGATCCCGGATTCGAGACGTCAGCTTGCGTAATCATAGCTAGATAAACGTGTGCAGCAGACTGGATGTGGCAGACGTGTTCGAACTCCGTCTGAAGACGTTGCGCTGAATAATTGTACCCAGGAAGACATTCGTTGTTGACGTCGGCTACATCTGTCCAACTGACAATACAGGCGAATGAAAGTGAGTTTGCATCGAAAGTACAGTCACATATATCGCACGATGTGTGACGCAGTGAGTGCTATTTAGTCTGTTTTTAAGAAATGATGCGGACATGTACACATTTGTAACAAGACATCGAATACGTCCACGATACAGATAAAACTATTGCTTACGAGACGCACTTCGTGGTGATATACTGTTCGAGCCGAATAAACTTTGAGCTAAATTGTCTTATTCATACGTCCTCTATATACGAAAGCGTATGTACTAGATAACATAAAGCAAATTTGTTAGAACGAAAAATGCTTGTGCAACCATTGAATACATCTGAGTACAACGATATGAAACCGACGTTGATCAGTTCAGTGATCATCATGAACGTGATCATGAACGCCCTCGTGATCGCCGTGATCGCGCGGTACCCGCAGCTGCGCGAAGATCGTACGACCCTGTTCATGTTCTCGCTGTCGGTGTCTGACCTCGCGGCCGGGTGTACGTTTATGCCGATCAGCGCCGCCCTTTGTTCAAAGGCGACGCCACGTGTCGCCAACATGCTCGGATATCTGCCGAACGTTCACGCCTTTCTGTTATGGTGGTTTGGTTTCAATTCTATGTACAGTCTATGTTGGCTCACCGTGTCGAAAACAATCGCCATTTTGAATCCGCTCCGCTCCGAGCAGTTGCTGACTCGCAGTCGATGTTACGTCATCATTGCACTGACCTGGATAATTGGCTGTCTTCTTGCTACTGCTAATTTTAAAGTGAACATAACGTGGAATACAATAATTTGTTCTAATCAACTTCCGAACGATCTCGGAATATCCGTCTTTTACATGATATATTTTGGAGTTGGGGCCATACTGCCAGGAATCGCAATTGTCTATTGCACAGCACGCATATGCACCGTAGTGGTGCGTACGCACAGGCGGATATCGGCCCTGGAACAGTCGGTCACGGTCGGGACCGGGAACCCTGGTTTTGTGACGGCACAAGCGATGAGGTCATCTAAAAATGTGATTATCATATGCGTGATGTCGCTGGCTTTAAATGCACCTCTTCTATTGCACTTTATAACCCTCAATATCAACAACTTTGTTCTTCCAGATATGTTTATTTTCACCGCTATATGGGTATTTGAAAGCAGCACGTTTGTGAATAGTTTGTTGTATTTGTTTTTATACCGATCTGTTAGGCGAAAAACCGCACAGATGATTTCTACAGTGATCGCCAACATCCGGGCACTACACAGTGGACGCTGGTAACTCGTTGTCATGCTGTCAAAGCAAACACAAATGCGTAATAACACAACAATGTTAAACAATCTTTGATTATAATACGTGAACACAATGGCCATCAACGGTATCAAAATGTTACAGGTAAACAATATTTCAAGTATTCACAAAGGGGGAGGCCAAGGCGGCAAGTTTGGTCACTCATTAGTTTACGATGCTACCATGTTGTGGCGCAACATGTTACATACGAAACCAATAAAAATATAAGACAAAGCGGTGCATGGCCGAATGCCCCCTACATCACGTAGCAATGAGGCTTGGCTCCCAGAGGGAACAGCCTAGTCTCGCGCTGCCTTCAACACGGAATTGACGGGATTCGGCAGCAAATTCGCTAGACATGGCCGATCGGACGATCGAGTTCCGCTAGCAGCGAACCTGGGTCGAGCCGCGGGCGTTGCGGAGTCGTTGCACGGCGCACGAACGATACCCTAAATACGCCACTTATTTGTGATGATTTCGTATGTTGTTTTAATGTATGATGTTTTAATGTAACATCGTTTATTTTGGTTATTAAGCTGGAATGTACTGTAATATCATCACGTGATCTACTGCTGGCGAGACTATCCGTACGTGTGAGTGTGAATTCGCGCATGCGTATTTGCATTTGCCCTGCGCGTGTGATTACTTGAATACGTATGATCATATATGTTGGTGCATTGGTAGTTGTGTTTGTGTTTCGAAAACTGTTCAATAAAATATGTTCGTTGGTAATTGGTTTCAACCTACGGTATATTAACGAAATCGGGAAAAAAATGTGCCACAAAAAGCAATCGCCAGATTACGTGTCCTCTAATTCTAAACGCTGGAAAAAACACTCCTGTCAATATTTGCATTCAGAATAAAACAGTTTTACTTTGGTCTCCCGCAAGAGCAAGGGGCCGGTTTCATGTAGCCTAGTTAGCGGCTAAGGAAGTCTCTTAAGTACTGAGAAAATTTTCAAAAGAAATTGTGCATAATCATGTCGCCTAGTTAGAGTAAAAAATGTGCGTAACGACCTCCTTAGTCTGCGGAGACCACAGTTTTACTTTGGTCTCCCTTAAGTGCAAGGGGCCGGTTTTATGTCGCCTACTTAGCGGCTAAGGAAGTCTTTGAAATGCTGAGAAAATTGTCAAAGGAAATTGTGCATAATCATGTCGCCTACTTAGAGTAAAACATGTGCGTAATGACTTCCTTAGTCTGCGGAGACCAGAGTTTTACTTAGCGGCCAAGGAAGTCTCTTAAGTACTGAGAAAATTGTCATAGGAAATTGTGTATAATCATGTCGCCTACTTAGAGTACACAATGTGCGTAATGACCTCCCTAGTCTGCGGCAGCTACCCCAGTGGCGTTGCTCGGCGAAACAGTTTGTAGAGGCTTTATCATAATAGTAATAATAATAAAACATAATCGTCATCATTATCATCATGATCTCCATGATCACAATGATGATGATGATCGTCATCATCATTATGATCATCATCGTCATCATAATCACCATAAACATCATGATCACCAGCATCATAATAATCATCATCATCATCATCGTATTGAACAACGCGTGCTTCGGGTACAAGCACGTACAAGCACGTACAAGCACAGGCACACTCACAAACACAGGCACACTCACACGCACGAGCACAAACATATTATGTATAATATTCCGTCGAACTATTCTGCAAATGAGATTTTAAAAAAATATCACGAATAAAAAATTACTACGACTTACAACGTGCGACATTTAGGAGTATAACTACATATTAATTATATCGTTTTCTAACAGACTTTGTGAACGTCGAACGCCTGCTGGTGGAAATTCGTAAACATAGTGAAGTAGATGACTAGTAAACGTATTATCGATTATGTTGATCCCGGCTTCGAAACGTCAGTTTGCGTATACATAGCTATATAAACGTGTGCAGCAGACCGGCTGTGTGTTCGAATTCCGACCGGAGACGTTGCGCTGAATAATTGTGCTCAGGAAGACATTCGTTGTTGACGTCGGCTACATCTGTCCAACTGACAATACAGGCGAATGAAAGTGAGTTTACATCGAAATTACAGTCACGTATTTCGCACAATGTGTGACGCAGTGAGTGCTATTTAGTCTGTTTTTAACAAAAGATGCGGACATGTACACATTTGTAACAAGACATCGAATACGTGTACGATACAAATAAAACATTCTACATTGTTGCTGTCGTTTCTGATGTGGACAAACGAATCTACGTATTTGTTGATAATCAAGAAATCAATATAGCCATTTTACCGGGCTAGACGTATTCTATTGCTTACGAGACACACTTCGTGGTGATATACTGTTCGAGACGAATAAACTTTGAGCTAAGTTGTCTTATTCATACGTCCTCTATATACGAAAGCTAAATATATAATTATGTACTAGATAGCATAAAGCTAATTTATTACAACGAAGAATGCATGTGCAACTGTCTGAGTACAACGACATGAAACCGACGGTGATCAGTTCAGTGATCATCATGAACGTGATCATCAACACCCTCGCACGGTACCCGCAGATGCCCGAAGATCATGCGACCCTGTTCATGTCCTCCCTGTCGGTGTCTGACCTCGCTGAAACATGTGCCATAATATAGGGTGAAATTAATTTAGGTTTGTTCTGGATATGCCCCACTCGAGATGTAGAACGAAGACTACTCCAATGTGACAAATCAAAATGAATTAAATCAGCATTATTAATACCGATATAATTAACGAACGTAGAATGTATACTACTGTATTCCGGGATCGCATGCGACGTTTTATGTCCTTCCTATGTTGGTGACGTCACCGACGGTTGTGGTGTTGGTGACGCCACCAACGGTTGTGGTGGTTATGGTGTTGGTGACGTCAACGAGGGTTGTGGTGGTTGTGGTGTTGGTGACGCCTCCAACGGTTATGGTGGTTGTGGTGTTGGTATTGTCGTTGACGTCGACGGTTGTGGCGGTGGCGGTGGCGGTGCCTACGACGTTGATAGTGGTGGTGGAGGGATGGTAGCAGCGATGGCAGCAGTTTTCAAGCGCTCTCTTTCTTGTTTCTACAACAAACATAGACCGAACACAATGCGTCAGTGTTGACGGTCATCTTTCCTACAACATCCAACTGCTTTATGGAGTTCCACCGAGCTGTGTGTTGGGCCCTCTCCTCTTTTCTGTCTACTGCGCAGGTCTTTCAGAAGTCTTCTCAAAGCACGGAATTCGCTACCACGTCTACGAGGATGACACTCAGCTGTATGTTGACTTTCCGCGTACTGATTCTGCGTCCGCCAGCCGACCGAATATCCCGTTGGGTTATTGACGTGAAAGTATGGCTGGCATCGCGCTACCTTTTTATAATGTTTATTGTCTCAAATAACATAAATTCATGTATATACAATCAATCAGCCAATCAACTACTAAACACATTTAAGACAATGAAAAAGAAGCAAATTGCTTTTGTTTCCTTTTTCAATTATAAATTAAATATATTATGCGCCACGATGTCTATTCTTTATTTAAAAAAATAATAAATCAATTAAAAAAAAATAAATAAATAAATAAATCAATAAGTAGGATTATTCACATGTGAATTATAGTAGACCAGGGTACAGCAGTTACTGTTAGAATATTAACTTTGCTGTACACGGTTGAAAATACAATACTAAGTAAACCAATAGTTGTTCACAGGTGATTTATAATACTAGTATATCATATTTCCACAAATAAGTCATTCACATATAATAATACATAGGACTATTATAGTAAATTATACTGGTGTAATCACAATTGACTAGAGTAATCTTGTTCGTAGTTTCCCCAGATGTGATGTTTCATTTTCTTTTTAAATATATAAATATACGTACAATCATCCAAGTGGTTCTTTGTAAAAATAGTATTCCATAATTTGGACCAACATATGCCAATGTATTTTGTCTGGTGTTGGTTTTACAGTATGGTATTTTATAAGTTATTTCTTGTCTCATTTTATAACTGCGTAACATGATATGATGTGTAATCATGTCATTAAATATATTTGGTAACATGCCCCTATTATGTTTATACATTATGTTTATACATTATCACGCAGCTTATATATTTGTTTAGTTGATAAATGCAATTCTGCAATATGAATTTTAGATAAATATATTGTTGGGGCTCTTCCCCATACACAATAAGTAATATATGGGTAAATAAATGTATAATATAGGTTAACCAATGTCTTCTTGTTCAGTTTGCTCTTTATCTTTTTGATAATACCTATGCTCTTAGAAATGTTATTACATATGTACTTTATATGGTCACTCCAAATGATTTTATTATCTATTATCACTCCCAGAAATTGCGTATGATTAAGAGTGTCTATTTCTATTCCATCTATGTATATGTCATTACGTCTGTTTCTTACACTGGGATTATTGCTAAAGGTCATTGTACATGTTTTTTTATATTCAGTGAGAGTTTATTAGTTGTAAGCCAAAGTGACAGCTTTTTATTTCAGTATTTAAATCTTTTACATTTTTTTCTTCAAATCTTTCCCTTGGATAAAAATGTTAGTATCATCTGCATACATAATGGGAAAGGTGATCTGAGAAACAGCACCTAAATCATTTATATATATAAGGAATAGTAACGGTCCTAATATTGACCCTTGTGGTACTCCACATGTTATATTGTTAAGAACAGAATTGATTCCATTATATTTTACTGTTTGTTGTCTTCCAAACAAATAACTTTTAAACCACTGGAGCGCTATTCCTCTGATTCCATAATGATCTAGTTTTCTTAATAGGATATCATGGTTAACAGTATCAAATGCTTTAGCAAAATCTAAAAATAGTCCAATTACATGTTGTTTTTTGTCCATTGCACTAGTTATTTTGTCAATGACTATTGTTAAAGCCATATATAGCAACAAGCAACATGATGTTCACGTTAGCAGAAATGGGGCTAATTACAATAACCTCATCAATGTACAATCGAACAAGTGGGATCTACCAACCATCATCAATACCAATATTCGGGGTGCCTTGGCAAGCAAAATCGATGAAATCAAAGTAATTAAAGATAACTACGGAGTGGACGTCCTAGCAGTCACTGAGACATGGTGTACCAGCAGAATACCAGACGGCTCGCTCTCGTTACCCGGTTTCAACCTCTACAGGAGGGACAGGCAAGATGGACGTCAACATGGAGGGATTGTTTGCTATGTAATAACTAAGCAATGGACAGAACTAAACCAACCAGAACTTGAAACTATGTGGATGACTATACGTCCACCAAAGATGCCTCGCAACCATCCGCCGATAACAATCTGCACAGTGTACCACCCTCCCGGGGCAGACGATTGGACATTGCTAAACCACATTGACCAATCTGTTGACTATGTACGCCGTCACCATCCATATACTGGCGTCATCATAATGGGCGACCATAACAAGTTGAGAGATTCTCACTTGAAAAGACATCACAACCTAAAACAAATTGTTGACATACTAACACGAGGAACTGCGACACTGGACAAAATCTATACCAACCTAACGGATTTATACCACCGTCCAGTAGTCATAGCACCGATTGGCCTATCGGATCACATGGTGGTAATATGCACTCCATCAACGTCCACGAAATATACAGAACCAGTCGTTTCAAAGACATCTTCGCGCAGTTGCAGGCCTGATGATCGAGCCCGTTTTGCAGCAGCGCTCAACCTCATCTCGTGGGAAACCTTATTCCACCTACCAAGCTGCGAACAACAACTGCAGTTTTTCAATTCTACAATCAGAACTTTACTCGACACGCATCTCCCTGAACGAAAAATCAGACGATGTTCCAGCGACAGACCTTGGATAGATGACAACTTCCGCTATCTAATACGTCGCCGCCAGATCGCGCTTCTTTCCTAGAACCAACCATTGTACAGGCATTACAGAAATAAAGTTAATCGTGCCAGAAAGTCCTTGCAACGAAAGTATTACCAAAGAAAAATCAAATCACTTGAGAACGAACATCCGAAACGATGGTGGAATAGCGTGAAGGAATGTGTAGGGGTAAAGGTCAACTGTGACAATCTACATTCTACAAGGTCTTGCTAACACACACTGTTCAGGAAACTTCAGTATTCTAGCAAACGAAATAAGTGACTTCTTTGAGTCTGTGACCAAAGACTTCCCACCATTATTACCCGTTGATGAGTTCTTACCTCCGGGAGCCGACACTACGGTCCCAGATGCCTACATTATCAACGTCGATGAAGTAGCCATATCACTATCACGAATTAAAACACACAAAGCAACCGGCCCGGACGAGATACCCAACTGGATCTTACATGACTACGCCGCCATCCTCTCTCCTCCTGTCTGCGCGATATTCAACAGCAGCTTACGGGAAGGAACCGTGCCTGCCCTGTGGAAATGCGCTGACGTTCGACCAGTGCCTAAAATTCGACCACCAGCGCTAATTGAGAAAGACCTGCGCCCAATATCTCTCACGCCAGTTTTATCGAAGTGCTTGGAGAAATTCATGTGCACGTGGATAATGGACATTACCATGGACCAGATTGATCCTCAGCAATATGGATCAATCAAAGGAACATCAACCGTACACGCACTGGTCGAGCTTGTACACAAGTGGAAATACGCGGTCGAGACCCCTGGAACTATAGTACGAATACTTCTCGTCGATTTCAGCAAAGCGTTTGACCGAGTCGACCATCACATTTTAATCGCGAAATGTGCATCACTTGAACTTCCAACTTTTATCACCAAATGGCTGACATCCTTCCTGTGTCAACGCAAACAGAGGGTAAAGATCGGGAGTGTGAAATCGGAGTACACCACTGTCAATGCAGGTGTCCCACAAGGCACAATATTTGGACCAATCGGCTTCCTACACCATATTAATGATCTGCAAACAGTATGCGAACATATAAAATATGTCGACGATTGCACAATATGGGAAGCTTCTTCATTCTCCGGAATGGACAGCTCACTCCAAATAGCAGCAGACGAAGTCGGGAAATTGGCAGCGAGTAACAAAATGGCGCTGAACTACGACAAGACGAAAGAACTGCGGATATGTTTCAAGAAATCAACTCCGGACATCGCACTGCTAACCATCGACGGTAGAGCAATCCAACAAGTTAACAGCACTCATCTACTAGGTGTGACTCTATCTGAAGATCTGAAGTGGCAATCACACATAGACGAAATCACTACAAAAGCATCGCAACGTCTATATTTCATCATCCTTCTCAAAAGAGCCGGCATTGACCCTCACCATCTCATCAACATATACACGTCAATCGTCCGATCGGTATTGGAGTAGGCATGCCAAGTGTGGCACACGAGCCTTACAAAAAAGCAAACAAGACAAATAGAATACATCCAGAGACGGGCAATGCGGTTCATCTTCCAAGATAAGTCGTACACCGAAGCCATCACCGCAGCCAATCTACCAAAGCTGTCAGACCGGAGGGAGAAGTTGTGTAGAACACTATTCATAAGCATGCAACAATCTACACATAAATTACACCATCTTTTGCCTCCCCTCCGGGAAACTCCGTATACAACTCGAAACACGAGGACTTACTGTGTGCCGCGTTGCAGAACTGCAAGATTTCAGAACTCTTTTATACCATATGCTTTAAGACACTGGCAGTAATTATGAACTCATTTATAAATTAGTTACTTTTTACATAATAGTATGTCCTTCATATTTACCTTGTTTATTTACAAACATAACTTTAAACATGATGTACATGCACCTTTTAAGTTTGTTACATTTTAAGTCATATTTTTGTCTTAATTAATTTATTATCACTGGTTGTTTTACTGTGCCAATTGTATAATTCAACTGCTATAGTTTCCATTTTAATAAAAATTATTATTATTATTAAATTATTATTATTAAATTATTATACGTTGAATATCCTTTTTTAAATCCAAACTGGGAGGTTGACAAAATATTGTGTTTATCAATATATTTATTTAATCTATTATATATTAATCTTTCAAAAATCTTTGAAAATACTGGTAATATAAAATAGGTGTATAGTTTTTAATTAGTGTAGCATCACCTTTCTTAAAAATGGGCACTACATTAGCTATTTTTAGTTCATCTGGTACATGTCCTTTATCAAATGATAAATTTATAATGTAGCATAATGGCCCAATAATGCCAGAGTAAGTTTGTTTGATAATATTTGGTTTTATGCCATCCCAGCCGGAACTACAGTTTTTCAATTTCTCTGTAATTATCCTTATCTCATCTGTGGTTGCAGGTGCTAAAAACATAGAGTTTTTATATATTCCATCAAGATAATCATCATTCTTTTCTGTGACGAATGGTATTTCATTAGCTAATTCTGATCCAACGGTCGTGAAATACTCATTAAATTTATCAGCTATTAGTTGCTTGTTTTGTGTTAATTTACCATTGACTAAGAACTCTTGGCTACATGAAAATACTGTTCTCTTGCTTATGATTTCCCTTATCACATGCCAAGCTTTTTTTAAGTTGCTCTTGTGCTTATAAAACTCCTTCTGATAGTGATAGTTTTCTGCTACATTAAAAAGGTGCCTTAATTTGTTTTTGTATCTTTTATAACTGATTTAATTAAACACTGTTGGTTTTCTCAAGAAAAACATATATAGTTTGTGTTTTGTTTTTATAGAATTCCTAAACCCTTTGGTGATCCATACTTTATGTTTCCCTTTCCTTACCTTTTTCTTAGCTAGTGAAATTTTCTTTAGAAATGAAGTATAACTTTTTGGGGGATCTTCAGATGCATAAACGTCATTCCAACATATTGTATCTATAATACTTTTGAATAAGGCAATGGTTTGATCATTATATATTCTGGTCTCCATCGTTACATCGTCTTTTATATCATTATTTAGCTTAGTTAGTAGAAATATTGGTAAGTGATCAGAAATGTCTGTATAAAATATTCCATGCAGTTGATTATATTCACCGAGTATATCATTACTGTATATAGTGTCTATTAATGTGGCTGTAGTTGGTGTTATTCTAGTGGGCTTAGTAATTTGAGGTATTAGTGAATTTGAAAACATTGTATCTACATAGTCATGAGTTTCCATATGGTGATTACAGTTTAGTAAATTAATGTTAAAATCACCCATGATATAACACTGTTTATTTCCAATTTTAGTGTATGTATAATTTTAATGATTTGTTCTGTAAAAGCATTAATAGTTGTATTTGATGGTGTGTAAACTACACCTACCAATATTTTCTTTTTGTGTTTCTTGAACTGAGACTTGATTTCAACAAAAAGACATTCTATGTGTTCAGTCATAATATTAATTTCTGGCTTTTCTACGTAATCATATGATCTGTGTATATACATAGATACTCCTCCTCCTCTTCTGGAGGGTCTCGTAAGATGAATACTTCTGTATTCTGGTAATTCATAAATCTCTGAGGTTTCATTGTTTAACCAAGTTTCACGCAATTAAAGCAATTATCGAAAATTGTAGATCTAACAATGTTAGGTAGTTGCTCAGCTTGTCAATATTTTTTGCTATACTTCTAATATTCAAATGCATTAAGGAAAGTCCTCTAGCATAGTTGTCATTGCATTTTATGATTTCATTGATATCATTTTTAAACGAAGACAGAGGTGATACTGTTCTCAGCACCGAACAACCTTGTTTAACAAGATTTAACAAGATTTGCCATCCAAGCCAAAGGCCCAGATGGCAAGTGGACAAGGAAGCCATTGGCTTATCGAGAGTCCAACAATGTTCATCTACTTATAGCCCGCCCTCCTGAGATATGTGTCAACCTTGTTTTTAAACATATTCACGCTGCTAGCAGTTACACAATCTGTAGACAATTTGTTCCATTCATTTATTGTCCTCTGTGAGAACGAGTGCTTCCTGATGTCCAATCTACATTGATCCTTTACTAATTTTACCTCATGTCCTCTAGTTCTGCTATCCTTCTTGAGTGAGAAAAACATATTTCTATCAATATTTTCATACCCATTCAATATCTTAAAAACTTCAATCTGATCTCCTCTTAACCTCCTTGTCTCTAGAGTTGTTAAACCACATTCTTTCAGGCGTTCTTCATAACTAAGGTCTCTCAGTTCTGGAATCATTTTAGTTGCTCTCCTTTGTATGCGTTCAAGCGTATCTATATCCTTCTTACGATATGGTCTCCATGCTTGTATACAGTATTCTAAATGAGGTCTAACTATTGCTTTATAAAGAGGTATAATTAACTTTTTTCCCTTGTATGTTATGTTTCTTCTAATCAATCCAATAATTTGATTACCCTTTGAAGCTGCAATACCACACTGCTCTGAAACTTTCATATCAGCGCTTATTGTAACTCCTAAGTCCTTTTCTTTTACAGTAGTACCCAGAACAGTATCTCCCATTTTATAGTTTACATTCAAGTTCCTATGTCCTGTATGTAGGCATTTACATTTCCCAAAATTGAACAACATCTGCCATTTCTCAGACCATTTCACTAATCTGTCTAGATAGTTTTGTAAATGTTGTTTATCACCATCAGTATTAACCTTTCTAAACAGTTTTGCGTCATCCGCAAATTTCAGTACGTTACTTGTTATACTGTCGTCCAAGTCATTGATATAAATTAAGAATAATATAGGTCCTAATACTGATCCTTGAGGTACCCCACTCAAAACCGATTTCCAATTTGAAACTTCTCCATCTACTACAACTCGTTGTCTTCTGTCAGTCAGCCATTGTTCTATCCAGTCAGTTATGCTGTCCCCGATACAATGGGCTTTTAATTTAAGTAGTAATCTTTGATGTGGCACTTTGTCAAAAGCTTTCTGAAAATCTAAGTAGATAATATCTACTGGCGATCCCACGTCTATCCACTTAGTGATTTCTTCTAAAAAACATAACATATTTGTTAAGCATGACCTCGCTTTAAGGAATCCATGTTGAGATGAATTTAATAATTTATGCTTAACGAGGAATTCCACCATATGGTCTTTAATGAACCTTTCTAATAATTTACAAATCACTGACGTTAAACTCACTGGTCTGTAATTCTCTGACTTATTTCTCGAACCCTTTTTAAATAATGGTATGATGTTTGCTTCTTTCCATTCAAACGGAACAACTCCCTCTTTTAATGACAAGTTGAATACTCATGCGAGTTAAACCGCTACAACGACACTGGATACAGCATTATCGCACTTCTAGCTGTGGTGTTGTGGCCGCTTTTGAGGGGTCTCGTGTTGGTACCACATATGTTTAACAATATTTAACAAGATTTAACAAGATTGCCATCTCGAACAACAAGTTCCAGATGGCAAGTGGACAAGGAAGCCATTGGCTTATCGAGAGTCCAACAATTTTCTTATCTATGTGTAGCCCGCCCTTATCAGATATCTGTCAATTCTATTTTTAAACATATTCACACTACTAGCATCAACACAATCATTTGGCAGTTTGTTCCATTCATTTATCACCCTCTGTGAGAAAGAGTACTTTCTCATGTCCAACCTACACTGCTCCTTAACTAATGCTGCTTTGTGTCCTCTGGTTCTACTGCCTTCTTTAAGTTTGAAGAACATATTCCTATCAACATCCTCATAACCGTTCACTATTTTAAACACTCCTCTTAGTCTCCTGGTCTCTAGTGTTGTCAAACCACATTGTAATAAGCGACTTTCGTAACTAAGGTCTCTTAATTCTGGAATCATCTTAGTTGCTCTTCGTTGTATTCTTTCTAGCTTATCTATGTCTTTTTTACGATAAGGCCTCCATGCTTGGATACAATATTCCAAACGTGGTCTAACTTTGTACAGGGGTACAATTAGATGTTTCTCCTTATACGTGATAGTTCTCCTAATTAGCCCTAGAATTTGATTTCCTTTCGAAGCAGCAATCCCACATTGCTCTGAAACTTTCATGTCAGCATTAAATGTTACTCCTAAATCCTTTTCTTGTGTGGTTCTACCTAGTACAGCATCCCCCATTTTATATTCCTCGTCCATATTTCCATGTCCTATGTGTATACATTTACACTTCCCAAAATTGAATAACATTTGCCATTTGTCTGACCATTTAACAAATTTTTCTAGATCATCCTGTAAACTTTGTTTATCTGTATCATTAGTAACCTTTCTGAATACTTTTGTGTCATCTGCAAATTTGAGTACTTCGCTAGATATGTCATCCTCCAAATCATTTATATATATTAAAAACAGTATAGGGCCTAACACTGATCCCTGTGGTACCCCACTCAAAACAGATTTCCAGTTTGAAATCTCACCATCTACTATTACTCTCTGTCTTCTGTGTGTAAGCCACTTTTCAATCCAGTTGATTACATCATTGCCTATACCATGGGCTTTTAGTTTATGTAACCATCTTTGATGTGGCACTTTATCGAAAGCTTTCTGAAAATCTAAGTAGACAACATCCACTGGTGACCCGTCATCTACCCACTTTGTAATTTCTTCTAAAAAACATAAGAGATTGGTTAGACATGACCTTGCTTTTAGGAATCCATGTTGAGATGTATTTATTAATTTATGTTTTATGAGGAATTCCACCATGTAGTCTCTAATTAATGTTTCGAGTAATTTACGTACAACTGATGTTAAACTCACTGGTCTGTAATTTTCTGGCTTCTTCCTCGATCCCTTCTTAAATAGCGGCGTAATGTTTGCTTCTTTCCATTCTGAAGGAACTATTCCTTCTTCTAGTGACAAGTTAAATAAGTTTGCAAGTGGTGTACTAATTTGATCAACAATTTCCTTTAGCAGTTTTGGTGGTATCCCATCAACTCCAGGTGATTTATTATCTTTCATCTTCTTAATTTTCTTTGCTATCATTTCAGGAGTTACAAATAACTGCCCTAACTGTTCTGATTTATTGCCCTCAAATTTAGTCAATGGAACTGGAAATGAGCTGATATCTTCTGTGGTAAAAACTGAGCTGAAATACTCATTCAGGACCTCTGCCATTTGGAACCCATCTGAAATTATGTTTTATGTCCTGTATGTAGGCATTTACATTTCCCAAAATTGAACAACATCTGCCATTTCTCAGACCATTTCACTAATCTGTCTAGATCGTTTTGTAAATGTTGTTTATCACCATCAGTATTAACCTTTCTAAACAGTTTTGTGTCATCCGCAAATTTCAGTACGTTACTTGTTATAGTGTCGTCCAAGTCATTGATATAAATTAAGAATAATATAGGTCCTAATACTGATCCTTGAGGTACCCCACTCAAAACCGATTTCCAATTTGAAACTTCTCCATCTACTACAACTCGTTGTCTTCTGTCAGTCAGCCATTGTTCTATCCAGTCAGTTATGCTATCCCCGATACCATGGGCTTTTAATTTAAGTAGTAATCTTTGATGTGGCACTTTGTCAAAAGCTTTCTGAAAATCTAAGTAGATAATATCTACTGGCGATCCCACGTCTATCCACTTAGTGATTTCTTCCAAAAAACATAACATATTTGTTAAGCATGACCTCGCTTTAAGGAATCCATGTTGAGATGAATTTAATAATTTATGCTTAACGAGGGATTCCACCATATGGTCTTTAATTAACCTTTCTAATAATTTACACATCACTGACGTTAAACTCCCTGGTCTGTAATTCTCTGACTTATTTCTCGAACCCTTTTTAAATAATGGTATGATGTTTGCTTCTTTCCATTCAAACGGAACAACTCCCTCTTTTAATGGCAAGTTGAATACTCTTGCAAGTGGTATACTGATGTGTTCTACTGTTTCCATTAGTAATTTTGGAGGAATCCCATCCACTCCCGGTGATTTGTTATCCTTCATTGCCTTTATTTTCTTAGCTACCAATTCTGGAGTTACAACTAACGGACCTAAATAGTCAGATTTAGCCCCCTGAAATTTAGCATCAGCAACTGGTAATGAACTAATATCTTCTTTGGTAAACACTGAACTGAAGTAACCATTTAGGTCTTCCGCCATTAAAAACCCCTGTGATATTATATTTCCAGCACTGTCTTCTAGAGGTCCAACCTTGTCTTGTACGTTTTGTTTACTCCTGACATATGCATAAAAACTCTTGCTGTCATTTTTTATGTTACATGCTAGTTTTTGCTCATAGCTTCTTTTAGATTGTCTGATTTCAGTTGTAGTTGCATTAAGTGCCTCTTTGTATTTTGCATAGTCTTCGTCCTTTCTGGTACGCCTATAAACCCTCCACATAGTTTGTTTTAGCATTATTTTTCTAATAGCCTCTTTTGACAAGTGTTTCTTTCTACACCGCTTTCCTTGTTTTTGGAAGGGAACAAATTTATCGATGATACTCTCAATTTCATATTTTAGAATATTCCAACATTCAATTGCGGTCTTATTCATCAGCATGTTATTCCAATCTAGCTTTGCTAAGTATTTTCTCATATCTTTGTAGTTACCTTTGTGGAAGTTTCTCTTGTACGTTTTCTTATTTTTACTTTCTGATTTTACATTGATGTCAAAATGTATTTGATTATGGTCACTATTACCCAATGGTTCAAATATTTTTACATTGTCCACTAATTCTTTTTGTGATGACAAAACTATATCTAATACATTTTCTCCCCTGGTTGGTTCTAGTACGTGCTGAGTAAGAAAGCTATCCTGGATTAAAAATAGAAATTGTTGGTCCTCAATCCCTGTGCTCTCTAGAGAATTCCATTGTATGTGTCCATGGTTAAAATCTCCCATTATGATACATTCCCCTTTACTAACTTCCTTTATAGCGTTTTTTATTTTTGTGTTGTTCTTCGTTTATGTTTGGACTTCGGTAAACTAATCCAATAGTTAATTTTGAATTTCCTGAAACAATTTTGCACCAAACAGCTTCATCGCAATCTGCTTCCCTTTCTAGTTTTATTTCATAAGCCTGAATAGATTCTTTAACATATAAAATAACTCCCCCGCCCCTTCTTCCTATTCGATCTTTCCTAAATATTACATATCCTGTCAGTCCTAAT
The DNA here is from genome assembly GCA_963662155.1 of Lamellibrachia columna. Classification (NCBI taxonomy): domain Eukaryota; kingdom Metazoa; phylum Annelida; class Polychaeta; order Sabellida; family Siboglinidae; genus Lamellibrachia; species Lamellibrachia columna. Next base: position 6,298,190 of record OY759262.1, read on the forward strand.
TCAGCATCTGTTATATCTATGTTGGCCCATGATTCAGTTATACCAATTATGTGAGGGTCAATATCTTCTACCATAATGTTTAATTCGTTTTTCTTATTTACTATGCTCCTTGCATTTAAACATACGCATCTATAACCTTTTTCAGAGATGTTTTTCGGATGATTTGATATTGGTTTATCTGTGCTAGTGGCCTCTTGTTCTGCTTGAGACACCTCTAGGTAACCCCCTGCACTTCTAGTTTAAAGAATGTTTACTTCCAAAAATATTTGTCATTGTACCCAAGTCACTATCTACTGCTGCTGAAAGTTTGTCCGCGAATACTGCAGCCCCCTTTCCACTTAAATGAAACCCATCCTTCATGTACATATCAGCCCTCCCAACAAAACATCCCCATAAATCCACAAATCCAACTTCCTCTTCCCTACATAACTTCTGGACTAACATGTTAATTGCCATCCCCCGACAATTTCGATATTTGTGACCCCTCCTGCCCATTACAGGTAAAATCCCTGACAGTATTACCTGCTCAACCCGCGTCTGTTTTAGTGTTCTGACCAACTGCCTATATTTCCTAACTATGGCAGTTGTACCCTCCCTCTCTACGTTATTTGTCCCTACGTGTACTAAAACAGATCCACCCTTACCCGAGCCTACGATGTTTTTTACCCTCTCAGTTATCGCCTCTATTTTGGCTCCAGGCAAGCAGACCACCACATCATCTCCCTTGTTTAAGACTCTGTCGGTCTTCCTAACTATCGAATCCCCCACAAACACCCTCGCTCTCTTCCTCACCCCCTCTATCACTGCTGCAGAATAACTCTTCCGTTCGATCCCCTCCATCACATTCTGTCCTGACCCCTTTTCTCCTGTCTCCTTCGCTCCTGTCTCCCCCACTTCCCACTCCTTTGCTCTTGTCTCTCCCACTTCCCTCTCCTTCACTCCGGTTGTTTTCCCTCCCGTCTCCCCCACTCCCTTCTCCTTCCCTCCTGTCTCCCCCACTCAATTCTCCTTCCCTTCTGTCTCCCCTACTCCCCTCTCCTTCGCTCCGGTTGTCTTCCCTCCCGTTCCTTTCCTTCCCGTCTCCTTACGTCCTGTCTCCCTACGACTTGTCACCTTCCCTCCTCTCAGCTTCCTCCCAGGCTGCGGTGAGCTCTCCCTAGCATCTCTTGTGTCTTTCCCCACTTTATCATCTACTGTTCCCCCACCGGAACTACTGGCACAACCCCCCTGTTCCCTTCCCACCATTGCCACAACAAGCAGCCTCAGCTCTTCCAACTCCACCTCTAGTTCCTTCATCTTCGTACATCCCCTACACTCAAAACTAAAACTATCTGCCTGGACCTCAGCCCAGGACTTCTCGCACCCAGACTTGACGAAGTCCACCCAGTTACTGCAACTGCCACAAATTAAGTGCCTTGTGGCCTTTAACTGCCGTTTGCACGGCGCCATCATACAATTTTGTTTTAATTAGTTTGCAACGTTAGCCTTGAATAAGGCTGTTTTTGTGATCAAAAGAACACTTTAGTCTAATATACTTGCTAACTGTGTCTTCTATTAACCTCGCATGAGAAAAAAAAACCTGCCACCTAGCGAATACGGAGAACACTGTGTAACAAAACAACGAATTCAGTGTGTACTAATTTACGCTAAAATCCTGCTGTTAATTCCTTTTTACCGAAAACGTTTACTACCACTATGTCAGATATTACCTTATGTATGTAATTTAAGTAAATAGATCACTTTTTCTTATATATATATATTAGCCAATGTAAACTATTCACTATGCTATCTCAATTTTCGAATAGTAAACAACCCTATTATCGCTCGCTGAATTCCCTGACAGAATCCGAAACTAACTTACTCTAAAATACTCCCTCTGACTAATAATTAACAAAACCTGTTTCCTAATATATGTCTATAATACGTTTGTGTATAATATATATTCAATAGTAATACTTATTCTATTTGATATACCGCGTTTTTCTGTAAATGATCTACACCAAATTCAAGTCGCTGCACAGCGACCTCCTCTTCCCATCGACATCTGCGGATGTAACGTTAGCACTTCAGCCAACATACGTGACCTTTGGCGTACAGCTCGACTCCACGATGGCGATGGCCGCTCACGTTAACCGTACCTGCCGGAATGCCTACGCCCAACTATGTGGCATAGCTCGAATACGATCATTTCTGCCGCTCAGAGCGCGCAAGACGCTTGTACACGCGCTTGTGTGCGTGTGTGTTTGTGTGTGTGTGTGTGTGTGTGTGTGTGTGTGTGTGCGTGCGTGCGTGTGTGCGTGTGTGCGTGTGCGCGTGTGCGCGTGTGCGCGTGTGCGCGTGTGCGCGTGTGCGCGTGTGCGCGTGTGCGCGTGTGCGCGTGTGCGCGTGTGCGCGTGTGCGCGTGTGTGCGTGTGTGCGTGTGTGCGTGTGTGCGTGTGTGCGTGTGTGCGTGTGTGCGTGTGTGCGTGTGTGCGTGTGTGCGTGTGTGCGTGTGTGCGTGTGTGCGTGTGTGCGTGTGTGCGTGTGTGTACATATTTACATCCTAATGCTTACTTTTATTGTGTTATCTTATGTAATGCAATGATTATATTCATTTAATTTTTTACGTATTTATTCTTTATTGTAAACACCCCTGATTCTATTTTTAGAGATATTCGGTGTTAAAAATGAATAAATTTGATAACATTTGATTTGATACCCGTCTTTGGCCCGCGGGTATGGGCCGGGTCTGAAACGTGCAGGCCAGGCATGGGCTAAACATTAGCGGGCCTGGGTCTAAACTCTAGTTTGCGGGCCTGGGCCGGGCTGGGCTTGACGAATTTTTGCGGGTCATGACCGGGCCTGGATAATAACTGCTATTTGGGCAGACCGGGCTTGGGTTTAACTTATAGGCCCGTGCAGGGCACTAGTGTCTACACGATTTGCCAGGTGGGCGTGGTGGTTGTGTGGCAGAGCGTCGGACTTTCGATCGAATGGACCGGGGTTCAAAACCACCTGCTGCCGTTTCGAAACTTAGGCAATTTCGTTCACCCCACTTTGCATGTGACTCTAGGAAGAGACAGTAAAAGCCGTTAGTCCCTTCTATCTATTGTCTATGCCAGGGGAAGCAACATATCCCACACAGGGGGTAACTGTGTAACCTGCTGTGGATTCATCTCTCATGAGCCACTGCAGAAGCGTCCACGGCGCGGCTCAATCAATTCTGCTAACTATCTCACAAGAGGATACGATTGGATAGATGGCCAGGTGGCGCCACCGTAGGACGTCACGTGAACGGATGTGGCGCCGTGCGCCGTCCACCGCCAAGCGTATCGCGTAAACCATCGCTATACCTATACTTAAGTTGGTGAATTGGTAGCTGCATGTGTATGTTTCGAAAATTGCTTCAATTAAACAGTTTAACTGATAATTGGTTTCAACCTATATTAACCAAAAACCACAAAAAAGCCATTTCCAAATTACGTGTCCTCTGGTTCTATAAGCCCGAAGAAAACACTTATGTAAAAAATTGCATTGTGGCCTTATGCACCAATTGGGGTGCGAAGAGGATAGATTATCCATGACAAAATCACCGCAACCGTCCTCTACAATGGTAATGATACGGAGCCTTTCACCATTCGAACAGGGATAAAGTACAGATGCATTATCGCACCTATCCATTTCTCGATCGGTTCCCTCGTTGCGCCGAGCTTGATTACGCGCTTGACAGTAGACTCTTCAATCTGAGCCGACTCAAAAACAGTACGACATTGATAAAAATAGCCGTCATCAAACTCCAATATGCCGACAACGTAGCCATCCTTGTTCACTCTGTGGAGCAGTGCCAGGCTAGCCTGGGGCCTACCTAAGCTGGGGATCATGAAGACCAAGGTCATCCACCAAGTTACCACACACAGCAAAACGGGACCTCCTGAAATCAAAGTCTTCTGAGGAACCCTTCACGTTGTCTGCTCCCATACAACGGGAGTCACCTGTTCCAAAAGACAACCACTCAAAGAGGAAATCCAGCGCCGAATCAACTGTGCCAGCACCTCCTTTATTAAGTCGCGCCACCGAATCAACTGTGCCAGCACCTCCTTTATGAAGTCGCGCCACCGAATCAACTGTACCAGCACCTCCTTTATGAAGCCACGCCACCGAATCAACTGTGCCATCACCTCCTTTATGAAGCCGCGTCAGTAGTAGGGATTAGGGGCTGAAGGATTAATGCCGGAGACCATGTGCAATAACGACTTCCGGTTACGCGCGCGCTTTTAATGTTAATTTAAATTTAAATTTAAATTTTAATTTAAATTTTAATTTAAATTTAAATTTAAATTTTAATCTTAATCTTAATCTTAATCTTAATCTTAATCTTAATCTTAATCTTAATCTTAATCTTAATCTTAATCTTAATCTTAATCTTAATCTTAATCTTAATCTTAATTTTTTATATATTTTTTATTTTAATTTTCATTTCAAAATTTAAATTTTTATTCTTTAATACTAATACATCATCCACCACCCCACCCCCACCACCACCACACCTGACCATAACGGAGTGACCAATACCCTAGTCCGAGTGGCGCGCTAACACCAACTACACTCCCTAACGACTGGAGTTAACTCTAAGCCCGAGTGTTTATCCAAGCTGTAAGTGCGAGATCAAAGGACGTCAATCGGAATGTTGTAATGGAGCCGAGCTTATCAGTGAAAACACAGCGATACTGTTGCAAGTACAGTACTGTTGCAAGTACAGTGATGCAGCGGCTATGTCGCACACATCATTCCAATTTTTCCGGTTCCCGCTCCTTCGCAGCGAGCGTAGAAGTGGGGGATGACTCGTTGGCCATTCTGCGTCGCTCTATGGTCATGTCTTGCATCTCCGCCATTATCATAGGCCATAGCTGGCGGTGAACACTGCAGGGAAACGACAAAACCAGAGTGAGATGCATCCATCATATATATATCCGATACATACGGAATTCGACAACGACTAGCAGTGAAGCTGGGGGAGTGTTTTTACAGTGAGACATGTACACGGGGAACTATAGAACATTATGTAAAGTGAACATTCATTCAAACAACGTTACTGTATAGTAGTATGATATATACTCACGCACGATCCAGTAACACCAACAATGCGTCGCCTAGCAGTGTTAGGACAACCAATATGTCAGTCATCACTCCGACCATGGCGGCAGGCAGCGTTATAGAAATTTTTAGAGTTGCTGAGATATCGACACGATGGGTCTCAAAGCTCTTATATACCAAGCTAGAAATAGGCGACAACTGACGTAGCTTCGGAGACGGGTGGTCAGACGTAACGCGAGACGATCGTACGATCGGGCAGAGTATAATTCAGTGTACCCGGTGGATAATAGAGACATCACGGTCGAGTCGTGAAACTGATAAAACGTTCCCAGAACTGTCAGATATTCGACACAGTACATGCATCAAAAGTGAAGTTAGGAGTAATCAGATAGCACTATATAACATCGTGTGTTTAATACGATGCATGTACATTTTAACATCATAAAATCAGTATGTATCGTCCTATAAACTTCAGAGGTGGTAACAGTTACCTGTCCAATTTCTATGTGTGCAGGATACGTGTGTGGAATAGAGAATTTAACACTGTTGAAAGCGCATATCAGTGGCGTTAATGTATGCATCATGGCGATTTGAAGAGAGTAGAAAATACTAGTCACACGCACTGGAAAGAAAAGGAATAGATAATATCAGCCCGAGAGTAAGAAAAAGTTGGCTATTGAAATTGCACGATCATTAACCCAAATATTTCAACGTTTGGTTACGTCACAGCCCGATGTTATATCAATAAGTAGTAGCAACGAGATGGAGGCGACGGTGAGTGGTCTAGATAGGATACGTGATCGATCCGAAGCCATGAGAATCGAAAATAACTTCTATAAAGCGCTAGAGGTCGCCAGTGTCCAGTATGCATGTGATGAGGTGGCTCGCATAATGAATTTAACGGACGACAAGGAGTGTTACATACCATCGTCCGACTTGGTCCTGCACATCTTGCGGTGGCTAGCGATAGAGGTCACCGCAAAGTGTGGGAGTATGCAGTGGCGATACGATGTGAAAGATTTGGTTAGAAAGAGTCTAACCGAACGATGCGCAAATATGCAGGGCGACACGGCCGATTATGCAGAACGATGCGCAAATATGTATGGTAATACTGACTAGCTATGTAACTAGTATTTCTTTTCAATAGATAAGCGAAGGCCTGATGCAACTGCGTATGGCATACGAGGTAGAGGTGTCGACATCATCCAAATGTAAGACGTCGGACACGGAGGATGGCGACACCAGACCAAGACACGACACCAGGTGGTGATGAAGAAACGTCGAGACACTTCCACATCACCACCACCACCACCACCACCACCACCACCACCACCATCATCATCATCATCAACAGCAGCAGCAACATACCCTGACTACGTCGAATCACCTCCAGCGTCGCAGGCGGTACCATGGGAGACGGACGATGATGATGATGATGATGATAATGACGATTTTGAATTCAGTCCCGCGTCACCACTAACGCAGTCGACACAACGGGAGGAGGAGACGGCACCACCACCACCGACATTGTACGTCTTCCCCGAATCGAGCGTCCTACTGACTGCGGACGGCGGTGCAGTTCGTATACCGGACCGGTCAGCAAACCAGCCGGAGCTACGACAAGTATCTGAAAGCGTACGGATGCGAGGTGATGAAAGGTTATTTCCCGTACGAGTACATGGACCGTCTGGAGAGGCTCGACGATACCACTCTTCCACCGAAAGAGGCTTTCTTCAGTCGACTGAAGAACGAAGGTATTTCAGACGAGGATTACGCCAGTTGACAAAACAGGCCTGGTGCGACAATGGCATGACGACGTTGCGAGACTTTCTCGTCTGGTACAACAACAGGGACGTGGTTCCCTTTCTTCAGGTCATCGATAGACAGTTTGCCTTCTATCAAAAACGTGGAATAGACATGTTCAAACAAGGCATCAGCGTACCTGGTCTGACCCTGCTGTACCTGTTCAACGACCTTCCAGAGAAGACCTACTTTACCACCTTCAACGAGAAGAATAAAGATCTTCATAATCTCGTCAAAGATAACATTGTTGGTGGTCCTTCGATCATTTTTCACCGCTATCATGAGAAAGGGGTCACCACACTACGTCAGAACGAGTACGGAGAGGCTGCTCATCCGTGTCGGTTGATCGTCGGATACGATGCGAACGCGCTGTACTTGTGGTCGCTCAATCAAGACATACCTATGGGATGGTACACGCGACGACGGGCAGATAACGACTTCCGACCCGAATCAGCGCAGCTATACGGACAGATGGCTGCAGAATGGTTGACATGGGAATCCGAACGCACGGGACGTCCCATACGACATCAGATCAACGGGCGAGAGAAGAGAATAGGCAAACGTCTGGTGGATGGATGGTGTAGCGAGACGAACACGGCTTATTAGTTCCAAGGTTGTTTTTTTCATGGCTGCCCGTGCACCCGAGAAGAGGTGAACACCGTCAACGGGAAACCCATGGCGCAATTACTCGCCGAGACCCGAAAAAACACCGCCTACCTACGTCACTTTGTCAAGGTCGTCGAGCTGTGGGAATGCGAGTGGAAAGAGATGAGAGGAGATCCGGCCGTAAAACAGTGTGTGGATGCTGCATTTCCCCGACGTCGACACGCGCGGTGGACGATGACGTCGCAACAGATACTGAGCGGCGTGCGTGCAGGAACCGTGATCGGTATGATCGAGTGCGACATTTGCGTACCGGAAGAATTGCGTGAGCACTTTGCCGAGATGCAACCCGTGTTCAAGAACATGTGTCTGATACGCGAGGATCTCGGACCGTTCATGCGTCGATACGCCGAAGAGCACATCATGTCGACTCCGAGACGCATGCTCGTGGGCAGTTATCGTGGTGATAAGATATTGCTCGCAACGCCCCTGTTGCGATGGTATCTGGACCACGGTCTCGAGGTGATGCATGTCTACCAGGTCATTGAGTACGATCCTATTCCATGCTTCCGGCGGTTCGGTGATGCGGTGTCCACGGCCCGACGTGAGGGAGACGCCCACTCACACAAGGCCATCATCGCGGATACCATGAAGTTGCTGGGAGACACCGGGTTATGGAAAGACCATCACCAACGTAGAACGACATCGTGACGTCAAATACTGCACGGAGAAGACGGCATCGCTCATGGTCAACGATAGACGGTTCCGGCAACTCGACATCGTCGTCGACGATGCGTACGAGATAGAGATGAGTAAGAGAACCGTCACGTATGCCTTGCCAATACACGTTGGATTTTTCGTTCTACAGTACGCCAAGATGCGCATGCTGCAGTTCTATAACGACTTCATCAACAGATACGTGGAGCGCCCTCTGTTCCAGTACTGCGAGATGGATACAGATAGTGCCTATTTGGCCTTGGCCGGTGAGTCCGTCGATGCCCTCGTGGCCCCAGAATTACGAGATCATTATTTCCGACATCGTTCCTAATGGCTCCCGTCCGAATGTTGCGACGAACATCGAAACGAGTACGATGTACGAGCACGATGTCCGAACTGGTGAAAAGACACATCCTGTGTATACAGGCGCTGAATAGATACAAAAACAACAAATTGAGAAGAGCCATCCTCGCCAACGCTGACGCCGATCTCATTTGTGCTCTGGCCGAGTGTTCCTATAACATCTTGAAAGGGCCGACACAGAGGAAGCGGTTGAAAAAATACAGGAAAGAACTGCTCGAGTTGGCTAAGAGACGGTTGCCCATCGCGAGGAGGAGACACATCCTACAAGAACAGACCGGTGGTTTCCTATCGGCTTTACTAGCTCCGTTGGCAGGCTCGGTGATTCTTCCCTTGCTCAGACAGGTGCTCGCATAGATGGAGCACGCGCAAAAATGGCCTTGGTGGATCCGCGGTTGTTGGAGACTCTTCGATCACCACCACCACCACCTACAGACACGGTTGGTAAGGTCATGCAAGGACTCGACGTCGAGATGACCTTCATTCTCGATAAAAAAAACACCTAAACGATGGGGTCAAAGTGAAAATGTACAATCAGGTGTTGCAGCGATACAACCATTTGTCCGATCGACGCGACAAACAGCCGACACGAGTGGTTGTGGTGAACGATGATGCAACGACAGAAACATCGACACCGGAAATGCCGGCAGCAGCAGCACCGACAACAGCAGCTCCCTCTACCATAGAGGCTGACATCGTGGACAGCGTTCCAAAGGCCATGAAGGTTAAGGTCAAGAAGTTGATGGATCGTCTCAAAACCCAGCTCTCGTGGACCGATCGAGGCGAATTGATACACAGCGGTACGCCGGTGCCTGGAAGTAACATGGTGGATCTTGTGAACGATGTATTGCGAAAAAGAAGAAAGAGCGATCCCGTAGGATGGCAAGCGTTCGCGCAGCAGCTCAAACGTATCAACCTACCCATGGAATTGGTCGGTAACGTCGAACGGAGACGCTACATACGACAGACGGCAACGACAACACCGGTGGCGGTGACACCCAGAAATCGTCCGTTACCGCGTTGGACCCCCTACAGTCGTTGGCACGTGGAACAGTCCAAAAGTCCTCGAAAAAAACGTCAGCATCGGTTGCCGTCACTGGATGGTTGGGAGTCCTTTTAAAAGATTTGTGCGCTACGACGATTCAACAGTTAACCATGGTATCGGTAGTGGACACATATCGCTTGGTAGTTCTAGGAGTGCTGTGTAAGACCATCGACTACTACCCACTGACAGGAGTACTTGTTTCCATGCTGTACATGACCGCTGACTACTACCCGCTCGCGAAAAAAGTCTTGCCGCTACTTCGATGGTAGGATATCGACCTATCGTCGTGGGAGTACTGTGTTGTATCCTACTATACATTATCGCACTCGTCGCTAGATATTACCTCAGTTCGTCTCCTATGGCGTCGAGTCGAAGAATCACTCAAACGCGTCTACTTCGATCCGAAACGCGTCGGAAGTTATGGTGGGGTCAACGCACTGAGATGTGTCACGCGCGCACCAGTGAAAGCCGTCAAGCAATGGTTGTCGGAACAAGACGCGTACACCTTACACAAACTGGTGAGAATACGATTCAAGAGGCGACGTGTCATCGTGGGTGGACGCAACCACCAGTGGCAGGCCGATCTCGTCGACTTGTCAAAACTGGAAAAAGACAACGACGGATATGTGTTTCTGTTGACGGTGATCAACGTCTTTTCAAAACGGGCCTGGTGTGTTCCTCTGAAAAACAAGTCGGCGTCGTCTCTGGTGACGGCATTGAAAGGATTGTTGGTTAACATCGCGCCTACAACCTTACAAACAGACAAAGGTTTGGAGTTCCTCAACAGATCCGTGAGGCATTTGTTGAAGGAGTACGGTGTCCATCATTTCTCCACTCATAACGAGGAGACCAAGGCGAGTATCGTCGAAAGGTTCAACAGAACGCTGAAGACGCGTATGTGGCGATACTTTACGAAATATCAAACGATGCGGTACATCGATGCGCTACATGATTTTGTGCAGTCGTACAACGACACCTATCATCGAAGCATAGGCATGGCCCCTTCGCAAGTGAACGCGGCGAATCAAGAGGAGGTGTGGCAGCGCTTGTACGGTCACGATGGTAAGGGTGTACCAAAATTCAAGGTGGATGATCGCGTGCGCGTCAGCAAAGCGAAGCGGCGGTTCGAGAAAGGGTACATGGCAAATTGGAGCGAGGAACTCTTCACGATACGCGAAGTTCACGCCTCCGATCCACCCGTGTACCGGTTGGTCGACGATCTCGGGTGAGGTGCTGGACGGAACCTTCTACGAACCGGAACTGCAGAAAGTATTGGTCTCGAAAGATAAACTGTACCGCGTGGAATCGGTGCTGCAGCGACGGAAGGTGGGAAAACGAACGGAGGCGTTAGTCAAATGGTACGGCTACCCCACTTCGTTCAACAGCTGGATCGATGCCAAGGCGCTAGTTCGGTATAAAGAGTAGTTACGTGCCGGTCGACTCCTCATTCCAACGATGTCCATCGTCGAAGAAGACAACGAAGGGATAGACGTTACGGACGACAACGAGGTTGTTGCATCGCGTTGGCACCGCTTCGGCACCGATTGTCCCAAGGCAGAAATCTTGTTCTTGTGTCAGGTCGTCGTCTTGCACACGATCTTCGCGGTCAGCATCTACAATCTGACAACCGGTCACACCGACTCTAATCTGTGGACGGCGCTGTTGAGTAGTTCTTTGGGCTACCTGCTACCCAACCCATCCGTGAAACGTGATGACGGCTGATTTCTACCTGACGTTGCCTAGCAACGCGTCGATGCACCTGCATCCCGACAACACGTTGACCCATTACGTCACGTCCTTATCGCAACGCATCAGTCTGTCTGACGAATGGGAATGTGGGTTGGTGGAGATCCAGTACCCGCACGATTGGTACAATGTCAGAGAGAAGGATTCCTGGTTCTTCCTCTCGGAAAGCTCTAGCGATGGTCATTCTGTTGGAGGCATAGCAACGGGATATTACGACAGATCTCGTAAACTCATACGAGCCATCAACCGCTCGCTAGCGGGTATCGCTGTACGTCAAAGAGTGAAATTAAGCTACAGCGACAACACTCCAAAAGTATCCGTACGCATGTCACCGAGTACCGAATTCACAACCCAGGGTTCTATGGGAGTCATACTAGGTCTCGACGCAAGGACCATCCGTAGTCCTGAAAGTCACGTGCAGCTAGATGGTGATGGAAAGGTGTACACCTTCGTGAAAGAAGGGGATTATGTGGTGGATATGAAGCAAGGGTTCGAGTCACTCTACGTGTACACGAACGTCGTGGAATCGCGCGTCGTTGGCGACAGTCTCGTACCGCTGTTGAGGATTGTTCCGATACAAGGCGAGCACGGACATACGATCTCGAGACATTTCGAGCACGTTCAGTACTTGCCCTTGTTGCGCAAGGAGTTTGGAACAATCGAAATCGATATAAGAGACGATACCGGACATGCCGTGCCATTCGAACGCGGCAAGGTGACGGTAGCGCTTCATTTTCGACGTCGCAAGACTGGTCTGTTCTGAAGAATGACTTACATCGATTATTACACCCGACAGGCGGGAGGTGCTCTACCCTACTTTGTCGGTGCCAGAGTGCAACGAGGACACGGGTTGGGTAGTCTGTTCGGAGGTCTGATTCGGAGCGCCATGCCACTTATCAAGCGTGGAGCCGTGGCTTTGGGGAAGGGGGCGTTGAAGACCGGCTTGCGCATAGCCGACGACGTCATGTCCGGTCAGAACATAAAAACGGCGGCCAAACGACGCGCCACCGATGCTGGTAAAGATTTGATACGCGGTCTGTTGACGACTCCTGGCGTGCGACCACAGAAAAGTATAAAACGCGCGACAGCACCGCGACGGGTCAGTGCAGTGAAAAGACGTCGTAAAGCGCAGACGATTCGTGAACGTGACGTATTCGACGATGGCTTTCGTGCATAGACAATCTTGCGAGGGGGTCAAGAGCGAACTCGATCTCTTCGGTGTGCCGCCGACTCAGACCAGCATCGAAGACGCACAATGGGTGGAACACCAACCGATGGCCTCACTCGAGTCGGGTGGTCCCATAGAATTCTTGCTACCTGGATCGGGAGACACTTACCTGGATCTCGCCAGCAGCTACCTGCACGTGCAAGCGAAGCTAACCAAAGGCAACGGGACGCCTCTCGACCCCGACAACGCTGTGGCTACGGTGAATAATTGGTTGCATTCGTTATTCAGTCAAGTATACGTCTACCTAAATGGCACGCTCGTGACTCCTTCGACAAACACGTACCCGTATCGCGCCTACATCGAAACGCTGTTGAGTTACGGCAGCGAGGTCAAAGAGACTCAACTGACGAGTCAACTGTGGTACAAAGACACCGCCGGTCGCATGGATGCCGTCAACATTGTCGACGAGGACGTAATGAACCGAGGGTTGGTGTCTCGGCGAGCGCACGTCACGCAGAGTCGTGTCGTTGACATGATGGGACGACTACACGTGGACCTGTTCCTACAAGATTGTTACCTGCTCAATGGCGTCGACGTCAAGATACGACTGGTGCGAAGCAAGGACACGTTCGCGCTCATGGCCTGTGGTGGCAACCTCGATTATAAAGTACACATCGTCAACGCCACCATGTTTGCGAGGAAAGCCACACTGAATCCGACCGTTCAGATGGCGCACATCTAGGTACTGGACAAGGGCACGGCCAAGTACCCGCTGCGTTCCGTCGACTGCAAAGTATACTCCATTCCCACAGGGGCCATGTCGCACACGCATGAAATCCTGTTCCTCGGTACCCTACCGAAACGTCTGGTGCTATGCTGCATCGACAACGACGCGTAAAACGGTTCGTATGCGAAGAACCCGTTTCACGCCAAGCACAACAACGTCAACTTCCTCGCCGTTTACGTGGATGGTCGACAGGTACCCTCCAAACCACTCCAGCCGAATTTCGACGAGAATCGATTCATCAGAAGTTACCTCAATCTGTTCACATCGACTGGCAAGGTATCACAGGACGAAGGGAACGGTCTTACTCG